>VCRD01000311.1:25560-83021 GCA_006783055.1 Trinorchestia longiramus
TTGTGTTGCACTCAGGGGTTGTTGCTGGACTGGTGTTGCACTCAGGGGTTGTTGCTGGACTGGTGTTGCACTCAGGGGTTGTTGCTGGACTGATGTTGCACTCAGGCAACAGGTGCTCTCACGATGATGTAAGTTTCGTAGATAATGAGTTAATTCTTGTATCCATTAGCTCGCGTTCGTTTCTGTGCTCGTTATCATATGTCAGTTTTTGTGCCCATTAAAATGAGTCAGTTCCTGCGTTCATTATCTTGCATAAGTTCCTGTACCCATTATTTTGCACAAGTTCCTGTACCCATTAGCTTGCATAAGTTGCTGCATCCGTTAGCTTGCATGAGTTCCTGTACCCATTAGCTTGCATAAGTTGCTGCACCCGTTAGCTTGCATGAGTTCCTGCACCCATTAGCTAGCATAAGTTCCTGTACCCATTATTTTGCACAAGTTCCTGTACCCATTAGCTTGCATACGTTCCTGTACACATAAGCTGGAATAAGTTCCTGTACCCATTAACTTGAATAAGTTCCTGTGCCCATTAGCTTGCGTTTAAGTTGTACGTAGCCAGCGATAAAAAGATGCTTAGAGTCGCATTGGAATGCAATGATTCACACAAATTTTCAGTTTCTGTAGTCCGTAACTGCGAAGTAAACGGCTTGAATAGCAAGCAAGACCAGTTACATAAAATTTTTAGTAGCTCTAGGATATCAATTCGGATAGCAGAAAAAGCAAACATGGGCTGTGAATTGTAAGGGAGTTCTCATTGACGGAACCAATTATTTTTTGCTCAAGTAACTACTGAAAAATTCCCTGAATTGTATGATCCCAAATTGAATCCAGGTGTTTTCCCTGCAGTTGAATTAGAAAGATTGTAGTTTTTTAACATTAATTCAGAAAAAATTGTGTGAATAATAGATGTTCTACATTTATTTGTAAATCAATAGCCTTCACACGGCCAGTTAAAGCCAATTAATTTACTTTTTCACCGACCAGAAAAATTGCCGCCAATCTAGCGAATCAAGACCGACCTGGTCGCTCTAGCCTCGGGGTGGATAATGGCGCATTGTGTGTGCTTAAAGAAATGTCATGACGCCCTTAACAGCTTCCGCAGACTTGCTCTTTGCTAGTGATGTTTCAGGGAAACTCTACACTTAATGAAGGTGGTACCTGATACCTACATTACATAAGTAATTTTCTACTATTTTGATGGTTGAATTCCTTGTGTGTAAACATTCTAAAAAAATTGTAGTAATTTTATTGAAAGCGATATTCGGCAGTCAAAATGAAATAGATGCCTGATTTATTAGCATTTTTATAGCTGGATATCACTTCTAGTAAATGATTCACAATTTTAGAAGAATTTTTACTCTTTTTAAACTTAAACAATATCACTATGATCACATCTTAATGATTTCGGTATCGCTCTTTCGATAACACTCGCTCACACCTCACGCACACCCTGCTACTCGTGTGTTATTGTCACATTTAAACGAAATCACCCATTAAGAGGCTGTGTTACTTTTATATTATCCTTGGAGAAACTGAGAAAATCTTGTGAGCAAGACGTCATTATAACTCAAGCGCGTAGCCAGGATATCTTTAGGCGGGGGAAAAGGTTTGGGGGATGCAATTATTGCTGAGGGTCACAAACATTTCTCCCACTTTAGCGTGCATGAGCAGTAGTGATACTTTAGTGCACGTTATTTTGGAGGATATTAGAACTTTGCAATGGTGTTGGGGCTTAATTCCCTGTTCTCTTCTCTGTTTTAACACGACTGATATTATCGAAACATGGCACGAAACTGAAGCTGAAAAATAGTTCTGCACGAGTGTATCCGCAATACAAGGACGTCAGAGCTATAACTCGCACGCTCTTAGGAGAATAAATGAACCGGTTAATGAACGACTTTGTCAATTCAAACAGATGCTTTGGTTTCAAATATTTGATTTTCTATATTTCTGTTGCTACGTTAACTAAAATTTAATGTGTTTTTTGTTTGATAGAGCTAAAAATACATCCATCTTGAAAACATATTCCCAGCGTAATTTAAAAATTGTTTATTTTGTCTCTGGTTGTTGGATGCACTTAAAGCTGCTGAACTAGATAAACCCTTGCACTAATTAAAGGCGCATTGGTTTCTTAAAACTTAATTCAGTTGCAAAATCGTAACTTATGGAGGACTGCGTGACAAAGCTAATTGTAGTCAAAAGATAATTGCAATTTCTGAAATTTAAGAAGCAGGATGTAAATTCAGACGATTATGTAACAATTGCCTTGCGTAGTTATGAGTGAACTGACCATAAACAAGATATGAAATGTAGTTTTTCGTGCATGAATTACTCTTTTGTTCTTTGAAGTGATGGATGATCATAACAGACCGTATTTAAAGTGATATAAGAAATATTTTCAGCTTAATAGATTTATTTACATGGAGACAATTCTTTCGTGGCCAAAGAACTATAAAATTCTTAGTTCAACTGAATTAGGACAGTAACGACTGTAAAAGTTTACTAGAAACGAAAACCAATCGCTACGAATGAAATATGACTCCATAATTTAAAAACATAAATTAATGCTTTGAACTTTTTGAGCATTTCAACAATAATTCATCCTATTTCATGAAAAGCTTTAACAAAATGAAGTACTTTTTTACTTATTAACAAATAGCCTCTATAGTGATAGAACTGAGAAGCGTTTCCTTCAGTATGGAAACAGGCTAAACCCAAGCAGTAGCTGCTTGAATAGAAATATTCCATGAAACCGTTATATTTTTATTCAGCGGATATATATATATATATATATATATATATATACATATATATAAAATGAATTACTTATTGCTTGTGCAATAAATGGTAAAGTTGTAAGATATAATAAATCTCTTGTAGCATAATACAATTTCAAAAAAATAACAAATTCATTTTATTTAGATGGGTTAATAAATGTCCAAGTGCAGTAATGTTGACACTGCCTGAATGTCTTCAACACACTCCAAGTTTTCAATTCAAATTAACAAATAACGAATTGATTCGAGATTTTTTCTTCGTTTACCTCCAAATTTCGAGAAAACCTCTAACGAAGCCCCTTTATTCTCAAAATATACCATAAATCAACACAACATTTATTACTAATGTTTCCTAGCATGAAGTGTTTATCCAACAAACTGATACAACGTGTTATCTACACAGGCCTTCATAATGGCAGAAACGGAGCTGCATCCATTTATAGAATAGAATAGAAACAATTCGTTTGGCCCCTTCTTGGGCTGATACCCAAGTCCCATACCGTCTAAAGTAAGGGCATCAATCATGCACGCACACGTTAATCCCGCAAGTCAATTCAGTCACGTACACGCACTTCACTCACGCACAGGCATTTTAGTCATGCGCATGTATCACAATCATACACGGACTCCAGGAGTTAGGGACATAGAATTAATACGTTATAATACTGGGGGTTCGTAACCATGCAAAGCAGAACATTATCATGCAGTTGCTGTCTCACGACCAAAGATTAATTCATTACACAGATCACGACAGAAGTACTAAAACCGAGTCTCTGATACTACAACTTTTTCTTCATGCGAAAAAGGAAGAATTTCTTCTTATGATAAACTGTGTTTGAAACGTGGTTAAGTTCGTCAAATGATCCAGTCTGGTGCATAGCGCTCGATGAAGCTTTATTTACAAACTGTCCATCTAAAACTACTAAAGAGAAAACTTTGAATTAATAAAAAATGAATTCAAAGTTTTCTGTTTAGTAGATATTTCCGTAAGTGTAATTGCTTGAGGTGAAACCCTCAGAATTTCATTAAATTTTATGAACTCTATATTAACAAGGTGATCCAAAAAATTGGATTGAACCCAACAAAATCAAGCAAAATTTGATTTTTAAAAATTTTTAGGATACCAATTACAAGCATGAGATTCACATTCTGCTTGTCATTGAACAATTATCATAACACAACATCAACCCCGTGCATGCAATTGGTATTCTTGATACTAGTAAACAATTATAAAACTTTGGGTAACTTTTTAGGGGGTCACCCTGGGCAATAAAAGCTGATGTGAACTTATACATATGTGTGATGTGTGTTTGGTTTCACTCAGTACGGGAAAGATAACATTTTTTTTAAATTTAGGATCTTAAAAGTTAGAAAAGCTTAAAGGTATTTACTAACTAAAAAAACAATTTTTAAACATTAAATTGTTTACATTTTCAGTGCATTGTATTGTCAAAGGCACCGGATTTCTATAAAATGCGTTTTTATTGGGTCATTAGCCTTCGTCCTCTTCAATATAGAAACGCCTTTGATTTGAGTATTCGATGACGGTAGTATTAACGCCATTCATAAAAAATGCGTGAATTTTTCACATACCAGCCTACTAATCATAACAATCATAAGACTAAATCATATTTTTCACCTAATTTTATATTTTTCTTTTGCTAGAACTCTGATCCTTTGTTTTGAATATCAATGGTATTTAAATAGTCAACTGAACTGAAAATAAATAAACTTGCTAAGACCTTGTTCTAAATGTGATGAATTGTTAACGTTTGTTAATATGCGCAGTGAGTTAAACGATATCTTGCCTCTGGGACTTCCATTGACTGCTTACCTTAGAGCGCTAGGTGGCCTTGCAGGTGCTGGGGCGAGGGTTAAACAGTAAAAATTTTCCCTCTATTTAGTCATGATGAACTGCAACTATAACAAAATTACATAGTGAGCAGGGTTTCCGTCGCTAGTTTACAAGCTCTGTGTGTCAAGAATTTAGGTCAATCGCTCGCCATTTTATTTGGAAACGCAAGCAGCCGTGAATGTAATTCTGTATTTAGTATGTATATGGGCTGTAAATATGTAATCATAAGTTCGTTTGTGCAGGTAGCCGCCGGGATTAAGTTAACTAATTTACCCTGAAAGTAATATTTCACATACCTTGACAGAAATGTCAAAAGTTAGCGATGAAGACATTCTTTTTTCTCTACCATAAATTTCATACGTGAAATGTTTGATGCCGTGCTGCCTAAATTTTCTTGGATTGAGAAAGTTTTCGAATCACGAAGGTATAAATAAAAAACATTGTGAATAATTTATGAAGCGATGCCTACGAAATAAAACAACCGTATTAACATGTTATCATTTATGAATACTTGATCGCATGAGTTTACTATCAGCGAACATTTTTCTTGTTCAATAGGAAATAATGAATTTGTTTTACGAAACGCTATTGGGATTTTTTTTAGATTTCCTGATATGACTGAGGAGCGGTTACACAGCCAAGAATTTTTTTCTTACGTCGGAGCTTTTTTTCGAAGCTTTTTTTTATCGGAGACACGTATTAGATACTTCAAGACTTCGCAGTTTTAGGTTTTGTGTTTATTATTAACGGTATTGTCCGACTTCTGTTTCTAAAAAGTTTACTTCTACGACACCAACGTCAACATTTTTCAAGTTTGTATAATGTTGTCAAGTTAATGTCATTCCATGTGTTTGGCAGGGGTTATTAAACTGTATTCTACAGAACATTTCTACAATGCGCGAATTCTTTCAACATATCAGTTTTCTGTTCAATTTCCTTCATTTGGCCTCGTCAGTTCCATCTTATTTACTTGATACCGTAGAAAGTCTTTCATTGATTCTACCACAGTCCTCACAGATAAATGAAGTTGACTATAAATAATTTTATTGATGGTCTGAAATGTTCTTCACTTGAAAGCTCTCGGAGTTCCACCACAGAAGCGTCGTGATTTGGTGTCGCTGTGACCAGCGGACCTCCATCTGTTGCTGGAACTAAATACATCACCTGCACCTGTGTACTTTTTGTTCGTAAAGTAAAGAAATCTATGTTATTAAGGGCAGACCATTAGTATTCATGACATCAATGTGTATGCATGCCAGCGAAGCCTAATATTTCAATTACAGGGTAGAATTTTAGATCATGCTATCTACCTCGATAAATTAACAACGCTGGGATTCTTCAACCTAATTCATAAGCATTAGCATTTGTTAGGCTCCTACTCCATATCAGCGACATTCAATACTTAGTTCCAAAAGTTTTGTTCAGTAGTTTTCATTCATATACTTCGGACTAGTTGTCAGTATTATTCAGTGCACTAATTGTTTAGAGTTTTTCCATTGATGGTGTATTTATCATTAACCCTAGGAAGCTCAACTCTACCTTTAATTATAGAATAATAGTAAACAAAAATCCCATCCGCTTGTTACATGTACCTCATCAAATGAACTGTAACATCGTGCGTTAAGTTTGATTATGAAAAAATCTTGCATATAACTTCATTATTTCAAAATATTCCCTGTAACGAAGTCAACCCAACTATGTTTTTATTAGGGCAGCCCATCCCTTCCAGAGCAGCTCTGTACGAGCTGCACATTGCCGATAATTGGGCTCCGGCCTGTTGCTGCTGCGGTTGTTCCCGCTGCTGCTGCTGCTGCTCTTGCTGTTGCTGCTTCTGCTGCTGCTGCTGCTGCTGCTTTTGCTGTTGCTGCCGCTGGCGTTTCCGCGCGTGCGGAGCCGTAACTTGATAACGCATTTCCTTCCGGGACTCAGAGCCCCCGGCGACAGGTGCTGGAGTGTGACGTCCGAGACAACTGTGGTCAGTAGCTGGAGCTGCTGATGCTAAGTCGCTCCATAGCTGGGGCGTCCTGACGCAAGGCAGCATTGATAAGTTTAGGTGAGCTGAACACACGGGCATTGCTGTCCGTACGTTCTATTAGACTTATGAATACGGGTTGTTTTCAATAGGGGTTACAGCTGCCTTAAACTTTGTTGAAGCACGTCGCTCGCATTTAGAGAGGACTTATAAGAGGTAGGAATGTAGTAGATTTTCAATACGGGTACACAGGCGTTAAACTGTGTTGCTGCATACCATTTGTGCATAAGAACGCTTCCATAAAATTTGTAACTCGTAGAGCTACAAATTCTACGATTGTAAAAATACAACGATGGTGTTTAATTATTTGCTAGAGTCAGATACTGAAGTACGGTAATACGAAACTGCTTTAATGTTCATGTTATTCTTAAGACCCTTGCATGACTCTATTCTGTTTATGCTGTTCAGATTCACTGTTAACAAAAACTTAAGGTCATTTCTCCTAAAATCTTACATCATGTTGCAAAAAACTGCAATCGAAAAATTATTAGTTTGTTTTGAATTTGTGATTTGTGCTTCAATGACACTATATAAACTAAGTAACTAAGTAAGTATTGAATGCATATCGTAGTGCTGTCTATTTCGAGTTCCACTAAATATGAATTATGGTTCCATTGTTGCAAACAGTTCAATATTCTGAATAGCTTGCCTGCATAGAGCTTGCTACTGATGTGTATCAGAATCTTGTGTATTGGGAATGTTACTCACATTTTTATTGTATTGAATGTTATGTACTAAAAGTACTAATTTGCTGGAAAAAAATCCCGTGAGGGAAAACCCAGTCAGTTTGCGTTTTCTACTTCTGGAGACATTTAATACCATTAAAATTAGAAAAAATGAGTATATCATAACATGGCCATGTTCTTTTATTACCAGTTAGTTAATTGACTGGCCTTAAAGTACGCTGTGAGGGTAAAGTTATCTTTCTGTATTTTGTTTGTTAAATTTAACTGTAATATGTTGCATTAATTTTCACTTTTTATGAGATCAGGCTAAAGAAGCGATCAATATAGTTTTTTATGCCTGGGAGATGTATTAACGAAACATGTATTTTCAAAATAAACATTGCGGTGTAAAAATATATTTTGTAGTTTTACGGCTTGTCTTATTTTTCTGTAGTGGAGTGTTGTTCTTTGAGGGTTTTTTTCACGAAGTTTCGTCCATAGTTTTTCTCTTGATTTTTGGTCTTGGGAGTTTCACCGCCACGTTTCAAATGTGCAATAAATAAAATGACTTAATGTGCAGTAGATAAAAGAACTTAATGTGCAGTAAATAAAAAAGAACTTAACTTGCAGTAAATAAAAGAACTTAATGTGCAGTAAATAAAGCAATGGTGAAGACTGAGACACGCTGACGTCAACGCAAAGAATCTACGTTGTCCCTGATGTCAGGTTTCGATTTGTCATTTAGAAACTATTATTAAATAATTCATTACATATATATTTTTACATATTAATAGGACATAATATCTATTATTAGTATTAGTGACTTAGTATTAGTTATTATTAGTATTCGTATACTGTACGTTTATGTTAGTTATAATTCTATATTAGTTATTAGCATTAGTATATTAATATTTATTAGTACCTAGCAAAGTCAGGTAGCTGTCACTGTTTGATGGACAGATTGAACAAACAATCATTAAAATTCTGTGTCGTAAATGTAGCTGAGGCAGTATCATACCTCCTATTCCTCACTCTTCCTACACTTTTCCATGGAATTTCTAGTGTAAAATATTTGGAATGGATAGTCAATGTCTCACATTTCCAAGCAACAACGCACATCAATAAAACAAGGTCCATAAATTTTGTGATGCAATTTTATGAACTGAAAAACTAAGGTTGCGTGTGTGTGGTACCTGAACGACTGCAGCAAACTTGCAGTGTTCCTCATGAATGTGACAGTAATATTTTGCGTTAAGTTTGATTATAAATAAATCTGATGCGTGGTCACGGAAAACCATAAACTACCAAGTAAATTCGGCACTATTTTTCATTCCCAATGCAAAGTTTCTAGATTTAAGTGGCATTGCTAAGATAAGATGTTTTAAGATGAACAGGGATTTATAGTTTTTAGATGATATTTTAGATTTTAATGTAGATGATAAAGTATGTCAGCTTTATTTATACAACAGAATTTTCGATAGAGGTATAATGTATGTTTTAGTAAGCATAAGAGCATCATTCAGATCACTGTCAAGTTGAATAAAAATTCCTTTTCAATACAGCGATATGATACAAAATTTTCAAAAAATTAGATCGTAATGAAAAGGAGAACAAACGTTAAGACGAAACATTCGTTGTTGAATACATTTTTTATAATACAGACCTCGTGAATGCCGTGATGAAGAGAAGACAGACCATGAAATTAAAAATAGAATAGATCAATTATTCATTGTACGCGTCGGAATGCTTTAACACTTGAACTTGATGATCCTAAACCGCTAACGAAGAACATAGTGAATGCTCCACAGCTGCGAACTGTATGCACTGGAGCATTTTTATGGTGGCAAATAATATGAATTCATGTGAAACTTATTGCTGCATCCATCGGCACTGACAGTTGAAGGCCAGTTATGGAAAACTCGTAGCGTAAAATGCCATCACGCAAAAGAAAGCACCTACATTGAAGAGGCTGAAGCTCTACCGGGCAATAACAATGCACATCCGTCAGATGAGTACTTTATGGATATCAGTATTTGAAATTTATTAACTTCTAGTGTTCTGACATAGTAAGAAGTTCATGCTTGTGCATATTTTCAAACCATGGATATAAATGCGCTCTGATATAAAAATTCCACTTTAATTCTAATATATCAATATTTTCTATTGCATCTGCTTTATAAATTACGTGCGTTTATAGTGTGACTATGCATTTAAACATGCATTATTTTGTGCGTATGCAACATTATTTTCACTTACTCTAATAAATTTAAATTTGAGTACATATCTCCGCTGAATACAACACTCTAAGTATTCAATTCAATCTTCGTGTCTCTACCAAAACAGTGTAGAACCAATTATTCTCTAACGTTAATTTAAAAAGTGAAAATTTAACATATCAAAAATGTTGGATCGTTTATAAGAGTACTAAAAATATATAGGAAGCAAATATATATGAAATTTGCTCACAATTTAACCATGCTTGACCCTGCACAAGTTAATACTACAACATCATTAAGTTTCAAGTGTAAAGCGTGAATAATTTAAAACTAAAAACCTTTATTGATACACGTTTTCGGAAAGAAAAATCTATTAGGAATTTTAAACTTTTAGAGCGACGAGGTTTTGGAACTCGGTAACCAATTTATGCCGTATTACACAAAGTGACCCGAAAAAAAGTTAACCAAGATTTTAGTAGTATATCATATATTGGTGTCCAGAATACGAATTACATGCATAAATGTTCTGTGATGGAAGGTCTTCAATAACTAACAAAATAAATCTTATGCATGCAAGTGGTGCCCTAAATACTTAAAAAACTATATTTCGGGTAATTTTTTGGGTCGCCCTTTATGGCAGTGTAAGTGGAGTAGGAAAATAGGGTGGAAGCTCGTAAGGTCGATTGTGTCTTGCGGTTGTGTTTTGAGTTATGGTCGAGTGTTGTGTTATGTCAAGTGTGACTTTTGTTAGGATGCTAGAAAGACCAGCATCATTTTATTACCCATGTGGCTTCACAGGCAGTACTTGCATTGTTTACCACTTGCTCACTCTCCATTAAATTTAATTGGCTAACTTGTACTAGCAATAAAAAAGTGGGAGAAATTTTACGGGACTAAAAATATTTACAACCATAGGGACGATTTGCCGAAGTAAAACAAGACTTATTTATGCTATGCTTTTAAACTTGCAATTGCATTTTTCCTTCAATAATTTAAGTATATTGTGCAGAAATTGTTCTATCTTGCTGTTCGAACTTTGAATTCCTACACTGCAGTAAAACTAAGGTGCAATTGAGAACATTAAGAATTTTGAAGGCTTGTTCTGGAATTTTAATGAAATTTATTTCGATACGAGCTGTCAATAATTACTAATTTTAATGACAGTATTATGAAATGCATGTATGCCAATGTAAATAATTTTACAACGAATGCTAAATAATTTGGACCTTATAAGAAAGAGCCAGCAGAATCGTGTCTTCAGTGAGGATTTTCATAATTTTTTAATTAGTTTTGCGTGAAATCTTCTACTAACGCATAGTATAACGAGGTTACTAACGCACAGTATAACGAGGTTACTAACGCACAGTATAACGAGGTTACTAACGCACAGTATAACGAGGTTACTAACGCACAGTATAACGAGGTTACTAACGCAAAGTATAACGAGGTTAGTCACGCACAGTATAACGAGGTTAGTCACGCACAGTATAACGAGGTTACTTAGCCTGAAGCTGAGTGTATTTGGAAGAAGTGGAATCGTTCGTTGCACGTTTCTGTTTACTTATGGGTAGGAATATTACTGTTTTGGTCATAAAACTGCTCTCTATTTACTTGGAACTTTTACGACGGACAAACTATAATTTTCAAATATAGGAAGACAAGAAGAACCCAAGCTGTCTGAAACACGCTAGACAATATTAGGAAGTTCTGTCTTCCGTTCTTTGCGTAAATCCACTTTCAAGAAAAAGAATTTACTTCTAGCGTATTTGTTCGAAACATTATGAATAATTTTGTTTCTCTCAAATTATGCCATTCCGTATAGATGAATTTTATATGAACATGAAAACTCATTTAGAGCTGTAATATACCTGGCAAGTGTTATGAAAATTCATAAAGAAGTTAGGAAACTACTAAAACGGGTCAAGTATTATTCGCGATAGTGATATGAAAATTCATAAAAAAGTTAGTAAACTACTAAAACGGGTCAAGTTTTATTCGATAGAGGTTATTTCCTTCATTCGGTCTGAACGTTCAAATATTAAATTGATATCTTTGTAGACTCGCACTTGCCAGAAAAGTTTTTAAGTAATATTCTCGCTATGATGAATATTTATTATTAATAAGAACAACTTCGAACGTCGATTGTTGGAAGCTAGATGACCAAATTATTCATGTTGTGGAGACTAAATGAATCCTTAAAATGTAATAAGATAAATTGAACGCAACACATGTGTGCCCATAATTCAATTGAACTTTAGTGTATGAGGTACAAGATCGAACGTTTACATAATTATATCTTGGTGAGGATTTGAACATTTAAGGAGCCAACAAGCTAACGTAATTCACAAAAAGTTGACTTCAGCACTTCTGTCTCTCGTTACTTTCGTAAAACATCACCCATTAAATTTCAGTTTCGTCCTGATGAAAATACACCGGTCTGTGCTCACATTTTTAATCTCGCGAATTTGTGTTTTGTAAAAGAGCATTTCAAGGCACTAAGGAAAACCTTAGAATTGTAGTGCAACTCAGCTCTCTCAATCAAAAGCTTAGCTATAAAGTCAGAGGCAATAAATACACCCAAGCTTTTCTTGTTTTATTATCGAGAGAAAATGAGACCCAGGCACGACAGCGTTCCGCATGCCGGTCTGGAGGCGGATTGCAAACTGCAACTTCGCTATTTTTTTCAAGTATTCTTCTTTGACTTCTTGAAGTGAAGAAATTTTTATTATTATTTCTTTACACAAGGCTGTGGAAATCAATGATCAAATGACTTTAAAATTATTTCAACGAAAATGTTGAATTCAATTTTTCATGCTCGTATGAATGATGCATCAGTATTATTCTAGGTGCGGAGTTTGACAACCCAGTCCGTGCAAAGTGTTTTTATAGCAACACGGAGCATCTCAACGAGATGAAATATTAAAGAATTTAGTAGACTGTTGAAGTACTGTGTGTATCAAAGAATTCAGTGAACTGTTACAGTACTGTATATATTGAAGAATTCTGTGGACTGTTGCAGTACTGTATGTTTCGAAGAATTCAGTAGACTGTTACAGTATTCTTTATGTCGAAAAATTCAGTGAACTGTAATAGTATTGTATGTATCGAAGTATTCAGTGAACTGTTCCAGTATTGTATACGTTCAAGAATTCAGTGGACTGTTCCAGTACTGTATATATCGAAAAATTCAGTGGACTGTTACAGTATTCTTTGTATCGAAAAATTCAGTGGACTGATACAGTACTGTATGTATCGAAGAATTCAGTGGACTGTTGCAGTATTGTATACGTTCAAGAATTCAGTGAACTGTTCCAGTACTGTATGTATTGAAGAATTCAGTGGACTGTTAAAGTATTCTTTGTAACGAAAAATTAAGTGAACTGTAGCAGTATTGTATGTATCGAATAATTCAGTGGACTGTTGCAGTATTGTATACGTTCAAGAATTCAGTGAACTGTTCCAGTACTGTATGTATCGAAGAATTCAGTGGACTGTTAAAGTATTCTTTGTATCGAAAAATTCAGTGAACTGTAACAGTATTGTATGTATCGAAGAATTCAGTAGACTATTACAGTACTGTATACGTCCAAGAATTCAGTGGACTGTTAAAGTATTCTTTGTAACGAAAAATTCAGTGAACTGTAGCAGTATTGTATGTATCGAATAATTCAGTGGACTGTTAAAGTATTCTTTGTAACGAAAAATTCAGTGAACTGTAGCAGTATTGTATGTATCGAATAATTCAGTGGACTGTTAAAGTATTCTTTGTAACGAAAAATTCAGTGAACTGTAGCAGTATTGTATGTATCGAATAATTCAGTGGACTGTTGAAGTATTCTTTGTAACGAAAAATTCAGTGAACTGTAGCAGTACTGTATGTATCGAAAAAATGAAGAAACTCGGGTGGGTCGCTTGCTCGAAAAGTCAGTCTGCTCCCGAGAGAGAAACAACAGCAGAAAAAGATAAGGTCTTCCTAACAAGCGAACTAGATGCATAACAAACTCCTAATAGTAATGTAGATTACACGGTAACCCTTGTTACCTCAGAGGAGCGTTCATGCCATAAGATACACAGACGTGGACGTGGATTGTCTGTAGATGCACCCACTCCCACGCAGCTCATGAGTTGTGTATATGCCGACTCTCCCCTGTTTACGAACAGGGGACGTTCTAGAACAGTGTTTCTCAAAGTTTTTTCAATCACCGTCCCCTTAGGACACTATTTGATTTTCCACCACCCCCTAATGATTATATTACTGTATATTATACAGTAATATACGCCCCCCATTCAAGGCGTCTCCTCCTACCGCCCCCTTACATTTCCTCAACGCCCCCAGGGGGGCGGTACGGACCAGTATGAAAAACATTGATCTAGAACACCACGGACATAAGAGGCAGGTGCAGGGGGTACAAAGGTGAGCAGAGCCTCCACATCAGCCAGTTTGTCTTTTTTCAGCAGAGGGAGTGTTTGGTATCTGGACGGCAACGGCACATCACTGAGGCTGAACATGGAAGGTCGGTAGTTTCCAGTGCCAGGCATTAGAAGAACGCTACCAAGGAGAGTATCATACCCCATACCCACCATGTAACCCTCTTATATCTCATGCTGAACACAAACCGCCTGGCCTGAGAAAAACTGAATGGTGGACGGGGCTTGCGTTGCGTGATGTATTTTTGGAGAACCCCAACATCCAAAAATTCAGCCCTCTTCACCTTAATCACCTCATACCGTGCATATACAGCTTCCCTGATAACATCACAGTATGCCTCCAAGCTGTGAATGTCTCCGTGGCGTCTTATTGCTTTTTCAATGTGCCAAATGCACGGTCACAGGCCATGTAACTGTGACCTGGCGCGAGGTAATAGTGTGTCAGTTCCATAACACGATCTCTGTGCACCTCAGTGAGGTGTGACATCATAATATTAATAATAACAGGGAATTAGTGTTTAATTAAACTATTAAATACTAATAGTTTTTCAAACTCGTTGGCCTCGTACTCGGTTTCAATCCACTTCTTGATACACGTAGTTATCTCCACTGACCACCTTCCTGCCGTTACCTCATCCCAAACGTAAAATTTTGATTCATTTTTTTCAAGTCATGAATGCGCAAGTGGTACAGCCAAAGTTTTCTACGATAGTATGCGACACTGGTGCTGAGTCTGGGACCGAGTAAGGGCTGTGTCTGTTGCAAGTCAAGACAGATGACTCGTGTATCACAATCAGTGGCACCAGCTAGAGTTTTTCATTAAGTGTTGACCCTCAGTAGCCACGTCTTTATATTAAACACCTGTTGCAGTTTGAAGCGTGTACCTTTTAATACTGATGTGGAAGGGGTGTTGGTGGATGCTGATTGTTTGAGTAAACGTGTGTTGCGTGTTACCATTGGCCTAGAAGCGCTCGCCGATCCAACGCGCCTTGCGTCGCTAGCTCTCATTGCCTGAAAGTTTCGCCCGCACCACAGTCGCGCTTGGTACTTTCTGATTCTCATGCCAGAGGCAAGCTCCAAGAAGTACGACGTCGAGACAAAAGTCGCCTTCTTAAACATTGGGTTTTTACCGTGTTTTCAGATGCATTCTGTACGTCCGACCTGCGCTCCGTGTAGAGGAGAATTTAGGGAACATAGTGGTATACATAACTCATTTTCCCTGTACATATATGGCGCTTGGTACTGTATGATTCTGAGGGCCTCAATTTTTTACGTTTTCTTTTTTGAAAAAACATGTTAGGCCCTTAAATTTTTTACATCAATTTGAAATTTCACAAAACTCCAAGAAGTTTGTCTACTGGCAAACCTTTTTGTGTAGATCACAAAACGCATCAGTTTTTGCAAATTCTATGAAACTCTGTATAACACTCAATTAGCGATTGGAAACAAGAAAAATTGACTCCAATGCTGCAAATTTCGTCTGATTGATTATCCATAGATTATAGGAGCCTGTGTAGAATGATGGTCTCATTTTTTGTTAATTATTCGTTAGTTTGCTTTATTTGCCTGCGATTTTTGTTTTATTCCTACTCAATACATGTTATGCTGCTGAACTATGACCTGCATTCATTGATTTCAGATTTCTGAATTTTTTTTTTAAATGCAAAGGATATCCCCTTGCGGAACTTTTTACCTTTTTTGGTCAGTGTTTTAGAATTCTTTAAAACTTTGTGTAACTTGATTAGCGTCTGGAAACAAGAAAACATGACTCTAATGCTACAAATTTTATCTGGTGTGTTATCCATAGGTCTTAGGAATCTGTGTAGGATGATGCTGCATCTCATTTTTTGTTAATTATTCGTCAATGTCAGACGAAATTTGCAGCATTGGAGTAATTTTTTCTTGTTTCCAGTCGCTAATTCAATTTTATACAAAGTTTCATAGAATTCTAAAATATACCGACATTTTTTACACAAGTTCGAAATTGTACAAAACTCCGTTTATTTGCAAATCTTTTTGTGTACAGTGTACATAGATCACGAAAAACACATCAGTTTTTTCACAACTGTCTTTGATTTATTGCTTGCGAATCTAAATTTTTTGTTGGGAAAAAGTAGTCACGTAAACTGGAAAATGTAGCATTTTAAACTATTTTATACGGACACTTCTGATCTAATGTGTTTCCTGATGCACTTTCAGTAATTTTTTGTGCTAATAAATGTCAAATTTTTTTATAATTCATGGAAAAAACGTAAGGCTATAATACCCTTACATTTTTACATAAATCCGAAATTGCGCGAAAGTCCATGAAACTCCGTCTATATGCTAATACATATTCATGCTTTGATAAAGAAAAACGCATCAGTTTTTGCACAACTGTCATTTATTGCTAGCGAATCGAAAATTTTTGTTGGTAAGAAGTAGTCACGTAATTTTGAAAATGTAGTATTTTGAATTGTATTATACGTAAATCTCGGATCTAATGTTTCCTGATGCATTTTGAATTTTTTTTGTAATATTTTTAAAGTTTTTTTTGGTCAATGTCTCAGAATTTCGTGAAACTCTGTATAACTGTCAGGCAACGACTGTAAACAAGAAAAGAGATCTCTAATTCTACAAATTTCATTGGGTATCATTTCCAAAGGTCACACTTTCCTGTGTGGTATGGTGCAATCGATTTTTTCACAATCATTAACCAAAGGTGCAACATGTGTTCACGTTTGCGTTGTATTCCTACTCAATAAATGCTCAGCGTTAAGTATATTGTTAATTGTTGATATGTGGTCTGTCGATTTTTGGAAAAAATGCGTAGGGTATACACTTAAGAAATTTTTTATAGTTTTTGGTCAATGTCTCAGGACTTCGTGAAACTCTGTACAACAGTAATGTAAGGACCGTAAACAAGAAAAACAATTACAGTTATATAGACTTTCACAAAATTCTGAGACATTGACAAAAACTATAAAAATCTTTTACAATCTCGCACATCAAGATCATAAAATCCCGATACAAATTTAGAAATTTTTGATCCTGAATTTGCGCTTGGATGTAGACGGTTCCGATACAGAGGAGCGTCTATATTTCTGAAGGAGCACAGTCTCCAATATGTGTATGTACACTGAGAGGATTCCGTTCTAGATACTCCCTGGAAGTCGATATTTTATGCACACTTTTGGTCCGTAACAGTTGGTGCATAATCGAAGAAAACATTCTGGCATTAACGTTTCGGAAAACATTCGGAAAATTAATCCTTGATCTTTGTTTCTTGTTGATTTCAAAGTTTAATGTGTTGTATAACGTTAAAAGTATAACACGAGAATTCAATTAATTTCAATTACCGACCCCAGGGAGTAACATCATCTGAGTTCACAAATAATCAAATAACAGCAAAACTTCAACGAAAATTTTTTAAGTTTAAATATTCAAGAAGCTATTTTGAAAATATTTGTTGTCATGCAACGTACTCGTGTTGTCTTCATACAAAAAATGACGGTGCTTTGCCTACTATTGTTTGTTCTTGGGCAACGATAAGCAATGAATACATACATGGAG
Organism: Trinorchestia longiramus; assembly: GCA_006783055.1. Classification (NCBI taxonomy): domain Eukaryota; kingdom Metazoa; phylum Arthropoda; class Malacostraca; order Amphipoda; family Talitridae; genus Trinorchestia; species Trinorchestia longiramus. Next base: position 43,086 of record VCRD01000311.1, read on the forward strand.
GAAATTTATTCGTAAATTCATATATCAGCACGTACAACATAAAAATTCGTTGAAAACTGTACGAAAATATATTTTTTATGCAAGTTCTACTTTGGGCTGGAAGAGCATTCACAAGTTACGTAATTCAACAAACCAATAAAAAAGTAAGATGATCGTTATCGTCGTATTCGACGGCAGCCAAACCCAGATACAAGAAACAGTATTTAGGCTTATTCCTCCTCGTTTTCCTCTAGCTAAGAGTTCTCAAGAGCCTCAGCACAGTATGCTTTTATAGGAACAAAGCCTCTTATCACTACAAACACGGTAATAAGGGGCTAAGTACGTGCATCATTTCATTAGCAGTGAAGGGGTATACACATAGGGGAAAGCTCTGAGTAACTTTCTCAGCCTCCTAAAAGAATAAATGGAAATGGAATATAAACAGAAGACGCGTGACACCCTATTAAAATAACTTCAAGGACTTTTCAACAAATTAATAAGCTAGGTATAAATAATCGAACTTACATTAGGTATTTGGTACACGATTAATCGACAAGGTTAAAAAATTATAAAGAGCGAGTAAAAATCGGCAGTAACTAGTTCAACAATTTAAATTCTAAAGAAATCCTACAAGAATTCGCAGTTACACGAGTCTCAGTCGCTCGCGCCACTGGCAAGATGGATTGGGAAGTGTCCAACTGAATGCGTTACACTTGGAAAGCGAAAACACGCTTTATAGCCTTGAATGATAGACCAGGATGTTATCATGATTTTAGTTGGAGCATACGGATAGTATTGGGACTAAGTTCGTAAAGTACAGTAAATGAAAAATAGCTCATGCCAAAATGAAGAAACCCTTTCTGCGCTCGACACTAACAGCCATTGGAGAGAAGAAACCTATCTTAACTCGGTCTGCATTAATCAAAATAAAACAACCAATATAATACATTGCCTAATTACATACGTAAATTTACTCAACAAGTACGCTGTAGTTGTTAATAACATGGAAACATTTCACTTTATTTAAACTAAATATTTACAAATAGTTCATCATGTTCTAACGACCAGTCGAACTAGCGTACTGCTTTGTTACTGCAAGTGTCACATTCTATCAGAACAACAAATTCAACTTTCAGTTAACATCCACGTAAAAAGCAACAAAAATTATGTACAGGGCCATGTTACAAGCTTTCTTAAAGTAAAATAGCCAAATTAGGTACTGAAGTCACTAAAACCTCAGACCAATGCAATAACTATTGCCGATCCTGCGTGGCGTATTTACGGTGACTACCAAGAACCACTTATTCAAGTATACTGACGAGGACCAGCACCATCAGCTAAACTCCTCAGGAGTTCTACATAGCCTAACGAGGAGCGCTTGGTACAACGATCCACCACATTACAATCTCTTTCAGTACTCCACTTGGGCTTTTTTTTCTGTCTCGTCGGATATAAAGCGTAAGTAAGGCCAATACCAGCCAGAGGGAAGCAAACATGTATCGTTAAACACAAAAAAATGCATATCCGAACGCTGGAGCAGACTTACTGTATGAGAAGAACTTGCGTAACGTCTATTAACTTTATATAGCTGTTATTTATTTATATAGCGTCGATAGTACTATATAAATGAATACTGATAAATAAGGTTTCAATATTTAAGTTAACATACAAGTTATTTCGCAATAGTCACACTATTTGTCAATGAAATTAAATGGTTTGACATTTCAAGCATTTTGAGAGAGATGGTGCAGAATTATAATGAAATAAAATATTTATATAAACTAAAAACTTTTCTCTTTCGTTCGAACATCATTCTGCGCACAAACTCTGACATAACCGTTTTAATTACATACATATGGGAGTTTAAGCACCATATTAGCTTGAAGTGTTTATCTACCGCAGGGAGGAAGCCAAAACGATGAATTACAAAACTGAGGTAGAAAAATCAATCATCGTGAGGTTGGTTGCACGCAATGCTGGTTTACCTCACGAGAGAGGAAGCGAAATGAAATACGGAGAAGAGGCTTACTTAACCATATCAAACCCACAACCGCCTCCTGCAAGTGTAGCTGACTCTATAATCAATAGCAAGGGGTATTATTATAATGCTAGTTTAACCACTGCAACCACAAGCAAGAGGTAAACTTTCTCAGTAACATCGAGAAGGACATCCCTTCATCCCTCCACTCGCAAGCAAAATCTCAGAAATCTTTCATATCCCCAGAGCAATGAAAAAACATGCCTGTGTACTGCTTCATATCATTCTCCTAGGGGACTGCGCCCTGATACTAGAGCTTCTGGTATTTATGCAAGAGGATGACCTTCCACAGACAAGATTATCCCATATTCCTTCTTACTCTTTCGACAATGAAGCTTATTTTAACATGCAGAAAAAATTTATGTGTTGAAGACGGCGTAACTGTCAGTTTCCAGTCTTACTAATATTCATGCATTCGAGTCAACATTTGTTCATGCTGGTAAACATGCAGTGAACGACACAGTCAGCCTTACTTTCTCATGCAAGATTTATAGCGAGGAGCATTATCATTTTTTTATATTTTTTTGGCAAAAGGAATTTTAGAATAGTCTTGAAAGTGAAAAACTTCGATTTCGTGAAAACATCGGGTCAGTTCCTTGTCTGAAAACCCTTGGACGTTCAAAAGAAACCGAAAAAGACAGAAAAAAAGTTGCTCTATTAATTCCCTTTTCTAAAAAATTATGATACCCCTTTGATCGGAAAATTATAAATTTAACAAGTTATCCCAACACAAATATAATGTAAATAGAATCGTTGAATTGGCTCAAAATAGTATGTTAACAACGAAAAAATAGTTACGCCGCCTCATATATTTCACTCTAAAGAGCACGGGTGAAGTACCCTTTTAGAAAATCAATAAAATACAATTATAGGAAGTAAACAATATTGAATATTTAAAATAATAGAAGATAATTGAAATTCATTAACGCCTAGTTTATATCCTAGTTATAATTGTCAAACATTGCGGTTATGTTTCGTAAAATTTAATTTCGAATATGGCGCGTTACACGAAAAAGCAACGTGCAAATAAGTATACGAGTAGATATTTTCGGTCAATATAATGGATTCCTAATTACGTTGAAAAAATCATTGAAATTTTTAAATGCTGCAAGTCTTAATAAAATAGTAAGAGCAATGGACGTTAAATTCGGAGAAACGGGTTAACAGAACGCGAACGCTAATAAAGGGACCTTTTTAACACAGAGTAATTTCGCATTATGATGACATATTGTGGCTATCATGATCAGTTGTAAATCCTGTTAAATTTTTTCGTACGGAGTATTTGACGGGAACGGTTTAGATTACGATGCATATACTTATTAGGAATTAAAAACATTCTTCAAAAACTCAACAACACAACTAGAAATGCTAAGTAATGAAGTGAGTGATTAAAAAACACGTAATTGTTAAAACAATAAGAGGTTCTATGAATGATATTATATTCCATACTTAAGATTCAAATCACGCTTAAATATTTCTTTTATTATTTTTACTTATCCAAATGTTCTTATCATGCATATTTCCCTTAATACTGCTATTGAATGTTATACGTCTGCGTAACACTGTTGATTTAGAAAGAGTAATTTTTCGAGAAGAATATACCATTGAAGAAGAAAAGGTCGGCCAGTTCTATTGTTTAAGATGTCTTCCTTGCTCATTAATTCAGGATGGTGAGCCTAGGGGCCTCTATGCCTTGACAATGATTGTGTAGATAAAGGTTTTATCTCTCCTAAGTCAGTTCTAAAAGAAGTCACACACGACTATCAACTCTCGCTCAACACTTAAGCACCAAGAGTATGATCTAAATATGCTAATAGTCCACATAATATCGGTTTCAAAACTAAATAGAATTTATTTTGCATAATAACTTAACCTCAATCAAATGAAGAATCAGAATTTTCCCAGTAAATTACACAAAAATACAATAATTCGAGCCTACAGACATTTGCGCAGACATCTCGCCATGTGAAGTTAGATCAAAACCACTCAAAGTTTGGTTACCACTGATGTATGAAGCGTATTACTCCTCTCCTGTACCCTCAATAGTCAATGGACAACGTTAGATTATTATTATATTCCTGGTTTAACCTCCGCAGCCACAAGACAAGGTTATGTTGGAGAACAGAACCCCAGTGGAACACCGGCACACGCCATTCTATCCTCTACAGATTGACCTCAACACGCATGCCTCGACAAGAATAACATGAATTCTGTTATAAAGACTGAAGAGATATGATGGAGAAACATTCTCAATCGAAATTTATTAACACAACCTTTAACACGTTGCCTCCGATTGCCTGATTGGTGTAAAACTTCACTTTGTACGCATAGTCACTAGAAGGATCTGAAAAAATTACAGAACCTAACCTCAGTGGTACACATATGTATCACTTCGGAGTCAACGTGTTAAAGCACGAGAGATGAGAAGCTTTTCATTCTTTAGATTCCTCTTATACGACGCTCGCTTATTACGAATGGACCAAAAGAGAAAATACCACGAGGCACGACACAGGATATACATTTACACTTAATTCCATTTTAATAAACAGCCAAGTTTAGCCATCAATTTGAGAAATATGTTCATAGCACCGTATACAAGCACCATATTACTAGCAAAAAGAAGTTCATGTAGATGGTATGCGCTACCAACAACTTGAGTGATTTCGAAACGCGAAAAATCTAGCGCAACAAATCACCCAGAACGTGATGTACGATATTTCAAACCATAGCTTTTTACTTTCTGAAACAACAGGGTAACCAATTATGGGAGTTCAAAAGGTTGACTTCTAGTTTCTTTTGTTTAGTCCCTTCATACTCGGCGCCACAGTGAGTGAGTATCCTGCTGCCATCAGCATCCTTCAGCGATCTTTTTGTTGTGTCTAAACCTGGTACACTGCCACAGAACCCGCATTTCATAAAGAACGCTACCGAAAAAGTCAAAACTGGAATACTGATAATACATTCGTAAGAGAGTCACGGTTACATTACGCTTTTCACATAATTGCGAGAAATCCATTACCTCAAGAAACCCTTCGTCATTTACCTCGTGTTTTGAAGACACAAATAGCAGTTAAAAGGAGAAGCCAGATCCTACAGTTTGCTGGAATTAAACGGATTTAATAATGAACAGTCGAGACAAAATACCTTCGCTTTGAAACAAATAACACAATGTTATTTACATTTTATCAGTGGACTCGAGCACTTTATCCTTAGAATTGAAAAATCAACGACATGACAGGACGTCCACGAGTTTCTTTAATTCACGGGAAAATAATTACTAAGTAGTTGAAGCATTGAGAATCAGAATAACAGTCGTTGAGCAAACTTGTACAATGAGACTAAAATTTTTTGTGACTTATGAAGTGATGAGCTTCACAGACTATACAAAACGGCATCAGAAGATTTAAACTGATAGTCAAACCACTGTTAAATTGAACAGTATAAAATAAGTGTCTAAACACGCTTACTAAACGACCAAATCTTCCCAGAAAAAGACATGAAATGGACGGACAAAAAAGGCATTGTACGTCATTGTCATATAGAAACGATTACTAACTATTGATGTACCGCACAAGTTCAAAACCAAAACATTGTTAAGTTTCACACGATAACCGTAGTAACTTTTGTCTTCAAAAGTTCAAACCAGGACACTGCGGCGTTTTACATAACGATCGTGATTTCTCTCTTGAAATCAGCACACAAGCAGAATAAGAACCTATAAAGTCAACTGGATCTGAATGTAGCACTATTATTATATTCCTGATTTCCGAATGTAGCACGAGCAGAAAACATGAATCACTACATGCACGCTCAAGCTAAATGTAGCCTTGAAACATGTTTATTCTGGGCTCAGAAGACCTTCAAGTGTGGCTATGTAACGTTTGATATAATCAATTCAAAATAACGACAGAGATATAAAACAAGCGATCTATTCATTGAGGAAGTATTTCAGTAACTAGTGACGTAAAAAAGTTAAACGTCAAAGAACGACATATGTGAGTTGTATTGGCATGATTTGAACTCGTATTTCACAATTTTCATCTTTCACATTTTGATCATTTTTACAAATCTTTGAAAGTCCAGTTCAATAGTCGTCTTTTCGATTCAAACGTTCATACGCAAGTTTTGACAAAAGTTAGGTTTAAGTGTATGAAATATTAAAGTATCGGTTACACTTGACTACATACAAAGAGAAAATAATGACGATACTTGAGAATTAATAAATACACAAGCAGATCGTGACCAACATAGGTTCGTGAATAAGGTACAGTACTGTAATAGAAGACACAGTCTGTGGTTAGTTATTATCGTAGCCAATGCACAACATTTTTCACTAAATTTACGCGATTAGAGCAGTGAAAGTTTGTAATTATTTAGCTCAAGTGGCACAAGGAAGACAAATTTCTGTGCCTCTGTTAGCACAACCCGCGAAAGCTGGTACGACAAGACAGCGTAGTTACCTCAAACAGACAAAACGTCAAGTAAGAATAATAAGGAAATTTAGATATTGTAACTGCAGACCTCACAATAGACAGAGAAGAGGAAACAGAAAAGCGTCGCAACTAAACTCACTACAGACTCGTGCAACAAACATTTTTGATTCTTGTAACAACAGACGTCATTAAGGAGCACTAATTTCCCAAAGTACACAGACCAGGATAGATACAATCATTATATCAATTTCGAGAGGCGTCCTAACACTAGAATGGTAATGCTCTATTTTAAAAGCGTGGTAACTAAGAAGAAAATTAACCCAGGTTACCGTTCTAGAGTTAAATTCAATATCCCCCAGAAGTACTGAGCAGCCACGTTATGTTGGAAGATTGTCTACTTCAATGCATCCTCCGTCAAGAACTGTAACCATCAACGATTAACACATGAATCCCTCTTCTGAATCATGTATTGTATTAATTGCAGATGAATTTAACAGAATGTTGCATTTCAAGGAAATATTGGATTGTTTCATTCGATTTTGTCTGGAGCAACAAAGTTCCTACGTAAACACAAGCGTCTAAGAGTGAATGAATTTCAAGCATATAATTTTGGACTCTAAAGTTTACAAAGACTTCGATACCGCTGTACTTATATCGAACAAAGTTTCAAAACATCTACCAACACGATTTATACAGAATATTAAGTCTACCTCGGCACGATTCCGTAACAGTAGGGAAAAGTATACATTGAGGTGAACACTTCAGTTTAGAACGTACAATTTTAAGGCGATCACTCGGTGTATTTTCTGTATTTCGAAGGTACACCACGGAGCAACAGACACTGTTGAGCAAGAGACTATCCGAGGGCAGAAAATAACAGTTAAAGGAGTTAAAAAACAAAGAAATAGTCAAAAAACGAGGACTGGAAAAGTATGGACCAAATAACAAACAGACTGGCGTGGAAAAATTATGGATGGAAAAATAATTACGTTTCGCTAATTCGAAAATTGGACATTAAACTTATAAAAACCTAACATACTGACTGAATTAGTGTTTCACTTTAATGAAATAATTTTTGTGACATTGCAAATGAATCTTAAATACAGCTAAATTATCGAATTTTAAAACATTCAATTTCAAATGATTCGATTGATAAAAGATCCCCTGGAATTCACACCCTAGACTGAGTAACACGGTTTTAATTTAGCTTTGAGACGCGTGCAGAACAAGCATTGCTTTTACTCTTAATTTCAAATAGAACTCTGGCCATTTTTTTAATCATACAATGTCTCTCATATTCAGAATTGTATTTAAATATACTGTTCGAGTTACAAATTTTAGTCTTGCACAACGGGCTTAGTATATTTAAGTTACTGAATTTGGCAGTAAACGTCTTCGTTTTAGTACGGAATTTTAAACAGCAAAAGACAATGAATATAGGATGAACTCAAAAACAGACAACCGGACTGTCCCTCCGGCTCACGACCTGCACCAATTAATGATAGACATCATGTTGAAAAGGGGTCAGTAAATTAGGTTAAGAGAATAAAGATTAATCAGATTATTATTTATCAGATTATGAAACTGAGTTGTTAGAGTTTCGAGTTTTGTAGTAAAAATTACTAGCCAATCCCGCAACTGAAAAATTCCACAGATTCATAAAGGTTTAGAATTTTTTATAAATGTAATTAAAAGACGATCTTGATGAACAAAATGCAAAAGCAACAAGTTAGTGTTCAAAAATAAAATAGCTTATCGAACTCTAAATTGAAATTCCAAATTTTTTCCCTCGCATGTGACTAAATTAGTTTCCTATTAGGGATTGCCGCAACGACTATTCAATAAAAATGTACAAACATGGACTACAGACTCAATGCAACTTCCTTGAGCAAAAGAGCGATTACACTAATTCCAAAATTATTTCACGACCCACTGGCTTTCGATAACATTTTTATTGATGGTGCGACGCGTAATCAATGCGAGACACAGTCACAATTGAGGCACATTCTAACAGTCACATTCATTGGACTGTGCTGGTAGTCAGATGCAGTGAGCAGAAGAGTTTAGTTCGTTATGTGAAGGGGATAGTTCACAGGCAAATAATTTTACATGAAAATTACGGTGTTCTGTAGAGGAGTGTAGAAGGATGGGGGACGAATGAAAATTAAGTGGAAACAGTTCACAATCAAAACGATAAATCTTCCAGCTTGAGATATCAAATACAGTGTGTGTTTTTTTTCATGACCACGTGTACAGACGTAAAGGATTTTCAAGTCTTAATATCCGTTAATGAAGATGCAGCGAAGTAGTGACTGAGGGGAAGTAGGAATTGGGTCGGATAGAATTAGGTGAATGGAAGAGTCAGGTTGAGAAATCAAATGAAGAAACGAATAAAATGAAGTTAGTAAATACACTGGGTTACAAAGGCGACAAGAGGCTTGAATACTGGAATGAATAGAAGCTTAAATCCTATGAGAAAGAAACAACGAAACCAAAACGAGCACTGGCTGTTTAATGTTTCCAAGGGATATATTTGTGATGTGAGAGAATAGCCGAATGCGTGATTATTATTACAGTTATCATTATTATTATCACTGTGACCGTAATGATTATAGTATACTACAAAATCACTTCCATAAAAAATGTGCACACATGCATGTTATTTCGCACCAGAAAATATATAAAGAAACAATCAACTTTTTCCGACAAGGAGTTTCTTAAAATGCAGCATCAACAAACGACATACTCTCAAATTATTGCTATTTTATTCATGGTATAAGCACAGAAGTCACACAGAGAGCAACCTCTACCAGTGATGCGCGGTGTTCAGAAGTATTCCGAAAGCATTATGAGAAAAGCATCAACAGGTGTTTCAATAATTACTACCGAGACGCCGAACGAGAAACGCAAATTAGCAATGTGAGAAGAACATAAGCAACAATGGTAGCAAAAGGCGCTTGGGAGCTCCACTTGAGGGGTAGTAATAGTAGTAACATTAGTTTTCTACCACTTCAGTGGCTCCGTTATTATGGTAATTATGTAATAAATAGTAATTACATTTATTATTACTGCAACATTCCTGGTTTAACCACAGCAGCCGCAAATAGCAAGTCTCAACGGACATGCACGATGTTAAAAGATATTCCTCGTTTATTTGAGTCCCTCATCGTTTATCAATCACTCAGTTTAGTGTTCACACAAAGAATGGTCAAAAAATCGTTATATTCTTATGCAGAGAGCAGCTAAGCCTTTGGGGTGTCAGCGTTTTGCCCGCGCTGAAACCTGCCCACGCATCAACGCGGGGCACTCGGGCGTATTGCAGTTACGTCATCTCCACCGCTATGTATTTCCAGGTAGTACAAGGTATGCAAATGCCCAAAGACTGCAGGGTGGCCGAGTCCAGCTGTAATTCAGGTTTTGAGAGCAGCTCGCACTTTTCAATAATCAACGGCAGCGCATCCACTTAAATGCTGAACGTTGGATTTCCTCGAGCATTTTGAATAACCTCTCGACTTGTTCACAGTTATGGAGGTTTAGGAAACGCATTTCGGGCAGCAGTGCTCGTGGGGCACTCGGCTAAAATATGTTTACTCTCAGAGGCACATAACGTCGTTAACACCGCGGTTGAGGCTGTCGTTTCACAAGGTTGAAGCGTGTCAGTTGAGTTTGACAAGGGCGCCAGAGCAATACCTCCATTCGGCGGTCGTCACAATAGAGTCTATTCAAGCGTTGCGTGCTTCCTGGATATCAAATGATTGTTAATTGTGGTGTTCCATTCCGCTATACTAAGGGTGAGGATGCGGACACTCAATTATTCCACGAGGGTCAACAATTATTGGTCCTCCTGCAAATGAACACCAAACAGCAGATTACTTCTAGAAAAGACATATTATGAAATGCACGTAAGCCTCGAAATCGAGCTCAATGGGAGCGCTCTCATCAGAAATAATAGCACGAGTGTAAACTATGAAACACAGGGGTGCTGAATCATCCGCTACTTCACGAATACAAGTTTGTAGAAGACTACAACTTTGAGTGCGGTGCAGGACAATGAAAACAAAGAACCTGCAAATTATCAATAGTGACGGCAGTCAACTAAGGAAGCTCATGTTGAACGTCAACAGTTAAACTGATAAAATAATTCTTTTAGTAGGCTTGTATCCAAATTGTTGCATGATTACAGCTTAATCAATAAAATTCTCTCACTACCCATGAAGTATAAACTAACTGTTGCCTTCTTGGACGAGTTAAAAACTAAAATATCAACTAATTTTACAGCAGGAGGATCTTGATCGCCAGATTGGGGAAGCGGCATATAAATTATTCAAGGCTAAAAAATTACACTTTCTATGAATAGTGGAGCGCTCAGCGCTAGGGAAGGAAGATCACTCATATTATTCCTAACAAGAAGCTTGTCGACACTACGACAGTTGACATACATTCAGCAAAATAATAAGGTTCCTCTTAACACCAATCAACGATAAACAAAATATTATGCACTGTGTTGTACATTTTAACGAAATTTACTAATAACATGCACCCAGGTGTTCTAATAGCCAACATATCATAAACCAAATAAGTTCTACTCTAAATAACCAAAGAAAATTGTTCTTTAAGGAAAGATTTTACAGATTAATAAAGAACTTCAACCACACTTAGCGGCATGAGTCTGCCGAAACTCGCCGCTGAAAATATTCAGGTTCATTTTGAACTTGAGAGTTTAATTCAATAATTCCATGCATGAGAACACATTAAAAAATTTCGTGCTTTAGTAACAAGTACTAACAGTGACTTCAATACTTTGACTGTCAGGTCACACTCATGTGTGAGACACTTTATGTTTCTTTATCGTCCAAGTGTGACACAACCTACAAGGAAAACAAAAAAATAAGAAGCCTAATAACTTAACAAATAACAAATTGCTCATCCAATTTTTGTTTTCAAAAGCTTTATTTTTCAGTTTAAAAAAAATGTCGTCGGGATAACCGAAGATCATCGTGGCATTAGAAACGTACTAAAGGTGCTTAATGACATGAGGAACTACGAAGAAAAACATAGAAAAAAGACATAGTAATTTAGGACTCAAGAAAAATTATCTAATCTACATTTTGGAACTTTTAAAAAATAATACGTAAAGAAATTAGCCAGTAAAATTAAGACCAGCAACAACATATATTTACAGTTCCCTGTTAATGATTGTACAAAATTTTAGCTCATAAATGAAAGGTTCAATTATAATACGCAATACGACGTACCACGGTGGGCAGTTCATAAGAAATGTCTCATGCGCACAGTTAGCTTTTCTCACATGATAAGCTGGCCAACAGAGGGAATAAATAACAAGAAATACATGCAAGAAGATTACAGACCATGTCCTTTACAGGCTCACGGCATAAAAAAAGCAACAAAGCTTGAAAAAAAATTGAAATAACGAAAAGAGAGTACGGATTCACAAAAAGTATACCTCATCACGTGCTGATCTGAGACCAGCAAGAAAACCCTACGAGATTACCTATAAATCTTGGCCAGCCTTTACTAAAGCTATTACGTATGATCGTACCAAAGCAATTATCGCATGTACTTCAGGGAAGTATGGAGAGAAAACCCTGAGACGATCTTAACAGAAGAACAAACTTATGGAGTCGAGCCCACTATAATCTAGGTGCTCCTTTATTTCGTCCGTTAGATGAGGAATCAATGTATTGTTTTATGACATCGTACATAGCATATAAACTATCCCAGAAGAGCAGTTGTGTGTTTTCAGGACGTAGGATAGCTCTGCTAGAGTGTGCATTAGCTGCAGCAGGCCCAGCAGCGTATGACACGTCTGCCTCGGGCAACCAGCGTCCGAAGAGCTCCACCCACACAGAGAGGCGCGGGATAGAAAAGTCCACCACAATGGGCGGCGGCAGTTGACTGCGTGTCGGAGGCCTTGGAGTGGCGTGAGGAGAGGTACCACGAGCGGCGTGGTCGGGTGGGCGGCTCCCGTTGTAAGGGAGGTGAGACAGGTGAGGGAACAAAAGACGTTCTATTTGTTGCCACGTGTGATGGGCTGCTGAAAACTCATCTGTTATTCTATCCAAAGCTCCCGGGCTTAGTAGGGAATCAAACAGATCCTGTACAAAAAGAGGCGATAGAAAATGACGCCGGGCAATGCGGCAAGATTTACTGCACTGCTTGGTGGAGACATTCGAGTCGTTCTCCAGGCCGCTCTGACTACAGCCACTATCAGTAGCAGAACTCTTCTCCGAAGAGCTAAATGACGTATCTGCATAGAATGCACCCCCATGAGAATTTATTTTCAAGGGGACACTGGCCCCATTTGCAGAGGTAGTAGACGAGTTGCTAAGACGTGAAATGGTCTGTGACCTAGTGGCTGTAGAGTTAGCAGCAGAAATTGATGTTGGGGGAGGAGCTTGTGATTTACACGAGGCCCACCAGCACCACAGCTCCCAAAACTCCACGCACTCCTGACCCTGGTTGTGTAGTCTCTGCACAGTAACACGACGCATTAGGACAACTATTTTTCATGACACTTCATGTGCACCCCTTCCAGTTAAGATACCGAGGAATGATGCCCCCACCTGAGTTCACATTCCCTCCTTATCATAAGAAAGCATGAGGCCTCATTCGAGTTAACGTTTTCCTCCTGATCATAACATTACAAACAATGACAGTAATTTGTTTCGTAAAATTTTTAAAATCCATCATAACGAAACCGTGATGCGTGCAGTTTTAGAGATATAATCACTTTTTCTTGGTAGCTGTTTTTCTACCATTCGTTCAATATTCGGAAGATCTTCAAGCCCCTCTCTACACTTGTATGAAGGGCAGTGATATAGTGTATGATTATGTTGTTACTTACAAAGAAAAATACGGACCAGTTATAAGAGCAAACGAGCCACATGCCGCGTGTATTTGCGTTGAGGCAGTCACCACACTTACAGAGATGGTGGTGTGCATGCTGTTGGTGCAGTCAAAAAGGCAGGTGGTGTAGAGAGGGCAATGGGCAGCTCCCCACAGAGCCGCCAGGTAGCACGGTGTGTACTGCAGCAAGCGAGGCTGCTGCACGCACACCTGATGCAGGCAGTCCAGCAGCAGCAGCCAGCACTCACCCTGCATATACATTGAGTCATCACTAACAAAAAGTTCTTTTTTAGGAAATATAAAGTCCTCAGCGAGACAATTCAATGCAGAAAATTAAAGTTCTAAATAAGGGAGCGGAGTTACCAGGAAATATGCGAGTTGTCAGAAGCTAATCCACATGGTACCATTTCTCAAATGAAGTTACGGAAGTTCCACAGTAGACAACAATAACCCAGAGACACTAGCAAGCTACCAAGTTCCCGCCCAGAGGCAGGCCTCCAATACCTGGAGGTGCTTCTGTCGGCGGGTGTGGCCGAGCCTGACGGTGAACTGGTGCCCGAGAGCGACCCAGTGCTTGGCGATGACACAGTGCAGCCCCCGCACGGTGCGCGCGAACGGGTCGCATAGCACCTCAACAAGCGAGCTCACCACACACGCTGCATCCCTGCCGCAGTCCTCTGACAACACCAGCCGTGTATAAAGTTAAGGCATGGTCACATGTACTGTAGACCTATACACATGATTAGACACGGGTCATGTCCAGAATTAAAACGTAGTCGCATGTACTGTAAATCTTAACATTAACCGGCCGTACGTACAGTTGAAGTATGGTCAAGACTAAATGAAACTTCACGTCTAAAAAATATTCTGGAATGCAGACAATGATAGGAATCAAGCAATTTCATTTATACAGGGTGGGCCATAAGTAAGGTACCTCTTTATCTCGGTAGTACTGCAACGCACGCAGCACTATTATTTATCGTTATAATTGTTTTTAAAAAGCACCTTACATATGGCCCACCCCGTACATGAGTCTTATTGGCGCATTCGTCCTTTTGTAGCTTAGAACTCAAGGTTTAATTGCGTATTCAACAATTAAGGAGTACTCAAAGAGCCCGCTGAGAGCTTAAGGAGAACAGGCAGAGAGCCCCAGCTTACAAGGATGACAACACACCTTGGAGTATTACGCTGCGGTTGTCTTCAGTGATAAGGTGTGCAGCCTTTGAGGCAACAGAGAGAGTACGGCTCACATAACTCAACCATTTGCTGTTCTCAAAGCGGGACAAATATGAACTGGCGCTCGCTCCTTCTGTAAACAAACGAAAACAATCAAACTCTATTTCCAATAATATAGTCTACAGAACATGTATTATCGTTGGGTCTTGAATTTCTAATGCTAACATCTTAATACTACTTGTGTTTTCAGCGACGATTCCTGTCCTTCTTTACTACAACTTGAAGTTGAGGTTCATAACGATACTAGATGAGCTTGATGATCAGGAAATGGTGTGCCTGGTCTCGTGTGTGGCGAGCAGGAGAAAATTAAGAGCTACGTGAAGACTCGATCCCAAGACTTGCACATCACTCGACCAGTGCCATACGTTCAATGCAATAAAAACCATGGGATTTAACCTGAAGCTTTTATTCAACTTAGGCCGTGAACTTTGTTTCCCTCCATCATGAAGAGAAGGACAAATACAGAAAACAAGTGACATTCATAATAATATGTGACATCCTACTTTAAAGCTTTTTATGAAACGAAATTTAACCTTACTCAAGTATAAATTATGTGGTGTATAGACATAGGTATGCAATTGTCTTATATACATATATATATATGTATATCAATGTTATATGGTACATACAGACTATGGTATACACTTTAAAAGCTTATATATATATATCTACCCATGAACCATAACTACTGAGCACACAACTCACCAGGCAGGTGCAGGCTACCAGTAACACTCACAAGGCAGGTGCAGGCTACCAGTAACACTCACCAGGCAGGTGCAGGCTACCAGTAACACTCACCAGGCAGGTGCAGGGCACCAGTAACACTCACCAGTCAGGTGCAGGGCACCAGTAACACTCACCAGGCAGGTGCAGGCTACCAGTAACACTCACCAGGCAGGTGCAGGCTACCAGTAACACTCACCAGGCAGGTGCAAGGCACGTAACCTGTTGCAGGCTGCGTGCAGCTCGGCAGGCTGTGGTAGTTCCTTGTCCAAGTCGAGGATGGCAGGAGCCTCGCACGGGTTGCTGCGGTGGATAGCTCCGATCATCAGGTTCTCCAGTGACCTGAGAAGAAGGCTGCATTTCATTAGCATGGAATACATACGTGCCTGTGAAATAGTGCTCTTCCCAGACCAAGGCATTAGAATGCAACACCAATTGCTACTCATACCTGTGGGAACTTGTCTTTCTCAGACCAAGGCATTGGTATGCAACACAGACCTGTGGGATTATATCTTTTCCAGACCAAGGCATTGGTATGCACCACAGACTTGAGGGGTTATGTCTTTTCCAGACCAAGGCATTGGTATGCACCACAGACTTGAGGGGTTATGTCTTTTCCAGACCAAGGCATTGGTATGCACCACAGACTTGAGGGGTTATGTCTTTTTCAGACCAAGGCATTGGTATGCAACACAGACTTGAGGGGTTATATCTTTTCCAGACCAAGGCATTGGTATGCAACACATACCTATGGTTTCCTATCCTTTTCAGACAAAGGTAATGCTTCAATGATACGCAACACCAAATGCAACACAAATCTGTGAGACCGTATTCCTCTCAGACTAAGGCAATGATATGCAATACCATTTACAGCACAAGTCTTGTAGGAGCGTCCTCCTCTTACGAGGCAATGCTTCAATGTATGTATATGCTACATGTTATTTTAGCAAACTGGTTACATGCGTCTATAGATAGTATTTTTTTTAGAGCGTTAAGGCTTAGACACATCACAGAAAACGTCTTCCAAGCCAAAAAAGCAAAGAGGAAAAAAGAGTATTTACGCTGTACGATAAAATGTTTTAATAGAGCTCAATAAACGAATGAGAATTCAAAACGTAAAAAAGTTAAATGAACGTGTTAATGCCTCAAACAATTCAATTTTACTTTTTTCTCAATGTATTCTATTAGTAGAAAATAAAAATACTAGTCTTGAAGGTCCTTCGACCAAAACTTTGTTAAGTAACATGGCTCAGAGAGACTCTCGCGATAGAACACACATACTTTCAATAAATGAGAGCTATTTATCAAGTCAGGAGGAAGTTCGTCATACAACATGCAACAAGTAAGAGTCACAGATGATCAATAGACAATGCTTCAAAATCTTGAATATAAAATAAAATTTCGAGCAAGACTGAAATTTTGAGCAAGAGCAATACCATTTGAAATTTTGGACATCATTTACAATTTAGGCAAGATCACTTGGATATGTGGGTAACATCATTTTGAAATTTGAACATTATTGTAAGTTTTGGGCAACATCATTTGAAATTGTGGGCATCATTTGAAATTTTGGGCAACATTATTGGAAATTTTGAACGAATTCTTCATTCAAAATTGCATATTAAGTTAGGTCAGTAAAACACGAGAACTCCTCGTCATATTCTACTTAATGCATCATTTTTAGGTTAAAGTGAAACTGAAAATTAAGGTTTAAGAAGTCATTGATACGTCACTAAATGACAATGAAAACATTAAGCGAATAACTCACATGTACTTAATGGTAGAGATAAAAATAATCATTATCTGTTACCAATTGTACAAGTTACATTTATTCATAAAAATTGTAAATGTTTCAAATTTTTGTGTCTCGGTTTTTGTTTAAAAATGTTTCTCAACCTGCAAACCATATTGAAAGAAATTCAAGCCACATGATCTTTTCAACAAAAATAATACACCTTTCAGAAATACTAAAAATAATTGCTGAAACTTAATAGTGGAAATTGCTGAAATTTTAACAGCCAATTCATTTAAACCAAATTGTGACCAGTCAAAATAAAAATCTACAGGAACGAGGGACGTTTTCCTAAAATCTTGTACCATTTCAGCACCTCAGAGTCCCAAGACTTCACAAACCAACAAAGGCATCGCACAACTTCTTTTCAGTAGCTCCACTGATGTTTACCATCATTATAATTGTCTTGATGAAGAGTATCAAACACTGACGTTGGTATATTGTTCTTACTGGTCAAAAACAATCAACTAGGCACGATCTGAAACTTGAAAAGCTTTCGAGCATGTCTTCAGCAGTTTTAGGTTTCTGAAATTTAAAACGAGAAAATACAGGCATAATTTTAAAGCATGGAAAAAGTTAAAAATCAAAGAGATTTCAATCATGATATGCATAGAGTAACAACAGATAAAAGTTACCAAGATAAGCACACAAAAACAAACGGTTAAAGAACAAATGCTACAACGAGGGTTTAAGCCTGAGCTAGAATACAGTACCCAGTTGCTACAATGGAAGATGTAAGAAAGCAGAACCAATATAATGTACTACACCATTGACTCGGTACGGCATCTTTACAGATCGGTTTGTACTTTACGCATCAGCTTGAGAATGTTCTTGAGGTTTAGTGAGTTAGTGAAGAGTTGGAAGCAACGCCAAGAACCATTTCATAAAACCAACAAACTTCACCTGCTGAACAATGCAAGCATCCAGCTGAAGGAAAACTTACTTAGCTTCATCTTCAAGTTTGCTCATCTTTAACTGGCCAAAACTGCGGGGATTCAGAGAGATCCTAGAAAAAATAGCACACAAGTAGCATGAATTGCAGTAAAGGCTTCTCAGTGAAATAACATCCATGAACTCAATGCCTACGAAATTAGGGTAATCTACACCTTCGTTAACACTTATAATTTCGTACTATTTAAATGGTTGGTCAAGTTTTCGGAAGTAGAGCAGGTATAAAATTTAGTAAAGTACCTGAGGAATAGAGACAGTTTTTTATGATCAAGAGAAACAAAGGAAAATAAATTATAATTTAAGGGTTATTTTGTTGAGATAAAAGTTTTCTCTTGCACAGAAGCAGAACTGACAATCGACTTTAGGGTTGACAAAGGTAAATTAATGGATACTAAGGTAAATTAATAGATACTAAGGTATACTAATGAACACTAAGGAATATTAAGGTCAGAGGATGTTGAAGGTCTGACACCAGTGATCACAGAGGGCACAGGGTAGATTATCATTCAGGCACTACAGAACAGTGACTGCGTTCCAAAAATTGTTAATATCACAATCCTCATCATTTAACATCTTAAATAACTGTGGCAAGAAATTATTACCAGCCTCAGCAGTAAAAGAACTGGAAGATATTAAAACACTGCACTATAGAACTTTTACCCATCCTCTAGCACGTATAATAATGGAGCAATATTCATGCTACAGACAATACGCTACGTCTAGCTTCTCACTTCACGTACTCCAACGCTTACGATGGTACAACATCCATGCTACAGACATTACGCTACGTCTAGCTCCTCACTTCACGTACTCCAACGCTTACGATGGTACAACATCCATGCTACAGACATTACGCTACGTCTAGCTCCTCACTTCACGTACCCCAACGCATATGATGGTACAACATCCATGCTACAGACATTACGCTACGTCTAGCTCCTTACTTCACGTACCCCAACGCTTATGATGGTACAACAACATCCATGCTACAGACATTACGCTACGTCAGAGTCTCCACTTGATGTACTGACCACTGAGCAAAGCTAGCTACTTTTTGACATCTGAATCATTGAGCTTCCCTAAAGCATGCCTAAGTCAGGTCTTCAATTGGGTTCAATAGCTAAGGAGTCGGTAACATCTAAGCTCTAACTGCTTTTGATTTGAGTTCCCTATCTCCTACTAAATATGTTTTGAAAGAAGTCTCAAAAATTTAAGCATATTCATCATTTACTGACCGTGATAGAAACATGCAGGCATGAAGAAGAATTCATATAATACCAGCGAAATAATACTCTGGCACGGAGAAAATGAAACTTTTTATCCTTACATTGCATATCTTGAAGGTCTATATACTGAAAGATCCAGATCAGAAACTCAACTACATAAAGTAATATCAATACTTACAACAGCAGAAGCTCAGTTAACGAACTTTTTTTTTTGTACTACAGTACAATATTTTCATATTTTTTCAAATCGCTTATTGCCCTGTCAACAAAGATTCTGCTTGTGAATATGAAAGCAAAAACAGACTAATCATTATGAAGAATACCGTAGAATGAAAACAGAACTCGGATTGAGAGCAGACAACCACAACTGAGCGATGGTTATTTTCCACAATCATGAACGCAAACGTGAAAGAATTCACGACCAACCTATCACTCTTGACTCGTGCATTCAATGAGTTCGAAATTGTAAATCTTTTGAGCCCTGACGTCACTTTAATTATTTACGGACGATCATAGCTACTTGGAAAGTCATTCACGCATGAACTCATTTACTGAAAAAATTAGTCTAATGCTCTTTCAAACGTATGTTTTTGTCGAGCATTACATTTATGCATGAACGTCCTAGCATAACGAATAAAAAATTAACAGTACATTACATACTGCATATTCTTGATTGATCACCTGAACATAATCTTGAGCGATCACATACACAATATTCGTGCTTGTGTAAATGTACATAAAAAGTATAAATGTTTCTCACGTGTCAGGAATGTTGGGGGAGACCTGAGCCATGACGACTAACGCAGCCCCACCAGGAGCCCCCCAAAGCCACAAGAGGGGGCGGTACTCCCTGAAGACGCGGCTGGCTTTTTCCACCTTCTGATCCACCAGCCCGTGGGGCACAACAAACACAGGAGGGTACCTGCATCAGAACGCACACTGAGTGACGGCGAAGTTGCCAAAGCTTTCAAAGAGCTACAAGCTGTGAATATTGTGCTTTGGATATAGACTGGTCCAGAATATTTACCGTATTTGACGATATGTAAGATACGAAGACGGCGTATAAGGCGCGAAGACAGCATATAAGATACGAAGACGGCATATAAGACGAAGTACTGAGCGTAAGCTGGGTTAGTGAGCGTCAGAGAGAAAGGATTAGCCTAGGCCTACGGGAGGTCTCAAACTTCACCTACGATGTATAAGACACAGTGCGATTTTTCGAGCCAAATTTTTGGAAAAAGTGCGATCTATATGCTGTCAAATACGGTAATAGAGTAGAATCAAATTGCCCTCTCCTATAAACAAGACCAAAAGCACCTGAGTCTCAGTTTACTTGAAAAATCGACGTGGAAGCTGCGTAAAATGAAGGAAGCTTCAAAAATAGTTGTTAGGAACAAAACGTGCGCCTTGAAATGTAGGCAGTTTCAGAAATGGTCATTAGCTAAAACCCATACATGGGAACTATATATATATATCGATGGGTCTCCCAAATAAACATTAGATAGAATATACTAGTGGTAGCAAACAACGGTTATAATTTAGGAACTCGGTAAAAACCTCATTTTTGAAATACTGAATAAGATGAAATAAGACTTTAAGGATCAGCATAACACGCTAGGAGAAGTCCGATAAGATCAACTAAATTAGAACGATTATCCACACGAAAAGGTTTGGATTCCACTTCAACAAATGGAAAAATAATAGAAATTTTGCTGGTGATTAACACACCGAAAAGAAAGAAAATCAATCATGAGGATGAGATAAAAGCTACTAAGGGTACTGACGTGGCACAGAGATTAAAGCTTTCGTTGTGCTGAGTGATGCGCCAGTTAGGGCAGCCAGTGCGCTCCAGTTCATTCTGCCAGTCTACGTAGGTTCTGTGGGGAAAATATCAATAAGTTTTAAAGGCTCAACACTTGTACTTCTATTATTTAATTACACTCAAGGACTGGGAGCCACTAGGTATTTCACCAATAAATATCATATCGCAACTAAAAATATGAACAGATAAGACAAAAAACAGAGCATACCAAACCAAGAGATTGCTATGTTGGAAAGACCATCCACCCTAACCACGATGATGAAATTAAAAATTTTCTATGTTCCTTCTAAATAAATCTGTTAGAAATTAAAAAAACAGCACAGCTGTAAGTTAGCCAAGTACCTCACAACATTTTTCACGGAGTTGTAAGTCTCTGAGGTATGCCAATAAAACGACTTTTAGAATCGCCAAGTCTCTGACGTATCCAATAAACACAAGTCCTAAGGAACGTTACGTGCCTGGAGTAGCAATTAAACACAGACCCTGAAGAATGCCATATGCCTAGAGTAGCTAATAAACACAGACCCTGAAGAATACCATGTGCCTGGAGTAGCTAATGAACACAGACCCTGAAGAATACCATATGCCTAGAGTAGCTAATAAACACAGACCCTGAAGAATACCATGTGCCTGGAGTAGCTAATAAACACAGACCCTGAAGAATACCATGTGCCTGGAGTAGCTAATAAACACAGACCCTGAAGAATACCATGTGCCTGGAGTAGTAATAAACACAGATCCTGAGGAATGCCACGTCTCTGAGGTATGCTAATAAAAACCATAATGACCGCCACGTCTTGGAGGTATGTCAATAAAGACCATAAAGACCGCCACGTCTCTGAGGAATGTCAATAAAGATCATAATGACCGCCACGTCAATGAGGTATGCCGATAAAGATCATAAGAACGGCCACGTCTCTGAGGTATGCCAATTAACAGAGACACAAAACCTCCTCTAAATCAGCTCAAGAAACAAACAGAATCACCGGGATGCAACAATCACTTGATCAACATTTTTTTCCGCTCATCTATTTAAGTTTTTAGGGCAGGGTGGGATACTAAATAACCCACCAATTTAGATACATTTGTTGCATGGTGGGCCTCAAATCTTGTGCCTCAAAGAGTTAACAGATCAAAGCCCAGGATAAGAATGGTACAAAACATGTATCAAAAGACTGGTGAAGGTCACAGAAGCACAAGTTACTAAGGAAAATATCCTTGACTCCTGGTAAAGAAGTACAGCTGGAAACCCACTAAATTAATTCAAACAAGAATATAAGTTTTCCTTCAAGTAATGACTCCAGTATAAACCTAATATGCTGCTGTGGTGGTCCCGATGCCAGGAGTAATCAACAGAGCAAGGGTTTTCGAACTGAGGGAGATGAGCCACCAGGAGATGCGTAAGTACGAGTATATTCCAAGCGGGTCGTGACATGTTTCTGAGAGTCAAAACAATAATTATGGTAGAGAAACGACAGCTTCTCGCTTAACCCGCAAACTATCACTACCACGGTCAGTAAGTGTTTAGCCTTGCAGAGGTGTATAGGTATATTATTTTTTATTTGTATACACCTACTTGAAAAGCGTACCATCAGCCTCTATCTCCGCACCTTAACCCTTCCGATCCGGCTTTTGCTCTCTGTTGGTACATATATGTCCCAACAGGATCAAATGAATTAATCGACCAAGTCTTCTTTCGAGTTCTCTCTTCCTTAGGCATCCCTAAAAAGTTAGAGGTTGGTGCAATCCGCCGATATGCACTGGGTGTTTGTGGAAGGAAATGTTAGAGAACCCCTGCTCAATAGTGATGCACAGCAAGAGAATCAACACAAGCTATTTTAGTTGGATAAATGCACCAGGAAGCGAATGTGGATCTCACTAGAAAGTGAGCATGTATGAGTCAAATGGTGACACTCACTGGAAAGTAGGGATGTATGAGGCAAGCAGAGACACTCACTGGAAAGTAAGAATGTATGAGGCAAGAAGAGACACTCACTGGAAAGTAAGGATGTTCACTGGAAAGTAGGGATGTATGAGGCAAGGAGTGACACTCAGTGGAAAGTAGGGATGTATGAGGCAAGGAGTGACACTCAGTGGAAAGTAGGGATGTATGAGGAAAGGAGTGACACTCACTGGAAAGTAGGGATGTATGAGGCAAGGAGAGACACTCACTGGAAAGTAAGGATGTATGAGGCAATAAAATATTAATATATACTCACTGGAAAGTAGGGATGTGTGTCTCAGGAGGACGTGTACCAGGCGTCAGGAAGAGCAGGTCCACATTAGAAGGGTTGCTATGGTGCAGAAGGGCACGTATCACTTTTCCATCTTCACCAATAGGACTGAATTTAAAGCTGAAGTTCAAAACACGGAAATTCTGCACAACAGGGTCAATAATTAAGGAATATTAATCATCATTTTCCTAGCTAATTCAAATTTGACGATAAACTCAGCCTACTTTTCATGACCCTCTTTTCTCAATACCCTGCCTACAAGTTTAGCGATCTTATCTGCAGCACAAAAATAGCCATTTTAAGAGTTTAATTTTACGAGTTGAAAAGTACTCCGCCATCACACTGAACGCACTTTATTATTACAGTGCTATTCAATAAGATTAAGACAACTGAAAGTGAAGCTATTTCTATCCTAGATGCAAACTGGAGACAATAAACAATTAATTTCAACTTCCATCTCTCCTTCCATTTATAACTCAGTCTACTTCTCACCCACCTTCTTTGCACATCTACCTAACTCCTTTTCAAGCACATTTTTCACGTCCATTCCCTGCATAGACCAAATCCACGACAACAAACCTTTAATATCAATTGAATTCCAGGAACTTTATCAGGAAGGATGTATTCTGGTAGCAAAGTTTTTCTGCGCTGGTTGTGCTCGTCCAGGAGACACACGGACGACACGAGGCACAGCTCCACGTCATGGGCGCCCAGAAAAAGGTGACTTAGTGACAGGTGGTGTAGTGCTTCCTCCTGGTGTCATGTTAAGGATATAATTACTGTCAGTTTATCCTTATTAAGTTAATGTCATGTTAACAAGGACATAATTACTGTGAGTTTATGCCTAAGTTGGTGACATGTTAACAGGGACATAATTACACTCAGTTTCCGCTTATTAAAATGGTGCCATGTTAACGAGGACATAATTACTGTCAACTTACGCTTAATAAGTTGGTGACATGTTAACAAGGACATAATAACTCTCAGTTTACGCTTATTAAATTGGTTCATATTGAAAAAATAAAAGTGTGGCAGGTGGTGCACTACTTCCTCTCGCTCATTAGCCGCACTTATTTAGCTTGTGTCTTGTCAAAAGACATAATTGTCAGTAGTTTACACTTATTAAGGTGGCACGTCAACAAAGACAATTGTCAGTAGTTTACACTTATTAAGGTGTTACGTCAACAAAGACAATTGTCAGTAGTTTACACTTATATAGCAGGTGTCATGTCAACAAAGACATAATTGTCCACAATTTACACTTATAAAGCAGGTGTCATGTCAACAAAGACATAATTGTCAGTAGTTTACACTTATTATGCAGGTATCATGTCAACAAGGACATAATTGTCAACAGTTTACACTTATAAAGCAGGTGTCATGTCAACAGGCATATAATTATACAGTTTTTCCTTTGAAATTAATAAAATAAAAACAAAACATAAGCAGGTGCTTTTAGTTTACTTGAGGATCACCCTAAAACAAACTCAATTAAAGAGCAGAGTACTTTTATTACGCTGGTAACATATCAACAGAGGTACAATTATTAACCTTATATGAACCACTGTCGTTACTGAAGTACATTACAAATAATTCCTATTTGTCCTACATTCTAAAGGTTTCATTCAAATGTTGGCTGAAATTCAAAACAAAACACCATGTTATGAGAAATAGTTTACCTATTTTCTACATTCCAAAATAAACTTGGTTCTTATAGGGTTAACAGTCTATTCTTTGAAGCGAATGTAATACAAAACTCAAATATAACCAGGTACAAACTCACCTGAGGAGTGGGAGGCAGCGTGGTCACCAATGCCAGCCGCAAGTTTGTGACAAAAAGTGTACCAGAAATTCCTGTGTTCTGTTCTCCACCAGGAGAAAATTTGAGGACATTGTTGGCGAACGCAATGATGACTTCACCTGCAAAAAATTGCAATCGGAAAGCAATGAGTTACACTTCAAAATAAAACATTTAAATACACACAACCACAGTCCACTTTTATCAAAGGCACAAAGGAATGCTACAAATGTAGAAGGCTTACATTAGCATAAGTTACTACATTTCTTAGACATGGTAAAACGTATTGCTATTAATTTCTTTATTATTTATTTCGCACGTTATCATTATTTCACACAAATTGAGAACATTTTTTTGTATTTTACGTTTCTGATTAGAGAAATGAGATAAAAACACGTTAGGTGAAGAAGAAGCAGAATGTATCGATCGTCATTGGCAGAAAACGTATTCTCTGGGTAATGAGTAATGATCAAGACACTATAAATTAATAACAAATTTACATGGGGTGTTGGGAGGAATCCCTCTCCAGAAAATCTTCCGCATGCCACAAAAAAAGGATAAAAAAAAGATTAAGGCTTTTACAACAAATCTGCCACCATTTTCCAAGTATTTTTTCAAGAAGATTCATGTCTACACTCAAAACAATTCCTTATGAGGTTCTCGTCTCTCACACTCTTTGATATTGTTACAAGGAAAAATGTACACATCACAATTGTCACTCATGGTTTCATCCCAAAAGAGAAGCTTTACAAAACAAATTAACTAAACATTTAGTGACAATTTCGAAATACGTTTACAGCAAAATTAAACTGTTGATGACTGCACATCAACACTCCAGCTAGTTCAATCACAAAGTTAAAAGTTTGGGTATCATATCTGGAAATTATTACCATAGAAAAGATCAGGCTGTAGAATGGTTTCTTCTTCCGGAATGTCCACTCCTCTCTGAAATAAAAAAAACAATTTATGCATGAGAATGCAATGAAATTATATGATAAATTCTACTTAAGAGTATATTCATTTTGACTCATGAAATTCAAAGTTTTTGGATTGCATAGCAATGCTAGTATATACATTCAGCTATGTGTAGACCTCATTCTTCTTAATGTGAACAGAAACAATTTTCTCAAGTGTAATGATAAGCTAAAATAATTGTTCACTAAAATGACCTTTCTTACATAAAGTTCAAATCTTTTATACTCTTAGGTCATAAAATAATGCAAAAAAGAGAAAACTTCTAGTACAGCTTATTTGTAAACATTATGTACAAGTTGATTACAAATTTTAATTTCTAATTGCATAATGCAATTAAAAATCTAGTATAAAATGATGTAACTATCCAAATTTGAGCAATTTAAAAAAAAAAAGAGGCTAATGTGGTAAATCTTGCCATGAACAGCTCACCTATGATTGAACTAGTGGAAAAACTTTCATTAGTCTGCATTAATATTTACTTTTTTAACTTCATGAACAGTACAGCATATTTCTTGTTTTTTCATAGTTTTTATGTATTTCATGTTTAGAATATTATTATTAAGGTTCAAATAAGCAATCATATGAGAGACTAAGACAGATAAATCAAATTTACATTATTTCTTATGGAAAAAATGCTTCACCATTCATACAAATTGCAATTTGGACAGCCTACTGGAATGAATTGTGTACAAATGGCAGGGGTTCACTGTACTTTGCATTTTCTATAGTTTTTCATGCCTTGCTAGAGGCTGTTCCTGCTTCACATTGTCTTACTGGTGTGATACATAGAAGTTCATTCCTGTCTAGAAGTTTTCTATCCCTCATTATTTTTGATGCTATTTGAATGCCTACTTTCAAGTACCATAGGCAGAAATCAAGTAATTTCAGAAAAACCAATAGAGCATAGAAGGCAAGAAGCATAATTGAATCCATAATGCTAAAGAACAGACACTATAAAATACCTGGTGTGGCTAAAAAAGTGACTGTGGTAACAAAAGTCTAACAATAGAGCAAGTTGAAAGATTGTTACTCATGTAAATAAATAAAAAGCAGCTGACTTTTAAATACTAGTCCTGTTAAATAGTATTGTGTTTCACAATAGTATTTCACTGTTTTTACATGTACATTTTTGTTACAACCAATTTAGGTTGCAATCAGAATCCACAAAGGAATTTTGTAACTAAAAATATCCTAGCTCTAAAATGTAGAAAAGTGTTGCTTTTTCAAGAATTCCCTAATTTTATTTTGATATAATAAAGATGGCATACTAATATAGATATATAAAGGAAGTCATCCATATGCAGACATTCATTTCTTGACACTATACATTCAATTCTTTAAAAAAGATATCTTCAAAAAATTATAAGCAATACCAAGGCACTTTCTGACAATAGGATCCTAGGTCAGCATTGATTACAATGGACTCCTTTCTCACTGAACAATACACATGAATCCCCAACTAACCTCTTCATAAAGCTGTGCTGGGAGATCCACATGGAATAAAGAGCTTTTGGTAGAACCATATCTTTTACGCTTCAATGTATTCATCATGATAAAGACTCCACCATCCTTCAGATCAGCTTCAGGTGGGCATTTCTTGACTAGAAGGCAAAGTTAGGTAAGCTGGCCACTCTTTCCCTCAGAACAATGCCAGAACAATCCTGAAGAATAAGGGAGAGATGAGCACATACAGTAGAAGTCTTTTTAACCAGCACCCATGGAACTTGGCAGTTGCCAATTAATATCAACCAAGGAACTATCAACAATTCATAGACACACTAGACACAAAAGGAAAACAATATCAATTGCTTAAAGTAGTTAAAGAAGAAAAAAAATAAATATATAAAGCTTGGCCAGCAAATATCATTTTACAGAAATTCTACTCTACATAGCACTATAATTTAAAATTCAAAATCAAAGTTTTGCCACAAGAAATTTAAATAACATATACCAAGAGTATATCATTTCTATTATATCTTTTGAATTTTTAATTAAGTGCAGAGATTTGAGAACTATGATTAAGAGAGAAAATTAAAAATGTTAGAGACAAACTGCAATGGAAGTGTTGTAGGAATGACACACAATGATCACAAGAAATAATGAAATAAATGAAAGATAAGGTGTGAGGAGGGTATAGGATGAGATGATATGAAGGAATCATATGCTAAAATTACATATTAGTACGAATGGATGAAAAGATAAAAGTTTTTAGACAATCAGACAGCTTTACAGTAAAGGTTAGGATTTGTTCTAGCATTTATTCACAGAAAGTCAAGAATAACTGAGGGTTAACAGCTTGTTATGATGCAACTCTAAAGCACCTTGCTTGTTTTTTCCCATAGCAAATTTAACTAAGGAAAAATTATCACATTATACCTTATTCCATTCTATCTTACCACACTTCACATTAACATAATCACATTATACTTCATCACACTACAGATGCAATACAAGAACAGCTACCAGATCCAAATCCAAAACTTCAACTGGTCATTCTTTAATCTAAAATAGTAAGATTTTTAACAGAAGAACCAGTGCTTTCCCAGTGATCTTTCACACTTTCTTTTCTCACAAAAACTTCTGATTGGCATTGTTATTCATGGACATTTCAATTAATATAATACATCCCTAACTTTTAATTTCAGGAACATGCCTCTGTTAGCTGACAAGACACAAACAAGTAACTGAAAAGCTTACTACCGATGCCAGACACACAATCAGATACTATTCTTGGGATCAGAAACTAAAGTTTATGAAGTGTTACATATTATTTCTAAATTCAAACAGACTTTAAATCTTATTTTCTGATTAAAATTTAAACTCCCTTTATAGGATCATAAGTTAATCTTTATTGCTAAAGACTACATTAATCTCCAAAATTTTAATATTCTTTAAACAGATTGAATGGCTTATTTGTAAATTCAGGCCCATTGATATACATTTGTTATTTCCAATATGCCTACTTATGGTTATTTTTGTCTAAGACCAGAATAGAGGTGAATCAGTATTGTATTTACTATCATTTCTACTACTATATAATAAACTGTTGATGGTCTGTGGTTTGTTATGCAGTTTGGCATTCTAGCCCTGAAGCCCCATTGGCCTACCAAAGTGTGTACCCATAACTTTACAGTAAAGCTAGTTCGATCCTTCATCCAGACTTTAACATTAATGAACACTAACAAGGTTATATTTAATTACATAAACAGTGTGATACAACTAAACACAGCTCTTGAAACATATATTGAAATTTCAGTCCATCACACACTTTAATCTAGAGTAAGAAAACACCTGTACTAAAAACCAACGCGTAAAGGAGGAACAAATATAACAAAACTGCATTGCACTAACTTTAAAGCCAATACTCCTGTAACACACACCCAAATAATTAAAAGAGTAATATACAATATGAGGCTAAGGACCTTAGTACTGCTGACTTTTTTTCTCGTGTTCCGGATTTCAGTGAAAGCCAGTCCTAATCTCTCGTTGTGAGAGTCCGTCTTTCCATGGGTGTTATGAATCAGATCACCGAGTTAGCAAACTTGATGAAGTAGTAGTCTATTTGCAATTCAATTTTACTTTGATTTTCATGAAGTGAGTTAAAATTTAGTGCTAAATTTGTTACAAAAGAGGAATATTGTATTAAAAATATGTATAATATATGAAAATCACGATAGATAAATTGAAACGCGATAAACAAAAATCTGAACTAGATACTGATGAAAAGGTAATAATATTTTAACAATCAAATTACGAAAATGTTCAGCATTCTCTAATCATAGCAGTATCTGGACCTCTTGATATCATAGTTCTTAGGCTACAATTGCAGAGACATATTCAGTTGAAAAACGTACCTCTGACTTGGCATTCACATGTAATAAAAAATATCTACAAGACCGTACTCGCACCAATTCTTAAAAATCTATTTCATTTCTACATCTGGTCTTCTTACAAGTACCTCATTGATACCCGTACGTTGTTTTAAAGTACTACTTTCCTTAGTTACCCTGAAGATTTCACGGCTTAGGTCATTTACTATTTTAATGTTGGGTGGTGGCACATTATTTCCTTACCGCATTATATACAATAGGTGCGGATAGCCAGCGTGTCATTATCTTGAGGAACTTACCGCTATTTTTTCAGATACACTCTAGGCAGTTGTCCTGAAAAGATATCTATACATTAAAATAAATTAAGCTCTGTCTGAAAGCATGAGATTACCCGAGAGTGCACACTTTCATACTGGTGACCCTAATGGAGGCCTAACAGGTAAGATACGACTAGAAAAAATATCTGCTTACTTTCCAGATTTAGTATCTCTACAGTGAATAATCTCCAGCTTCCACCGTAGTTAAATGGTTAACAGCAAATCGGAAATGGCTTAGGATTTTAAATGTTTGCCTTCTACGTTCATTTTTTCGTTTTCAAACAAAATAAACAACTTTATTTCCAATCGAGTACACAGTACATAGACATTAGCACACTGGTTTTTCAAATTCCTAAGGTTAACATTCTAAGAGTATGGGTGATGATGAAGCTCCATGCGACGAATATCCCGGGAGGTTGATGGGCGGGGAATTGACTGCTTACCCGGAAAGCCTTACCGATACGTGCGAGCTCACGGCGCGAAGAAACAACGAGAAACAATTCGTGTTCATTCTCGGGTTTTGAACCCGCAGCCTTTCTGCATGAAGCAGAGACCTGATACACAACACAGGACGTAGACCACTCGACCACGGTGGCTACATTCCTGATTGAATTTACAAAATAATATTTCTAGACATGTTGTGTAGAAGTTAAAGAGCTTGTTTTACCTTGTCCAACGCCTCTCCTGAGGTTAAATGGACTATGAAGCCTGATGTTTCATTTGGCATAGTCCTCAAGTATCTTTTCTATCCCTTGGAGGTGATTTTTTTAAATCCCTTTCGAAAGCGTGCGTACTTACGTAGTTGTCTTTCATCCTGCACTTTCCTTCTACTGCTTGTGATGACTTTTGCGAATAGTTTGGAGGTGTATTTAGTAAACCAATATTTTTAGGGTCATGTTTCTTGAAAAGGATTATAATAACAGTTTTGATACGTGTATATTAATGAGAGAATCCCTCGCAAATATCTTTTGCTGTATTCTTTGAAACATTATCCTGTAAGAAAATTCCTGTCAAAAATAAAAAATTTCAACAAAAACGAACAAATGTTTTTTAAATACTAGCACAACTAAGAAATACATGGTCTTTGCTTTCAAGATAATGACTGCACCGTTTGGCAGAAAAGATTTCCGTGCCACCGTTGTATCTCGCTCCAACTTTATTGTAGAAATGGTATTTTTATTGCCCCAGGGATTGAAGTTTTCTCCTGAAACATGCCAAGTCGGGTTACGTTGTCCCATTAGCAAGTAAACCGGTGACTGGAGAAACCAGCAGAGTTCTGATCTACATTCTATAAGACGTAGCAAAACAAATATTAATTGTTTGGACACAACTTAGCTCGTTGTGTCAGGAGGAAACACAACAGTGGCTTTTCTACGTTTCTTAACAGTGCACAAGATATCGTAAAAACATATCAATAATATGGGGAAAACAAGAAAATATCTTACACCATAAGTAATCTCACATAAATTGTTGCAGGAATATTCAGCCATGTAAATTCAGTAACTAACATTACGACTCACACGTACTGTTTCAAGCTATTAATCCAGCCAGGAAACCACCAGAGTGTTTTGTTTTCACCCCATGGGTGCACTGAAACTACTCTAAACGAGAACGTCATTTATTAGAACTCTGATACAGGTTCTGGAAGTCCCTGTACCTCCTGAGGGCGGTCTTGGTTGTGCATGGGGCGACCAGACCAACACTGTCCTCAAGCCTCGCCTCTCCGCCCGTGCGCACCTCCCTACACGCGTTCACGACCTGCAGGCAGGAGTCATTTGAGCAGTGGTTCTTAACCATGTTGGATGTACTGAACCCTATCAGTTTCATATGCACAATGCATTGAATGCCAAGCGTTGCGTGTCATCACGAATCATATGAGTCGGATGTGTGTCTTGACCTCCACCGAACCCCTGAGACTGACTCACCAAACCCCTGGGGTTCGGTCGAACCCAGGATAAGAATCACTGCATTTGAGTCTTACTGAACGTTCACATTAGGGCAGGATCAGTGAAAGAATCCTTTTACCTTGCTCCTTCAGACTATCATGAAGAAATTGAAACTAACATTTCAGAATTCTTCGCTTCAAAATCGAAAGAGTTCTTCACAAACGGGATTGTAATGCTTATTAGTAAATAAAAAGAAGACATAGATGATATGAAAATCATATTAACGATTAAATTTTAATAAAATGTAAGATTTGATAAATTTTTTATTCGAAATTTGGACATCACCTGTGGGATGATTTGATATAAATCATTTTAAAACAGATAAATAAACAGCTTTTTACTCGCAATGTGAAATTTTTATTATTTTACACGCAACTGCAAAAAATGTTAGTGAAAACATGTCGGCAGAGTACCCTTCAAATCTATACACATTTACAAGTCTGAAGTGTCTCAAAATGATTCATAACAAAAAATCATCGTCATTATTCATAATATAATTACTGTAATATTTTCGCGTTAACTACAATATCCCCTAATTAAGATAATAATCACAGAGAAAGATATTTTGATATTATAGTTCCATACCCAAAATATACTATCAACGCGCCAAATAAAAAGATCATCACCATCAGAGTTATTAACATAATTCTCATTAATTTTATTACATTTACTGCTTAACCGGAATTTTCGCTTAATTTAGATGAATCACAATAAACGAGTGATGAAAGACCATCATAATCAGAATTATTATAATTCCTATTAATTTACATTATTATCTCTATGGTTTAACAAGAAACTACCGCTTAATTTAAATGAACCACAACAAACGAGCGATGAAAGATCATCATAACCAGAATAATTAAAG
This sequence comes from Trinorchestia longiramus, assembly GCA_006783055.1. Classification (NCBI taxonomy): domain Eukaryota; kingdom Metazoa; phylum Arthropoda; class Malacostraca; order Amphipoda; family Talitridae; genus Trinorchestia; species Trinorchestia longiramus. The sequence continues at coordinate 76,118 of VCRD01000311.1, forward strand.
TTCTAATTAATTAATATCATTATCTCTACGGCTTAACAAGAAACTACCACTTAATTTAAATAAATCACAATGAATGAATGACGAAAGACAACTGGCAATACTATAATAATCAGAATTATTATAATTACTATTAATTTATATCATTATCTCTACATTATCTAAATGGAACGGGTGATGTACACACCTCGGATACAGTGAAGCCTTCCGTCAGAGCAGTGATGGTGGCAGCTGCAGGTGTACACAACTCAGGACTGCAGAGGCGGATGATCTCCCTACGAGATACATCATCTGGTAAGCCTACGTACTCGTATGCTAAGAAACGCCCTCGACGTATGATGGCCTGGAAAGATAAAATATCAGAAGAGTTAGCAAATTTCAACAATGTTTTCATAAATTTTTACTACAATTGACGTTCCCGACAAAACATTTCAAAACAGAAATATCGATTTGACCCTACGGTTAAATTGAGGGTACAACCGTTTCAGCCTTGGATCGAGTTGGAAAATTTGTTTTGCTCTTTTACAGATGTGTATAAGCGCATCAGAAAATTGGAAAGTAGGATATATATTTATCATTTTATAGCTTCAAATTATTTTGCAATACATTTGAATCTTATGCTTAACCATAGACAGATACACCTTAGCTATCTTCGTTAACCCTGGAGCACTGAACATGGGTACAGACGTCACTACGCTTAGGCAAATTATACCCATATTCAGTGCTCCAGGGTTAAGTCAAGGCCCGGGTAGGATTGAAAAATTGATTCAAGGCATAACAATAGGAAAAATTTTGGTCAATTCCAGTAACAGCCTAAACTGAAAATTGGGGAGGTAGATACGGCAGCTCTAGGGCAGTTATAATAGTGTTTTGTCCAGTGTAGAAATTCTTCAACAGAAAGTCAGGTGCGCAACCACGCTTCGTCAAGACTGGGCCAAATACTTACCGGCTAATTCTCTTTTTGTATCCAAATCTCAACAGTTGAGTAATATTTTCTTAACACATCTGCCTTTCTTCACTTATTCTCTCATCGTACTCTATTGAAGTGTTATTCGCAAAGATTCTTAATTATAAAGTACAACACGTCTAACATATTTATTCGTTTACTTCCTGCTATTTGGCAGCATTCAAATTTGAACATTATATCAAAGATAGGAATACTGACACATTCATACAAACGTTTTCGTACACTGAAATTTCTCCTCTTATTGAATGAGTGATGCCAATCGAAAAAGATGAAACAACTGGCAATAAAAGACCTCATTTATGAATCGGGAACCATTTTTAAGGCATGTGTGCTACCACTATCTTAGAATTAAAACATAATTACCGAACCATGAGGCTCACTTTGTTATTTATGATATATTGAGGATGACATGCACCAGCACTCGAGTGATTCCAGAGGGTAAATTTCAGTTCTCTCAGGACATTTTCCCTTACCTTGAAAAACCAACTCCACGTATGTACTGTGAATTGACACTAGACTCTGTGATATGTCGGAATAAAGTTGATTTGCTTTACTAAAAGTAGCAAGAGAAATTGACAGTTCGAACTGCGCATTGATGATAATCAGATTTGAGCTGGGTAGGCAGGTTCTCAATGAAGTAAACCGGACATGTTAAAAATCCACCCAGAAAACAGCGTTCGCAATCGTGCGAGCGAGCGGGAAAGAATCTAAGCATTGAACAGATCTTACAGAGTCCAGTAGCTCGGGTCTGGAGGTCTCAGCTACGACGACGAGTCCTTTGAGTCTGATGGTGCCATCGAGGCGTGACTTGAGCAAGTTGACGACCCGCCCCTCAACGGGATGGTTGTCGTGTGCTCTCACGCTCGCCAAGCCGTCGAAGCCGGGAAAGTGCAGCAGACAAGGAGAGCTTGCCAGGGCCTGTGTAGTGTGGAGGTGAACAGCTCCAAATGATAAAATTGAAGGCGTCGAAAAATCCATCTCATTTAAAAAAAACTAGATATGTGCAATAAAGTAGGTGATTATGACGAATAAATAAGCCAAGTTTTAAAGATCTACTAAATCAATACTGGGCATAATAAATTTAGTATTTGTAAAAAAAGAAGTCAGTCAAATTAGACATTTATTGTAACAATAAACAATTTATTACTTTCGCTAAGAATAAGCTCATTGTGTCACATTATCAGTACGTTTGCTTGCTGATGTTAAAACGAACGTATTGGCGCCTATGCATGAGGATTCATGAGGGTATATGCGACTTACTTTTCCATTTTATACTTTACCGCACTTATACTCGTGCCTGTGCATGATTTTTGTTTAACGGCATGGGACTTAGGTAGCAACCCGCGAATGGACCACTCGGCTCGTTCCTGTTTCTTTATCTTGTTATATTCTATCATAATTCATTATTCGACGCCGACAAAGTCGATGTCAAAGTATCTTTTCAAGTCTGACTGAAACTGTACTAATTGTCCCTGATTGTCAGTTTAACGAACAGCTCAAACTGATTACCTCTATGTACTCGCGTATTGAACACTTGTATCTATGCCAAAATTTCTTCCAATTTCTAACTTAATTTCTTTTTTCCATCGTAAAATTCTCTATTATAGGTACATTTATTCTAACTGGAAAGAATATGTTCTTACTAGAAGAAGATAAGAAATAATTTTTTCAGTCTTACATCCCGTAACACACACTGTAGAGTATGGATATGTACTAAATGCATCTTACTTATTTTTACACAAGACTAACCTTATTAAAAATTCCATCCAAATTCTGTTCACTCTCTCCGAAGTATTTGCTGAAAACGTCGGCTCGGGTGACAGTCCTGACAGTGAGGGAGAACTTCTCAGCCAAAGCTTTCACCAACCACGTCTTTCCACACCCAGGGGGTCCAAACAGTAAAATTCGACTTGGTGGAGACATTTCTAACTTCTCGTAGAGCGCCGAATGCTGCAACGTGAGTCGCACGTAGTTCACTAGCCTCGAAAACAAATCTTCATAACCGCACACCTTCATGGACTTTTTTGAGTATACTCTGGGTTGGCTAACAATAGAAGAACTTTCCCGAGCAGCGTCTCTTTGCAAAGACATCTTGAGTTTGCGCAGCGCGTCGACCATGTCCTGTCTCCGGACTGCTCCCGTAGTCCCACACTCAGTCCGCAGGTCCAGCACCAAGTCGTTGAGGTCCTGCCCGCTGCAGCCTCTTGTGGACTCGACCATCGCGGCCAATGTGTCCGGTGAGCAGCACAACTCCGCACTAGAAATCATAGTCACATTATCATACAAGAGAATTTTACGAATATTCGTGATTGCTTCCATTTCGTCTTCATATGTTTTTTAGTTAAACATATCCTCATTTAACCCTTCATCGAACCATCGCTTTCTAAAAATGCAGGTATATCATCATATTTCCGTAAGGTTTGATCACCTCAGTGCTACTCTGTCTTCAAGTCCTTGTTTCGTGATACATAGAACCATAAGAACAATTGCATTCCTCACAAGGTCCTTCACACACTCAGGAGAAAATCTCTGAATGTGAACACCTATTACAATGCAATAACCTCTAAGACATCTCTAATTCTATACCCCAACTTCCACTTCCTACAACGACGAACTTCCAGCTTTATATGAACAAATATCAAAAAATGTCTTAGTTCTTTCATTCCCTCTGTTCAACCTCACATTCATTTTTCCAGTACAGGTGTTCATGGCATACACGATCATTTTGCCTTAACCTTCCTTCAACTTTTAATATACTTCTATCGCACAACTTTGCAAGTTCATCCCCCTAATTTTTGCAGTGTCTCATCTGAATCACGTAACGGTTCTGAACATCAGCAATAATTATTTCAGAGTATATATACTATAATCTACTACAAAAACCTAAAGATCTTTACGTAAGCCGCTAAATTTAACTTTTCTCACCACAGAATCCATACACACAGTAAAAGATCCATACACACAACATCACACAACATTCTTTAAGCCCTACACACGCAGGAATTCCATCACTCACTTCATTTTTGCTTTTGATACATGCTCTACTCTCTACTATCCATCTACAGTATACCTATCATCTTTCCCTTTCGAATATGGACATGAAATCTCACGACTCAACAACTTAGAATCTCATTGTTTCTCACTCGAGAAACTTGTTGGAAAGCGTGTACCCCCACGAAAGGTGTAAATCAGGGGTTCCCAATCTTTCTCTGATCTTGTACCCCTTCAGTATTTCGACAGAAAAGCATGTACCCAACGAGCAAGAAAAAAATGAGCACTGATATATATAGATAAACATTTAGAAACAAATAGCATGTATACATATTTTTTCTTTCTATTGTTAACATTAAATGTACCCCTTTAGATCAGCAAATGTGCTCCAGGTTGGGAACCCCTGGTGTAGAGCTGACTCACTCATGCATCATGGCGGTGAGGATGCTGCGCCTGGTGTGCGGCAGCGGTTTGATGAGCACGAGGCGCGCCGTGCACAGCTCGCGCACCTCCGACACCACAGCTGCCTCCTCCCGCGCCGTGCACACCATCACCACCTCAGCTGTCACGTTGTGGTACACTTTATTAAACTCGTTGTTATAATAAGAGAGATAATAACGGAAGCTTGAACTAAAGGTGGTCAAGAGAGGATGTCACGTTACGGCAGACATTATTAAGCTTGTAATAACAAGTGTGCTAATAACGGGAACTTGAACTAAAGGTGGTGAAGAGAGGAGCCGAAAAGAGGAAAGGATCAACAGAGATGAAATGAGACTGTATAACTGAAGTTCAAGAAGAAAAGGAATAGGGCAGAAAAAGTGATCAAGAAAAATATTCGGATCAAAGAAGAGTGACAGGTACACTGAAGAAAACAAAGAAGAAAAGTGATGAAGCTAAGATAAAAACGACAGAAAAAAGCAGAGCAAAGGCTAAAAGCAATGCTTAACAAAGGAACACAGAAAATGACGAACACGATGAGATGAAGCAAATTGTCTGCCCGATACGTCGCTATAAAAAGCAATAGAAAAATAGCCAAATGGAGAAATAAAATCGAACTAACAAATACTTATACACTCTACAGCGATTGGCACCACGAGTCATATTATGGTGCACCACGCGTTATAGAATTATTGTGTACCATGAGCTACGCAATTTTTTGTGTTCAACGCGTTATAATATGGCGCACCGTGTCATGAAATACTTGTGTAATGCAACTCATATGATGAGTCATAAAATTCTCGTATAAAGAATGACCGTGAGTGTGACTGTTTGCCTACATCCATCTTACATTACTCCTGGTACCCGTAAGTGATTGAACTGCCTGTGTGTAATTGATATCTGACAGCATGCGACTAGAGCAGCAACTAAAGAATGGACAACTCAACTCGTTCCTGTTCTCACTCTCTATTCCATAACTGCCACGTCGTGAGGGCGCTCAGGGTTGAGGCTCATAACGTAGAGTATCAGCTGCGCATCGGAAACCAGAGAACAGAGGCAAAGAAGAAGCTCACCTGGCGAAGACAGGAAGACAGAGGGCAGTCGGCGAACCCCCGGCACCTGATCCACATCGTCAATGAGGACAAGACACGGCTTCCTGTCCCAAGTAAATGGACCGAAATGTTGAACTTGGGCTAGCAGCTATTACAAGGAAGTTCCCATTACTATTAAAAATTGTTGTTAGCACTGTAGTACATTTAGGTGTTTAATCATAGTATCCCTTAGATGAGTGCTTTTATATTGGCAGAAAAAATCTCAATAAAACGAGAACTTTTAGAATGAAGCAGTCAGAGAAACTATTGTAAACGGTTATGCAGGAATTTGATTGTACGGAACGCCATCCTCTTCCACAAGAAAACATGAAAAAGTAGGAAAAACAGAGAAAACAAGATTTATAATATTAAAACAAATTTTTTTCGCTATTGGGCTATAATGTATCCATCAGTCAATAAGTTCAAGAGAGACGCGGGTTGTCCTTTTAAAAAAGGCATTTTAACGTGAATATTAATATATGTATTACTAATAAAATGAAATCATCACGGACCAACAATACAATGGAGAGTATCATCACGGGACCAACAACAAAATGTAGTATCATCACGAAACCAAAAACAAAATGGCGAGTATCATCACAGGGCCAAAAACAAAATGGAGTTCCATCATTAAAAAAAACAAATGGAAAGCATTATCACGGGACCAACAACAAATGGAGAGGATCATCACGGGCCTACGACAAATGGAGAGCATCATCACGGGGCCTACGACAAATGGAGAGCATCATCACGGGGCCTACGACAAATGGAGAGCATCATCACGGGACCTACGACAAATGGAGAGCATCATCACGGGACCTACGACAAATGAAGAGCATCATCACAGGGCCTACGATAAGATGAGAAGTTATCACCTGTGCGAGGCGATCTCGAAGAGTCTAGCTAAATTTCTTGAGGTCTTGCCATAGAGGACGCTACAGAATGCGCTGTGGAGGTGCCTGAGTAGCTGTGTCTTGCCACAGCCCTCTGGTGCTAACACCAGCACGCAGCGCCCTCTTAGCCCCTGCTCCTCCTCGCCCTCATCTGCCTCCTTCCCCAAGGGCGTCTCTGGAAAGTCCCGGCCAAGGTAAAGCGTTTCAATCTTTCACGCAAGTGTAAAGAGATAAATCAAAACATATTAGACAGATCTGTAAATAATAAAATTTCGTTATAATTTGAGCATTCTTACATGCATACGAAAAAAACGTAATGCATTCTGAACAATAGTGAATAAAATAAATCAAACGATACAAAAAAATACAGGAACATACCTACGTCAAGATGCGAACACGTAGGTTCAACATCAAAATAGCTCTCAGAAGTACTGTCTAGTGAATCTTCTATGGCATTAGTGGGCGCCGTGGGGGCATCAGCGAGACCCAAGCGAGATAGCGCTGCTGTCATTGCGACGTCGCTGGCT
>VCRD01000311.1:83351-94829 GCA_006783055.1 Trinorchestia longiramus
ACACCGGAAATTAAAAACACGACACTGTCAGCGTTGTGCACTGGGTACAGTACTTTTTCAGATTTCTAGTCAATCTTTAAATTGTCAGTCTGTTTTTAAATGCTCTTTCTGCTATTATATTAAAGCTAATCGACATGGTAAACAGTACAATAACTCTTTCTTTACTTTCCATCTAATCTTCATTACTGAATTTCATGAGTGCTGTATGAATACAATGAATATTAGGGCTTTTCTCCTCGATATGAAGGTAGTGAATTACAAGACAGTAAGTTTTTCTTTAAAGGAAGAGCTTCTCAGACTCCTCGTTTCCGTACACGAGAACAAAGCTACATGAGCGAGAGCACTAGGGGACAGATTAGCAAACAGTGTCAAGTATTCAACAGGTCTCTTTAAGAATTCTAGGGGACAGATTAGCAAACAGTGTCAAGTATTCAACAGGTCTCTATAGGAATTCTAGGGGACAGATTAGCAGACAATGTCAAGTATTCAACAGGTCTCTATAGGAATTCTAGGGCACAGATTAGCAGACAATGTCAAGTATTCAACAGGTCTCTATAGGAATTCTAGGGCACAGATTAGCAGACAATGTCAAGTATTCAACAGGTCTCTATAGGAATTCTAGGGGACAGATTAGCAGACAATGTCAAGTATTCAACAGGTCTCTAGGAATTCTACGGGACAGATTAGCAGACAGTGTCAAGTATTCAACAGGTCTCTTTAGGAATTCTACGGGACAGATTAGCAGACAGTGTCAAGTATTCCACAGGTCTCTTTAGGAATAGTTTTTAAAGTTGATGCTCCAACAGCATGATCACCGTAACCAATATAAGACATTCATCAACACAAACGAGAGTAAAAAAGGACAATCTACTGTTTCTAGTTCTAGAAAGGATAAAAATAAAAGAAGTGAACTAGGCTATATACAACGCAAACTGGCATAACAACTGCAGCACGGGTGTGTTTGCAGAGTAATTCATAGAAAAAAGTGATCACCTATAAAATTTTAGTATAAACTACACGTACTTGCTACCAGATGTCCATTGCTATCAAAAGTGTAAGGAGAGAAAAGTGTGTATTAACAGCATAAATTAAATATGGCTAGTGTTAACCAGCGGCAAAACGTAACAAAGATCAGGAATCAAACATTTAAGAAATTAATAGAAACATAGAGCTAAAATTCAAGAATCAACAATGAATACACTTTCACTCGTTCAAAATGGAAACGAAATGAATATACAGGGTGTCCATAAAGTCTCTTAGCCATTTCAAAAATTTATTACAAATGCAATTGATAAGATATTTCATTAAAATTCGTTCTATTGTATTCAGTGTTCATTAAAGTTATTAATCACATTTTGCATTTGCGTGTTTCAGGGATCCTGTTTGTGAAAGAGGTGCTGTTGAGACTTTATGAGAGACTTTTATAAGACTTTATGGACCCCCTGTAGTTTTTTGTATGGAAGAATAAGACTTACCTTCTGCCTGGAGGAGATGAACTCGATTTTGGTGAGACTATGTACGAGGTAGCAGACCTCCTGTCCTCCGTCAGCAGCCACGTGGCTGCGAGCCTCTTCCACACGAAAAACCACGCGCGTTGTCCCGTAGCTCACGCGGTAGCTACGGCCCACGTGCATGGGCACACCGCGCACGTACAGCACGCGCTTCAGATACAGGATGAAGTCGTGCACGTCAAGTTTTGTGTCTCCGCTGCACGAGATGACGAGCGTCGACGCAAATTGCACGTGAGGGGCGCTGTGTTTAGTCATCGTATCAGCTCAATAATAATAATTATTATTTATAATACAGAACGAAGGATTCTTTGCTGCTCTGTGCCCTCTAGTTTCAAGTTACTTCTTTGCTCTCATGCACTGTAGACTAATGGGAGACGAGCAGTAGAAAAAATAAATTATTATTTTAACTGGTGGGGGAAAAGTTACTTCACTTTTAAAAAGTAATAAAAGGAAATTTAATAGAGCTCAAAGTGTTACATATCAAATGAAAGAAGAAACTTTGGAGTTTTATCAAGTACAGTACAAAGGAGTAGTACAGTGCTACAAAGGATGTATTGCGTTCAAAAACAGTACTATTATCAAGGAACCCAAAATGACGAAATAAAGTGAGGAACAGCAAGCAAAAATAGTGGTTATTTCAAACATAATGGATCGTTAGTTGCATTGAAGCGGCACTTCATAACAACATTCAATTTCTGTACTCGATCAAGGTAAACATCCCAGTTTTAAAGTTCTTTGAGTTACCAAATTCTCACCGTTAAACAAATGTAGTAAAATATTACCATAAAATGATCATGAATTTAAAAAAAAGCGGTTTTAGTTCGACTCTAGTTTTAGAATTTAAAATTCACCGTTATAACACGTAAAAATTTGATAAGAATTTCTGGTAATTGTACGAAGTTTGCTAGTTCATCTATGCAGGAAACATTTCTAGTTGATGCCATTGCTTCTACATAACTCTATTGAGAAAATGCTGCTCTATCTTCAGCATTTCATCTCAAGTTATCTATAAGTTAGATGCAACTAACACCATTCACAAGTCACATACAAACACCCACTTCTGAAAACTACCCATGTCATAAAAAACAGTACAATTTAACACAACATAAAAATCCCGCTTGCAAATTACCCAGACATCCGTCAAAACAAACTATGTTCCTTTTGATCCAACAGTCGTTTTCCCAGAAAAAAACTTGAAAAACATCCCGGGGAATTGAAGCAGTTGAGGCTCAGCATACCTGGGGGAGTGCCTCGTTCTTCCCCTACAATGATTGCCTCGTCATTGTTGCTGCAGGCATCCTACAAAACACGCAGAGTGTCCTAGCGTTACAGGATCCGAACTGAAAGAGCATGGTCACCCACCCAAGTACTAACCAGATCCAACGTTGCTTAACTTCGCTGATCGGACGAGAAGCGCATTCAACGTAGTAGGGCCATTGGCGAAGTGATGGAGGTATAACCAAGAAAGGTTTAGTCGCAAGAAAAAACAAATACACTTAGGTAGACATGATAAAAATTGTTTTAAGATAACAAGGTGTATTTTTAGATAATGATCTGAATGTTTTTTTCGTTTTACGAAAACTTTTCGAGTTACGCGTTTTTTTCTCAGTCATGTTACACTGCAGTATCCTGTACTGAGAGGGGCAAAATGACCTGACTCATTTGTACATTTCGTTGATGAACATTTCCACAATAAAGGCGATGCTCGTCCGTCAAATTCATTTTAACAACAAAATCTAGAAGGAAACAATATAGCATTACATGTACATTTCCAGACTAAAAACAGATTTTTCGTTCATTGCTCTGGTTTGCTTTATTAAACCTACAACTGATCGTTGATGCCTAGCTGAAGCAGTTGTGTTAAAAAAGCGCCGAAAAAATTCCAGGGATAGCAAGCAATGAAACAATGAACTATGTGGATAATTTAATGATCCTTTCGTGCTTGAAGTACAGAAAGCTGCCACAACGCAGGAAACTTCGTATCTTTAATGGCACAACTCAAACGATCAGAAGCGCGAGTAACCAATCGATGAACGATATGAAACTTTAAATGAATAGTTGGCCTCATATTAACTCCCCACTTTGCAATGTTTGAAGCATGGTAGTTTCCTTAAATGCGAATGCCCTTCTGCCCTAATTACATATGAATAATTTTTGTTAAAGATTCAAACCAAATTGCTCAGTGGAGAGTTAGCATATTACAGATAATACAATGGCACAATCTGGCAGAATAAAATACTGGCATCGGCTATAGTCCTTTCGAGTGATAATCTACATAATAGTACCTGATAAAGGGTGCGGTAACATGACTTCCATTTTCTAAACGCGTTCCCCTTTGAAAAGAATAATATGTACACATGGCCGAGGCGTTTGATCTGTTTTACCTTTATTCGAGTCTGGAAACAAGCAATAGAGGGTCCAATGAGGAGCTGCACCGAGAAAGATTGAACAAGCGTGGAAATATAGATCTAGTCAGAAAAAAGAAATGGAATGGAGGTCTAATAGATCCAAAAAAATGGGAATGAAGCTCCAATTAGCAAATGAAGGTTTGTATAAATATTAATCTTCTATTTATACTAGACGATGATCAATTCACTTAGAACTTTTACAACACTCGTAACCAAACGCCATGATGACCAACGCTACACGCTGGCGGGCAGCATTGTAAACGTTCATTATTCATCCATTGTAAACGAGGAACTTTTTTTACGAGATTTTGTTTGCATTAGAATCAACCTAGTTGCTGTTAGAATAGAAAAGAATAGAATAAGGCAATGAAAACGAGGCGTTTGGCCCATTCTTGGGCTGCCACCTAAATCCCATGCCGCCTAAAGTAAAGGCATCAATTACGCACGTACACCCCAATCACGTAAGCCAATTCAGTCACGTACACGCACTTCACTCACGTACAGGCTTTTCAGTTACACACATGTATGTCGCCTACTAAGTAGGACGTAACACACAACTCACAAATATAGTATAGGGTGGCCTGTGAGCGTGGTTAGAGGTCTTATTTTTCTGCTACAGACTGTCATGTGCATACCTCGTTTGTGCCCTAGCCTGAATTAATCCTGTTTTGCGTATTCTATTTCTTGTGACTACCCACTCCACACAAAGTCGCTGTGACAATTGTTACTTACGTTTTAAAACCCGCGTCAATTTTAAATGTCTCTTAAAATAAAATATATCACATTTAACTTTAAAAATAAATTTATAAACAAGCCGTTTTTCGATGCCATTTAACTGAAGAAACTACTACTGTGGTAATGATGTAAACTACTACTTTCATATCGACTCACTTATATATCTTTCGACAGTTTTGTGGTCTGGATCCTGATATACCTTCGTTCTTACTAGGCTTCATAATGAAACTTAATTTTGGAAAAGTACCGGCCACAGGATGACTAATGCTGGGAAAACGTAGTTAGCTTCTATGAATAACACACAAAAATATTTTGAAAAAGATTCTATATAAATTCACATCTATAAAACAAAGAAGATTGAAAAACATCAAAGAATATAGATCCAAAATAAACGAGAGAAAGAAAACACTAATGAAGATGGGAAACGTGAAAAATTGAGTCAGACTTATCACTCTGACTAGAATACTGGACTACAGCGAACTTCCGGACTCTGATCATCTATTTTAATCAGCATGACAACTTGACGTGGTGACCCAAGAAAGAGACTGTAGCGAGCTGTTAGTCAAACAACCGGCAAGAAGGACACGTGGGTCCATCAAATTCTTGCAGATAAATCAGATCTTATTATACATACAATAAAAACTAATGCTTAGCAACACGCGTAATGCATTGGTATATACACGCTGGACCGTAAATAAAGTACCACAGAGAATTTAGATTTCTCGTAACATTTTTTTTTTAACATGAGTGCTGCTAGCGTAGCAGTGCTACCGTCAAATCTGCATCCGTTGTGGTACCTTACTTATGACCCACCCTGTATAAAAGAATGAGAACGATACAACACGAGTCTATAATGAGAGACACTGCAGCTGCACCAGTTAAGTCACTGCAGCTGGACCAGTCCATCACTGCAGCTGGGCGAGCTTGAGAGGCAGTAGCTGGACTAGCTCTTCACACAGTTCCAGCTCGTCCGTCAGCTTAGGACGACACTCAGGGTTGCGCTCCACGTAGTCCAGCACCTGCTGTAAGTTTACAATACGTTAAAATCTCCACACAATCCATGACGTCACTTGCTAGCACCTGCTGTAGGTTTACAATACGTTAAAATCTCCACACAATCCATGACGTCACTTGCTAGCACCTGCTGTAGGTTTATTATACGTTAATATCTCCACACAATCCATGACGTACTTGCTAGCACCTGCTGTAGGTTTATTATACGTTAAAATCTCCACACAATCCATGACGTCATTTGCTATCAGCGCATACATTCTCCTTGCATCGGTCACTTACATCTCATGATAATAATATCGAACTTTTTTCAAGTCTTTTTCAACCTCGGCAGTGAAAATTCCAGAAATGTATAGATTAATGAATAATTAAACGTCACTTGCCAGCAGCCCCTAACTCTCGTACCGTCCACTTACATCTTGTCAATAATATCAGCAGAATCTTAAACTATTTTTCAACAGCGGCAATGAACATCCTACGAAGACATTGAAGAATTATTTAGATATGTAGACATAGAAGTGCTACTGTTGCTATTCTGTTTCCCTGAACACGTGTGCTGCAACCAACATACGATAATACTCAGTATGTACAACTAATTAAAGAAAAAAAGGAGCGACCGAACTCACCATGCACTTGAACAAACTGGTGACTGTGCATTGGAGATGTGGAGGACATCCTGCTCATCACACAGCTCACCTTGAAGCACTGGATAGCATTGGAGATATGGAAGACATCCTGCTCACCTTGAAGCACTGGATAGCATTGGAGATGTGGAGGACTGCCTACTCACCTTGAAGCACTGGATAGCATTGGAGATGTGGAGGACTGCCTGGTCACGACCGGTGCTCCTCATCTTGTTCCAGAGACGCCCCATGTAGAAGAAAGCAACCACTGCAGCGCGCTCTGCCTCCGAGGGGTACCGGGACGGCGGACAGCCACTGTGTGCAGTCACACAATATTTTTATGCAAGCACACATACCTACTCATAATAGATATACATATATCTACTCATAATAGATTTATGTACGTACAAATCCAGGGATAAGTCCTCCTACATGAGCATTCAAAGCTAGAGTGCACTACTGACATATCGAATAAGCCCAGTTGTACAGTTCATTACAGTAACTGCAGCGATGACCTTCATGAGTGTCCAAAGACATTTTCAGTAAAAAATAAACGATATATCTGAAATAAGCTTTCAATTTTGAATAAAGAAATATTTTCGTGATTCACTTCTGCAGTTTACCTAGCCGACATTGAAAGTCTGTTAGTTTTTCTGAGATGATAGCAATACTTTTACATATAAATTGGCGACTAACTTGACGGCAATTTATAGACCTTGAAGCTCAATGCAATTTGTAAGAGCGTAGTTGTTTGATAACCTAACAACCGAGATGATCACACCCATAACAAAGGAACGCGTGGCTACTAATCCTGCTGCTGTTGTCAAACTAGAATCAAAACTAGTATATTATTTAATTGTATCCGTGATACTAAACAGCATCATGGCATGCGTTGAGTGAATTGTAGAGAATCAGTCACCATTCGTCTGAGCAGTCCACGAACGTAAAAAATATTCACTCGCTCAAATCTTATGGTTAGTAGCTCTTAAATGACCGAAAAAGCCTTGATGTTGAAACGACTAGTCTTGATGGCCAAATGACCAAAGCCTTGACGGCAAAATGACCAAAGCCTTGACGGCAAAATGACCAAAGCCTTGACGGCAAAATGACCAAAGCCTTGATGGCCAAATTACCAAAGCCTTAATGGCCGAATCACCAAAGCCTTGATGGCGAAACTACCAAGGCCTTGATGGCAAAACAACCAAAGCCTTGATGGCGAAACAACCAAAGCCTTGATGGCGAAACAACCAAAACCTTGGCAATACGTACAATATATTCTCACTTGGAAAAAGGGAAGTACCAAAATAGAAAAAGTAAATAAATCCTCACTTGGAATAAAGGGTTTACTAAAATAGAAAGAGTAAATAAATCCTCACACGGAATAAAGGGAGTACCAAAATAGAAAGAGTAAATAAATCCTCACTCAGAATCCTCAAAGGTCCTAAGGAAGAGCTTGAAGTGCTCGATGCTTGTCATGTTGAGGCTGGTGATCTTGGCCCACTGGGCAGGGGTAAGGGCTCCAGGGGCAGCGTCGGAGGGCGGCTCCTTGCACGACGCCATCTTGGCACAAGCCTCGGCCAGCTCATAGCGTAGCTGCCGGCATACCTGACCAAGACGTTCTGATTTACTCTTCCGAGTATGGAACAGTCTAATTTTCAGAGTATGGAACAGTCGAATTTCCAGAGTACAGAAGAGTGCAATCTTCAGAATACTGAGGAATGAGAGTACACTCTTCAGAGTACCAAAGAGTACACTCTTCCACTCATCATTATCTTCTACTGCATGAACTCTAATGCGATCATAAACCCAGCCAATTTATGGTGAAAAAAAAATGAATTCAAACAAATTATCTGAAAGACCAAATTCTCGAAACCTTAGCAACACACTGATCTAAAGATGATCCCTGTTTTAAAAATTCAAAAAAGTTTCATAGTCTACATATGTACAAGTTAGTGTTACAATGGAGCGAACCCATTACTTACATTACATTACTTTATAGCTGTGAACCCAAAGTTGATATTTATGACTGTAGGCCAAGAAACAGTGGGACTTCTGAAGCATCAAAACAAACTGTACACAGACTTAAAAATAACTGTGTTCGGGTTGGGCACTTCCTCACGTATTACCAGGTGATGCACCGAATAAAGGAGTGTGACTCAATACATGAATAGAAAATACTATGTGTTACAAGAAGCCGATTCCCAAAAGAAGTGACCAAGCAACGAATATAATACATAGGAAATGAATCCGAAAAACGTTGCAGAAAAGGCACGGACACCGGAAGTCGAAATTACGTAATACTGAGGGTTCAGTACCCTCACCTGCAAGTAATACTGAGGGTTCAGTACCCTCACCTACAAGTAATACTGAAGGTTCAGTACCCTCACCTGCAGGTAATACTGAGGGTTCAGCTCGTGCAGCAGGTGGGTCAACATATCCACGCGCCGTTTGTGCATCTTACTCTGTCTGTAACAGAAACAAACTGCTCAGGTGGCGACATAAAACATTACAGAGCCTAGCAGCAGTATCACAACAAGAGGGTTAGCCGTTATGTATCTCTAGTGTAGCTGTAATTACAGGAGACTCCCAGTTCTCTCGCTCGTGACCTCTAACTAGGACTTCATAAACGTGTTTCAGAACTAACTTTAACATCTGCGCAGAAGCTAAAATTAAGCTTAGTAGACTCAGAACACCTCTGTAGTTGAGACTGTCAGCTCTACACGCGTACCTGACAGGAATATTAGGGCAACAAAATAACAGTTACAAGACAGTCAATGCAGTTCCCTCCTTAGGAGGGAAAACGATTCTCTTCAATAGAAATAGTAGAGCAAATTCTCCAGGCAAACAGTACTACAACAACAATTATGAACTACCAACTCGATGTGGCTACACGAGGTGAAAGCTACAATGTCAGAAAAATCTTATGGTAAATGAATATTGTTCATCTAAAATTACACTTAATGACATAATCCCATCAAATTATAGGTTGAGGGGCCAAAAATTAGGTTCATTTACTCAACTGTCATAAGAGGACCAATAAAGCACTTCGTCTTCTTTCAGGCTTGAGATATTCATAATATTTTCCTGTACAGCCGACAGCTGATAGGGTTCCATTGTTTCCCCAGAGTTTGGCTGCCTCTGTCACACCTAAACTTCTAACTTCTTGGCAGAGATGTCAGAGTGATGCACCAGGTCCCAATCAAAGCTACGTTGATAACAAGTGCAGCCAAGTATTCAAATCTGGCCTCTTTACACTGGGCTGTCCAGCCAGCACTCTCCTTACTCCACTAATTATAGGCGTCCGTCCCATCCAGCACTACCCTCATTCCACCAATTTTTTTAATTCACTGATAACTCGTGTAACTTCAAAAAATATCGTTAGCCATTAATTATTTTACAGCCTCAAGTGAGGCTTCGTCTTAAAAGCTACTTATAATAGTTTAGGAGCAGGAGAGACCCACACTATAATATGGCACGGGTTAGCCAGTGAAGTTCAATCGAATCATGCAGCACAAGCTTACATGATTGTTCTATGACACGAAAGAGAATCAAAGGAGTATGGCTTCAGGCCAGAGTTTAGTTATATTATTGGTTTGACCAATTTTCAGACATCTTTTTTCCCAATGCGCCATATAGTACCAAGGTTTATTTTCCCCCACTATAAAAAGCAAAACTTCACGTATATTAGCATGAAGAAAAATTATGAATCTCTATAAACTAAATTACAAATCTTGGAAAACCAATTATAAATTTCTGCAAACTACACTATGACTTGCTGTAAACCAAATTATCATTCTTCGTAAACCACGTTATGAATGTCCATAACATTATGAATCGCTCCAAATCGAATTATAAATCTCTGTTAACCAAATTATGAATCTCTGTAAACTAAATTATAAGTTTCTGTAAACCAAATCAAGAATGCTTCTGGAGAAAATTTTGAACGTCTTTAAACTAATTATGAACCGTAGTAAACTCAATTCCGGTTTTCTACAAACCAAATCACGAATCTTTGTGAACTAAACAATGACACTCCACACACTAAATTATGACTCTGTAATGCATGGAACGCTAGGCAAGTTTGTCAGTACACATCACGAGCATCACTTCACTAACTCACCTGTCTGCGTGAGGCTCAAAGACAGCCAGGCCCTGGTACAGCCTGCTGATGCTCTGCACAGCCTCCGTGTGGAGGGAAGCGTGATCCTCTAAAGTGTAGTAACTTGTTGCCTTCTCCAGGAACTCGAGGCCAATGAGAAATGCACCTCGAGCACCTTCATAGTCCCTCACGAGTTTACTTGGCAGTCGACACAACAAGCTGTCCAGAACCTCCTCATTGAGCCCTGTGAACCGCTTCTGTGGTGCAGTCAACAGTGGAGTTACTGGAGTTCATACTATACTAGGATCCAAACCCTATTTTATGTTTGAGACACCATATTATAGAGACACGAGCAAAGATATTACAATAGATCACAAACTTTTTAACATTAATATGTAGGTGTAAACGAGACAGTTGACAAAATTGCGGTCAAATATGATAAATTAAGTGTAGGGCATAAAGTCAAAATTTGAGACCTAACAATCGGATCACAGATGTAAGATCAGAAATCAATTGCAACATAAATTAACCTTGACTTGCAAGCACAACGGAATTTCATAGTAAACTCACCACTCATTTAGACTTAGACACACAAACAGGAATGTCTAACCTGCTCTTGTTCATCTCCTGTGCTCACATCAGCTTCATTCGCGGTTGTCCCCTCTTGTTGGGGGTCATTCTGAAAAATATAAAATTTAAGGGATAAAATCTATAATGTTTGATATCAACATGAAAGTGTTCTACATTGAAATTTTGTGATGATAGAAAGATGAAAATAGTCAAAACAGAAATAGTAGCCCAAAATTTCAGCATTATAATTATAACCTCGAAGGTATGACGACACCATTCATTAATTTCAGTTAACAGTGGTGCAAAAATACTGTGAAAATGAATTAATAGTAGGATAAAAAAATACTAACAAATAAATATCACTGATGAATTCTGTCTCATTTCATCATATTGAAAAAAGTCTGCAGTGGACTAGTAAAAGCCTGTCTGTCCACTCTTTCCTATAATCTCCAAGACAAGTGAACATGTACAGGTGGTGGACAAAATAATGGAAACACCTAATATTTTACCATCATAATCTT
>VCRD01000311.1:95051-177170 GCA_006783055.1 Trinorchestia longiramus
ATAATTTGTTGATTTTTGAAGGTGTTTCCATTATTTTGTCCACCACCTGTAGGTACATCCCCGTTATCACTATTATTTTCTTACCACTATCATGCTTGTTTCATCAAACGAGCCTATAAGGGCCTCTATGTACACTATGTGCGTGTTACAATATATAAATAGTAAAAATAAATTAGGCTTGAACCAGCCACACTCATTCAATGCTAAAAAAAAGGCCAAAATATATTGTTTTTAAATAGTTCAGAGCATGTTAATAAAAACAGACCAAGGTACACTACATAAATACCATAACACAGAGGCTAGCAATAGCCAAAAAATAAATAAAAAGTACCTCAAGCGCTGCTTCCGAATCCTGGAGCACCTTGACGCAATACTTGCCTATAATGACAGCCACGTCCGCCTTGGTGCAGTTGTGCCGCAATTTCCTGCAATGTGAGCACACACGCGTTATCATGTAATAACGGAAAACTGGTAACTGCAATGAATTTGGAAGATTGTAAACAATGAAACTACAACTTGAGAACAGTAAACTTACATTTTTTTACAGTTTGCCCAATTGAAATAACTGGTCATCACGAAATGTTGAATTTCAGTCCAATTCTAAGCTAAATTCGTACCCAAGGATTTATTTTACTTACCAATTCTAATAACACATTACGTTTGTATCATTCTTTGCCATTTACCACCAACAATAAGCTAAAGTGGAAAACAAATGTCTGCAAAATTCGAGATTCATAAAACAAATTGCCACTAAAATACATCACTAATAAGATCGATAGAACCATAACTTTTAGAAGCTTTAATTCTCAAATTCCAGATCAATTTAAAGATTGCTGCCATACTAGTAAAACCTTTAACCTTGAGCAGGTACCACGAGGTCTCTTCCTCGTATGTATTGAACTTGCGATGGGATCCATTAGACCCCGTGGTGCCTGCAGAGGGTTAAAAATCTCCTCCATGAAGAAACTTTCAATTAAGAATAACGTCAACATTTTCACATAATTGTCTATTACCAAGCACGAGAAGAATCTTGGGTAGGAGGGTTACTTGATATGACACACCAGGCAGCACTCAACAGGTAACACGCCAGTCTGCAGCGAGAAATAAATTTCATGATTGTTATTATTGTTGCAGTAGAAATTCTGCTTACGTATTTAGGGTAATAAAGTGAAGCATCAAATGAAACAGCTCAGAGAAGTTGTTTTTGTTGGCAAATGTTGGTTTCACCAACAAACTGTAAAAAATACAGACCCCTTTTATTCCTTATCTTTACTGCAAGTACATTTTCTCCTAAAAGCAGCTGTAACTGTTCATACATATCCTCTCCTCAACTTACAAACAAGTCCTGTTCCAATAGTGATATGGGGTGATATTTTTTGTTAACTTTTGATTATGAAGAAACTGTTGAAGCAGCCAACAAATGCAAAAGTTTTAGAGCAATAATTAAACACTAAACTTAAGGAGCAGCCATCAAATGCTAAACTTTTACAGCAAATATAAAATGTTGAACTTTCGGAGTAACTATCAAAAGCTATGCTTTTGAAGTAAGAGAACTCAGAAATACCTCCTTTGATATACTACTCTTACATAATGACCATCCACACTAATCTTGATGCCTACCCACATCCCATGATTCATAGCTTGATGAATATGCTCGCTGAGTATAGATTTTCTTCAAATTCGACATTTATAACCCAAATCCCTAAATATGTACCCAATATTCTGAAACCTCAACTATAGCAATTAAAGTGAATGAAAAATTGTGACAGTTTATCAAAGAACCTGCCTGATTTACAAAAAAAAAAGATGCCGTTAACAAATATCTTATAATAGATCAGCAAGTCTTTCTAATGCATTTTTTTTCATAATACCACCATTACTGGAAAGAAGTAAAGGTAATATGATCGATATCTTAAAAAATTTCTACTAGAAGTATAATGAATGAATCTAGCCTTAAATAGGTGAAAATTGAAAATACGCATGAGAAAAATTCCTAAAGTCAGTCAAAATTCAAAAATGTAGAAACTTGGTTTAAGTCTTTTTTACAATCTCATTCTTTGGGCCATTGGTATATCCCAAGCACATACATTATGAATGTCAAATAGATTTCAGAATTCTTAGAAAACACAAAGCCATTTATCAGGCAAAGAATTTTCCATGAAATTTTAATGCCAAAGAAGCCCAAAACACTTAAAAAAAATGCTTAGCACAGCAGCTGTTAATAGCACAAATGACACAACTCCATCTGTCTTGGAGAGCATGAGTGACAGATACACTCTGTACGCTGATACTACAAAGTGCTATCCAAGTTAAAAGATACAGCAACAAAAATGATATAAAAGGTCATCCTAGTGGATAAATTATATCTATGAAGATTATAAAGCTAAGCAGTAGCAAATCGGAAGCCATGTCTTGACCATTTATAGAGAAGTGAACAAATTGTAGCTCTGAGCCGAGAAGGATTCTCATTGACTTGTGCAGTGCATGTGAGATTTGTCTTCACAATAGCAATTATGATAATTATCATTGATTTATGAGCTCTCTGAATAATTAAACAGTGATATAAGTAAAGGGTGTATTTGTTTGGTCTGTGTATTTTGACCCATGTGATAGAGTACCACTAATGAATAACTATAACAGGCATGCATATAAAAATAAAGCATTGAAGCAATGTAGAGTAAAAAGGGAGCATAGATCAAGAACAATATTTATGAACTACTAGAAAAGTTAGAATTCCCACTGTTGTTAATAACTGCAGTACAAATTTACAACTATAATTCAGGTTGTAAGCACTTCTGCAACTCACCCAAAAATGTGTGCAACTTTCTACTAGTTTTCATAGCAAACACATACATAACATAAAAATTAAGTCATTTTAATAACTAGCAAAATCAATTTTGAAAGTGTGGCACCTCATTGAAGAAATAAAACTAATTACAACATTTCTCACGCACTTACTTGTAATTGCCATTAGATGAATAGAAGAGAGACAAATTGGCAGCATTTTTGCTCCATTCAAGAGGTTCAAAAACAACAGAATCGGCCAGTTGACGGTGAAGGGTGGCGTGGCAGAAGTGTGCAGCATCTTCTGTCTCTCCTGGAAGTAAGTATAAAAAAATGCATGTAAACTGAACATGTTTCTATGATGAAGCTACTTTCATTTTGGTGATAGCAAATTACTTTATGTACAAGCTCAAACTTTCTAATATGAAAACAACTTATGACAACAAACTCGATAGCAGGTTGAAGAGTCATGGTATATAGTCATAAGTAAAGAAATATAGAGGTAGAATAAACATTTCACCAGATACACTGAAAAAACATCATGAATACATTGATAATGTTGGCAGTGAATGATAAAACTAAAGCATTAATATAAAATATTTTAAAGTCAGTAAGCTTGAATGAATCTCAGGCCTCCTTCAGAAAAAAGGAATTTTCTATGTTAACAAATTTATTAGTAGTTAAACTCTTTACTTAGTGCTTCAAACATTTTCATTATGACTTTTACAAAAGTTTATTTTTATTACACTATTTAGGAAATGAATCTACCATTATTCAGGAACTAACTAATCAATAAAATTATAGAAGGCCTTCCAAAAAAGACTTGATATAGAGCCAGTCTTAATGAATTATTATTTTATTTTTATATATATTTAAGTAATAGATCAATTCAAACTAGGACTCATTACCCCCTAATTTTGCAAAAATTACTTCTATGTACTCTAACAAACCATTAAGATGTCAATTTTCTAAGGTATGTAACTTTTATAAAAGATCTTGTACAGATACAGTGTTGTTACTGAGTTTAGGGTAAGACAGATATCACGAAGTGTGATCAGGCATACAATAGTGCCATGTACAACTTTTCCCTTCTTCCATGCATTTATTAGTTATATATATTCTGCATATATTAATTCAACTTTACCTTCAATGAGCATTAACCCGTTTACATAATTCATAAAATGCACTCCACTCCTTTTATACTTTGCTCACATCCTCTGAAAATGTTCTCTTTGCTTTCATGCATTCCACATGTACACTACACCTCAAAAAGTAAATTTTTACACTATTTATAATACACACTAACAAATGTGGTAAAACTCACCTAACTGCCCACAAATTTGAGCCAGATAGAAGAGTGTGTAGGTGTGGTACTTCTCAAACTCCTCCCACCCTCCATCACATGCTTGCACCTCAGAATGGCACTCTCCTTCGTCAGCTACAGTGATGATTGCACCTTCAGAACTGCATTGGCCACTCTTTTCTCCAGGAAATTCATTCTTTCTTTTCAGAAACAGATCATTAATTGGAAGTGGTGCTACATTTTGATTTAATTCTTTGTAGTTTTTGTAAAGTTCAGATGCTAAAAGTAGCTCTTTTTTGGCCCTAGCATGTTCAAATCTGCCACCCCACAGTAATCCTAGTTGATTGTGAGATGCAATTAGTAGATTGATGCACTGGGGTTCCAAGACACATTCTTTCAGTGTATGTATGATTGTAGTAAAATGCTCTTCTCCAGTAGATGGTTCTTCAACAGAAATAGCTACCATACCCAGCTGGTAATGCACTGCCTGAAGTTGTTCCTGAAGGTGCTTGGCCAGCCCCTACAGAATAGGAGAAAGCAATTAATGATATTTAACAGATCATATCAAAATTAAAATATGCACACTGATAGCAATATTGAAGCTAATGATCCAATAAAAACATGAGATGCAGAGACAATTGGTATTTATTCATATCCAGGCTATTCAGAGGGGTTATATTTTATCGAATCTAGAGAAGAATGATAGTTAAATTGGTGCTTACCGCTATTCCAGTGATGTAACCAGCACCAATCCTTCAGAAATTTGCGACTATCAATTTCTAAACAAATTACTCTAGATTTTTACAACAATGGCTCCAGTGAAAAATTTAACAATGCCAAATTAGGTTCACTTATGAAGCTACATAGATTTCATTCAAAAACTAATTTATTTGGGTGAGGAACTATATTCAACAAACAAGCACATCCAATTGATAAGATTAGCAAGAAGTCAACTGTTATTC
This sequence comes from Trinorchestia longiramus, assembly GCA_006783055.1. Lineage (NCBI taxonomy): Eukaryota > Metazoa > Arthropoda > Malacostraca > Amphipoda > Talitridae > Trinorchestia > Trinorchestia longiramus. The sequence goes on from VCRD01000311.1 coordinate 100,101, forward strand.
AGAAAGCACATGCAAAATACAGAAATATTAGGAATTATTTAAACACACAGGTGGGTACAAATCAACGACTACAAATGACAAGAAACCTAATTACATTAAATGAAAAGCAAAAATTAACATTTTATGATCAGTAACTATTAAATGTCAAACTTTACCATACAATGTTATAAATGTTATAGCTTTTGAAGACTTGCTGTCATAGTTCACAATTCAATCAGGCATTGTTAAATGCATCAAAGTTACAAGTGCATGTACAGGGTGAGCCATAAGCAAACTACCCAAATCAGGGCTGTTAGCACAGCAGTGCTACAAACAATCCTGCAGGTACCTCTCACTTATGGCCCATCCTGTAAATTTTTTGAGCAATGGCCTGAATCTCTTTTATGACAGCTGCCAACACTACAGAATTACCAAGCAGATTTTCTAAAGGAACCTCAAAAACAATTTAGTGTGATCAAATAGGGCAAAAATGCAGTGCACACTCAACTTCACACTCCCACAAGCTACTTCCAGTACCAAATAATTGATACATTAGCAGTGCTCAACTGTAAATATTGCAAGATAAGCAATTTTACAGTGAAACATGAAAATAGAGAGTAGAATCTTTGGCCAAGACATAAGCAACTGCTCTGCTTGTTTCAATAATTGCACAATACCATGTACACTAAATAAAATTTCTGTAACATATTTCCTGTGATGACCTTTCAATAGCAATTCAATCATTCAACCTTTTGGAAGCAGTACTGAACCATAAAAAATAACACTGACAAAATATAAGCTGGTATTCCTTTCATATATGGAACCACATTTTTTTCTTAGGGACACATTGGTCAGTCACATCACTAGCTATGTGTTAAAAAATAAAAAAATTCTAAGGTAGATTTCTAAAGTTACTTACAAATTCAATTTCTGGATTTATTTCTTTCAGTTTTACATTTGACATAAATTTTCTTATGCATGATCCAAAATAAATGCTAAAGGAACTAGAATTTACAATCTTGGATTATTGAAAATATCATACACCAAATGAAATAAATTCACTGGAGCATATGCATTTAGTGATTCAAATGCTTGAATTAAAGGAGAAATAATGATACAGGTAAAGGACCTTAACCCTTCTTAGTATATAGGAATATTTTTTCAAGAATGCAACTAATAAAATAATTAAATTAATTTTGGAATGATCCTTTTCCTTACATAACTGTGTAATTGTATATGAAATACTTGTGCAATAATGTTTCTTTTCTCTTAATATATTTTCATGACTGCACTTGTGTTCACCTATAGAAACAAAAAATTGTAATATTGAGAAAAGTTTTCCACAAAGTTGGTATCACAATTTTTACATGCATCTTGTTTCTGCTCATGTCGTAGATTTCTGCAATTGTATAGATGAAAATCTTCATAGTAACTATGTTAATCATTAATAAACAAATCACATTAGTGGCATAACTATGTGCAGTTTCATAGTGCAAACACATACATACAAGCATAATTTTGTCTTTTCTAAATCTTAGGAATAAGAATGAAAAAAAAACAATCTTGTATGAAAAAAAGACAAAATGCCTGAATGCATACCTGGGAATGATCATCTGAATGGAGTTTAACTAGTTCTTTCAGAAGAACAGATTTGATTTCAAGAAGCATGAGGCGAGCCTCATACTTATTTTTGTATGGCTCCGATTTGTTTCCATGCTCTGCAGAATGCAAGTCACTGTTGTGGTCCTCTTCAAAGGCATTTATGTCACTGCATTGTTGCTGTTCTTCTGGATTAGTACCATTGAGATAAATAGCTTTGTTAAACTGATCACCAAGCTGCTCAGGGGTCCATTCATCATCTGGAGGAGAGACCCAAGCTGTTCGACTTGCCATGAGTATGGGCAATTCTGCAAAGAACACCAATGAACATCAATGAACATGTATGAGTGTTATGGAAATAAAATAGGTGAAGTGAAAAAGAAAATCAATTAACAACATTGCTGTAGACAATTCTTTTTGACTATGAACTCATGTCAAATTGGCATAGGTCTCAAAAATGACCCTCAAGTCTAAGGTTTGTCACATTCTGCATTCAGAAACAAAATAAAGGTTCATCAACCCATTATATTAGATTAGTTATGATTTGCTGTCCCATTTTAAATGATTATTAAACTTTGACCAAAAATATTTCAAGTGTTGAAAAGTCACAATTTTGAAATATGGATTAATACTGTGGGATTTCTTTTAAGGTGATCAACTGTTTATCATGAAACAAGTAATTAAATAGTCAATCATTAAGCACAACACTTATGAATCATATAAAACCTCTTTCTCCATACTGTAAAAAGGTACAGTAAAACTATACAAAAAATAAGGAGATGCATGATATTTTAAACATAAAATTGTCAAATTTCTTGAAATTATTGAGTGGTGGACACAATGATTACTTATTTTTGCTGCATGCAGAGCATAGAAATGAAGACACAAAATAAAACTAAAAATTATACTAATGAAACAGATGGCCCAGCAAAAATTGTACATTGAACCTCACAATAAACATAATAAAATGAAGTTCACATTCCAATCACTCATGGGTTTAACACACCTAAATAAAATACAACCTATAGATTCACTTTCCCCAGTGCTTTACCAATGTAGGCTTAACTAATAGATTTCTAAAATTGTATTTTATTTTGGAGAAGTTATAGCACAATAACTTGAAACATAATTGATCAAATACTTTAGGATTAAAATCCTGCTTATAGGAATAGTACAATCTAAAAGCCTCATACCAAGGCTGATGTAAAACATAATACTGAATTGCCATAAATATCTTCTTAAAGCTTAACTTAAATTCATGAGCTTTAAAATTACAAAAGCAAATTAGCAAGCTGAAAATGACAGCATTTCTATAAACTTTGTTTTGGTTGTTAGAACAGGAAATGCTGGTCAGTAATATTAATATTTTTTCAAAGAAATAAAGCTTTTTTTAAACTTACTCTACCATTCTATGATTTATATGACTATATTGTACTATACAATTCAACTCTAAAATTTAATACACATAGTTTTTTGTTTAAAAATGTTATTAATACATTAAATTAATAAAATTGATGTAAAAGAAGATATTCATAATTGTATACAATATACACAATACAAGCAATTTAAAATATAAAGCAGAAAAGTTAATCCAGATATAAATAAGCCTGTGATTGCTAGAACTATTATACTATACTATATCTGGCTGCTATTTCCTAAAGTGAAAGGATCTTCATTTTCTACTGGCAGCTTCAGTAATGTTCATGTTTCCAGTAAGTCTGAGCAGATATCAAAATCCTAATCTCCTGAACTGTAACAAAAAGCTTTATTAGAAATAAAACATTCAAATGTTTAAACCTGCAAAATTTTGAGTCTATACATTTTTATCATGTGTATTAGATAAAAATACATTCTATTTTCTTTTCAGCTTGTAAAATTGATCAGCTATGCTACTATTCATTCAACACCAAATAATAACTACAATCCAGTACTGTTGGATGGCTGTCACAAACTACTTGTTTTATAATTAGCACACATTTAAAATGAAATGTAATTCCACTAGTATGACCATACAGCCACATCATCCGTACATTTTGAAAAGACAAATAAATTGCTAAAGTAACCTGACAGATGTCCAATAATGATGCAATAGTGAGCTCGTGGTGCCTCATGCAATGCTAACACCTAATCAGTCAGTAACCAACTACCATGGTAACTGATGTCTTCCACAAAAAATAAAAAAATAATCTGGGAGCATTACGATTAAATTCTGCTCAAAATCACAACACTAAAGCTGGTCAGTGTAATGTGCTCTGTAATTAGTTATCTTGCAATAAATTTCTGCTACTTTTGAACTGAAGTTTTCCAGCATTTACTTGATTTTTTCAGTAACAAGTGTTGAGTTTTTCACTATTGTTCCCATGACTGCTAAAAGAAACTCAATTTAACACTTCTTTGAGCAAAGTCAAAAGCTTGCACACAAGTACTATTAACAACAAAAACCATGTTAATGCTCTTATCTTTACCTCCTTGCATTTTCATGGACATTTATTTCTTATCTAGCATAATCCCACAATACATCAACCCCCCATATATTTGAGAAATTTTAACACTATTCTATCAATTCTGACTTACTAACTCCTTTAAACCAATCTTGCATACTTAAAGGTTTTATATACTTGAGAATGATACATTTTGGTAGATGTTTGAATGCAATATTTGATCATTTTAGTTCCTATAGCATTTTCTTATTTCACACCCGAGCAATATTTGGATTGCGATCTCTCGAATTTAGCCGCAACAGTCGATAACAGACTTAGGTATTGTCACAGATCCGATACATCTAAACAAGACTTATATTCAAGAAATAAAGTAGACAGACCGATGACTTGTTACATAAGTCGTTTGCAAGAACCATGCAGACGAACTGCTCGTAACGACTGTTACAGTGTTACTCAGTCACTCTGGCTGCCTGGCAGTATAATGCATGCGTCGCGCGATATCAATTTTTTGAACAATTCTTTTTCTTCTATGTCGCGTTTATTGAGGCTTCGAAAACTAGTCCATGTAGCCCCAAGTCAGCTGGTAGGTTAAGTTTTTCTTTTGTTTATAATCTCCACAACCAGTAAAATTATGTAAGAGGAACAGTCTTCTTCTTCTTGTTTCACTTTTATTGGAGCTTCGGAAATGAGTCCATGCAGCTCCACGCCTTCAGGGATGTTTTATTGTTATTCTGATGTTTAGCAAACAGGCTGAAAGAAGTTACAGAAATTTTATTCTGAGTGGTTCCACTCGAAGAATTCGTTCCCTTCTAAATTTTGCGCCTGTAGTAAGCTGAGGGCAGTAAGACTCCAGATGAGGCTGATGAACACTGGACAGACCACCAATGAACGGACCACTAATGAACACTGGACGGACCACCAATGAACACTGGACGGACCACTAATGAACACTGGACGGACCACTAATGAACACTGGACGGACCACTAATGAACACTGGACGGACCACTAATGAACACTGGACGGGCCACTAATGAACACTGGACGGACCACCAATGAACACTGGACGGACCACTAATGAACACTCGTCTAGGGCTTCTCGACCATCTCTGTGTCGCTAACACAGGTTGCCTCTGCTACAGCGCCATGACCTTGAACAGCAAATGTTTTATTTACAGAGAAACTCGTTGACATAGGTTGTTTCTGCTACAGCGCCATGACCTTGAACAGCAAATTTTTTATTAACAGAGAAACTCGTTGACATAGGTTGTTTCTGCTACAGCGCCATGACCGCTCACGTTCACCGACGGAGCGACTCCCCATACACAACCTCCTTCATCAGCAGACACGGCCTAAGAGGAACAGTGAAATTTCCTACATAACTTCATACAGAAAACACATTAACGATCCGCCGGAAAACGTGTTCGCTTCTCTGTCCAAGTTTCAACAGCTGATTTAGTGAAGAAACAAAGAACGACAAAACAAAATAGTATATCTCCAACAAAGTTGGTATATAAGAAATGTAGCAACATTGGTTTTTAAAAATGCATGATCGAATATAAACTAAATGATCGATCTCATATTTTTAGTTTAATTTGCAGTTTTTCAAATTTTTGAATGCTTAAAAAAGTATGAGTAGGTTTATTATATGTGTTATCATTATTAGACTTAGATTTGAGGGCCAGCTTTGGTCAAGGCCTTTTTTATAACCTCCAATTTCCTCTGAAAACTCACATACAATAGGGTAGCATCTCAGAGTTTATTCGCCCGTGTGATGGGATTGTCTAAAATAATTCCTCAAAGACTACCCTGGGTAATTCTATGCGAAAGAACCAGCCTAGTAAGGTCATCACCGGGTGTGTTCATAAATATTATGATGCATACAGAGATCTCCGGAGGGGCTGCTCGTTATTTCCATTGTGACGAGCTATGTTATGAAACTTATGATTCAAATAATATCTTCATGAGTTCCATAGATGAATTAAACAAAGAAATTACCTTTCATTGTTCTCTTTCCTTCCAAGAGACATAGCAATACAGGAAAAGAAAACTTTACTCTAAGAGTGCTCGTACGTGTATTTAGGAAACCATGGACAACGAAAGTCTACTTTGCTTATGCATTTATTGTTTGGAAGGGACTAAATGACTTATAAGCCATAGCAAGAAGCAAAGCAATTTTTATGCATTTCCAAACACAATTGGGCATTATACTTTCCGCAGTAGATTTTAGTTTGTCCAGGACAGTTTTTAGTTCTGCATCTCTGACGCTTTGCAGCAACAAATGGCACATGTGCTACCTTATCGAGCCTCACTTCATCTGGCGAGGTACTACATTTTCTCTTGTTCAGTTTTGGTGGTTCTTCTCTTGACGGACGGCCTCGCTTGACACTCTGACAAGCTTGCTCTGCTTTCATTAGAGAGACTGCCACATTGAGTTTGAAAGGAGCCAGTTGCAACAGTTCTTTTTTTGGAATTGTAAGTTGTTCACAATCTTTTCTGTACAAGAGCTATTCATTCACAATTGAAGGGAGGAAAGCACTAGTGGACTACTTGCATTTTTTCCCACAGGAGAAAATGCAAGTAGTCCACTAGTGCTGTCCACCCTTCATATAGTAAACTACTGGATCGTAATCGCCTCCGTCTGCGCTGTGTTAGCGACAGCACGGGAGTGGACTACTTGCATTTTTTCCCGTGGAAAATATATTATATTTACCATGGGAAAAAATGCAAGTAGTTCACTAGTGCTTTCCACCCTTCAATTGCCATATCAAGGCAGTGAAAAATGAGACGATGATGTGTCTTCTTTGATTTTATGCTTATTCTGTGCAAAGAAACTAAGTGATCCGCCAGATCTACTTCACCCATTGATTTATTATAACTTTGCACTATGTCTGGACATGTCACTTCCACACTTTTTTCTGAGTTTTGTCAAACCTGCTCATTGTTGTCAGGAGGTTGGTGCTCGAAGGCAAATGTTGACACCAAATTTACCCCCCTGTTGTCAAACCATCGAACTAATGTTACTTTAGAGTTGTTTTCTCCAAATTCCCTTTCTTGGTACGATCCCTTTCCATCATGCGCCAGCTTTTTGTCCTCCTTCATGCTACTTGACAGCCCTACTAATCTTGAAAGCCTCACAGTACCACAACACCATATTGCTCTACTTGCTAAGTGCTGTAGAAGTGACAAGGAGGTGAACCAATTATTGAAGAATAGCAGGTGATTCTTATCAACAGGAATATTTTGTGCAAAATGCAAAACAATGTTAGAACTAGCTCTAATGTCGGGAACTGCAGAGTTCTCAAGTGGTAATATCTTGCCAACATATGGGATGAAGTCATGCATAAATCCTTTATCTGATGCAAGAACAAACAGTTTGAAACCAAACCTTTTAGGCTTGTACGGAATGAATTGTTTCAATCGACTTCATCCCTTGTAAGGAACCATATGCTCATCAACGCAAAGGCATTGATTTTTGTGACCCTCTAAAATTTAGTCCTAAGGCAATCTATCAGTGGCCTGACTTTGTACATAGAATCACTGTTAGAGCTTCCAGATGCATCAGCTTTACTATTATCAGCTAAATGAAGTTTTGACTTTATAGCTTCAAATTGGTCTCGAGACATGAACTCAGTTGCAAAGCCAGCGGGAGGTGCCAAATTTTTAGCCCAGTGCATCCTAGTATTGGGTAATTTGGATACAGAGAAGCATAGAGCTAATCCAAATAATTTCTTCAACTCCTGTTGGTCGAGATTCAATGGCTTATTGATGTTTTTCTGAAGAGCATATAAGTTAGATTGCTCAACGATTGTGTTGAAGATGACATCATCAAAAAATTCAGCAAAATACTTCATTAGAGAATGTAATTCATAAATTTCAAAGGAATTTACGGGAACAAATTCTGGAACCTTTGAGTCTTCACATGATGAGCTTGAACAATTTTGTAGTAATTTTCCTGCAGCAGCTCTCTTTGCTCTGCCCGTGGTTGTTGTGGGAGGAGGAGATGACTTGTCATCAGCAGAATCCTGTATGTGAATAACTAAAGTATTCTCAGTTCCGAATGCATCAGTCTCGTCTTGCAGTTCGTGGTCCTCTAGCATAACAGCTGAAAAAAACAGTATATATGTAACGATACTTTTCACTCAATTGACAGCTTTGATTTAAAAAACAAAGCTTTCTGTATTTTGATGAATTAGTAGTCAAATCAGATGAAAGTTATATAGATATTTCGTAGTTACTCTATAAACCTCAACACGAGATACTCTTCACATGTTCTGCATAACTCATTTAGATGTTAATAACATAAAATAATGGGAGGAAAACACTAAATGGAGTAAATTTGAATATTTATCAAAAATTTTTCGTATTATATTAGTAAACCATAATAACTTAGTCATTTGGGTCTACAGACGGAATTTTTTGCTCAACAGTTTCAGTCTCGTTGTCTCATTCTTCTGACTCACTGTCTAATTGAACCGTGACTGAGTAACTCGCAGATGGGTGTGCTCTCTTTGCTCCGTAGAATAGCCTTGGCGCGAACATTAAGAAAACAAGCATGTATTAAGCTTAAAAAGTGCCTAATAAGTCAGTCATAGCATGATGATGTGAACATGTCGAATAAAATAGAATACAATGAGGCGATAGGAACGAGCCTTCTGGCCCATTCTTGGGTCGGTACCAAGGACTACTATATAGTAGTCCTTGATCGGTACTCAAGTCCCATGCAGTAATTCTAGCCGCATATGGTCATACACAAACCAACTACGACGGCAGCGGACCTCGAACCCGGGTCTTCTCGCATCGCAAGCTGGTTCGCTCACCAGTCGACCAAGCTTGTGGTATTGCCGGATGTTGCAAATTTGTGAAGCATCACGAGATACATATATGCGCCTATTGATGCAAATTTACTACCTTCACTAAATTTGTTATAACTTTCATAGAATACTAGATTATAAATATTTTATTATCTCTATATATTCAAGAAAAATTCATGCATGCAAAAAATATAATTCAAAGATATAAATCACCTTTCTTTTCCTCCATTTGGCAGTAGATATCCACAAGGAACTCGAGCAGAGCCCAGCATCACTTGCCAATAAAAGTTTGCTTACTACTGGTGCCGTCTGGCGAAACCTGGTATCAAATGTATTCAGAACGAATATAGAACGTGCGGCGTATTTGCTACAGCCGTCACACACAAGACATCATTCTTATTTACTGCAATACATCAATTTAAAATTAGTGTAGCAAATTTGCCGTGCTCGTCCGGTAAGGGTTAAGACACTTTGCTTCAACAGTGTAGGAAAAGAGACTAAGGAAGACATCGTGGCTTTGTATGTATAATACATACAACGATACCCCTGGGTACGCCACAGGCTTTTATTTATATTGAATTCCATTGTAATCCGCAGTGATCAATATTTTTCATTGGCATAATATAAAACAGGCACTCTGTTCATCAATGCTAATGAATTATATATATAATAATGCACGACTTTAGTATCTATTTTTTACGACACGGGAACAGAAATGGTTCCCACATTTTTTGTTGTATACCTTAAGGTGCATTCATAACATTTAAAATATAAGTCGATTTAGATTTGAAAAAATAGGTTCGTTCACGAATAAAATATCAACTTTAAAGATATTAGAGCTTAACTTCCATTGATTGATATAGTAGAACTATGAAGGAGCAGGTTAACATATATGTAAGTATATATTTCATATCGGTATCCCGTCTGTGTTCAATTTTATATTGTGTCTGCAATAAAAAATACATGACAATTCTCCCAAGATATCAAATGCTATTTTTAGGATATTCCCACTAGCGAAATATCCTTGCGTTATAATTTCGTACACAGCCTGTAGTTAAAGGTAGGTGTATAATTGAAATATATTTAGAAATTCGAGCTGCATACGTGTATAAATACACAAGAAATTGTGTCCTTACGTACAGCTTGGAATATGAAATTGTATGATATACTCTTACATTATCTAGGAAAAAGGAGGTGGACCCTTTATGATAGAAGGGTGGGTTTGATCGAGGAGCAGGGAGTCGAAATCTTTCATCAGCATCTCTACCTTCAAAAATGTGTCAGCACTAAAATCTCAAAACGTAACAGCATGAGAAGAGAGTTCAAATTTTATTTCAGGTTTCCTGAGTAAAACCTTGACTTTTTCAGGCAACGAAATTTTGGGTTGGTTAAATAGGGATATGATATTGGACCTGCAGGCTTTTTGCTTGAAGTCCAAGAACCAACACTGAAGGTCTAATAACTTATTCAAACCTATATTCAAAATAGCTTACGGTTTATTTTGTATTTTAGCTTCCTTTTTACTCATTGCTGGTACAATTGCTTTCTGGAAATAGATCTCTGTCATTAGCAAAACGAGTTCAAGATTAGCACTCTGCTATTGTTGATAAATGATGCTTCACTACAATAATTATTGATCCGACGCCCGATGTGACCACAGATAAAGCAATCAAAATGAGTAAGGATAAAAAGTTGTCCCGTTTTATCACAGAAATCGCTTAGTTAACGTGATTTTGAGCACTGCGATATCTCTACTCAAAGTACAACACAAACTGAGATTCATGAGAAGAAATTCCATACCCTATAAGTGAAAAATGTACCCTCATAATGAAGATTCATCAAAACAGGAACATTTGTTATAGCAAAGTATTCACCAGGAACTAATTTTGATTGCTAGTTTTTGGTAACACAAAAATGAAATGAAGTGCTGCTACGCGGTTCCTCCTATCCGTCCTACCACGCGCGATTGTTCGGCTTCTCCCGCGGATGAAAAGCGCTTTAACAATCTCTGCAGAGAGCCGATTTAATGATCAGACAGTACAATTATCAGGGGCTGGTAATCCCTGCAAGAAGTTCTAAAAGCTGCCATTCCTCAAGTTCGGACGATCCGCAACGTAGAATCGTCAGAAACCTGTCGCTCAAGACTGCTTTGGCTTTAAAAATAATGAAGAGCATCAGGGCATCCGGTCTGGGGCTGGCAATACGTACGCTTCTAACCTGAACTTCTTACATTGTTTTCGCCCTTTGGCAAAAGGGGTATGCATTAGGCTTTATTGATAGTGCAAATCATAGGGTGCTTTGTTCAAGCACGGCAATTTGAATATCCATGCGGCATTTAGAAATGATGAATGTTTTCAAACCTGGTAAAAGAAACGAACTATTATTTCTAGGATTTTACAATGCTTCATTTGGTAAGATAACAACTCATCTAATTGAAGTGCAGGCTCTAATAGTTGTAATTTCTTTTTTGTCAACGTTTCAAGCGAATATTAAATATTTGGAATTGCCTCAAGCCCTAAATAATTTAGCCATGTCTGTATATATTAAATACTGAATTTGAGTTCATGGATTGCCTGAGCACGACGTTATCAGTGGATAATCGACGCATTTTCGATGAATTCAACCCTGAATAAAGCGTAAATAAAGAAATACTGAATTATATTTTAACATAATTTAAATTTTAATATAAATGCTGATATTGACTGACGAGAGAACTTATAATTTCTGAACTTCAGGATCTCATGTAGATCATCCAGATAACGAAGCGGTTTCATGAGTACTCTAACAAGGTAAAGAAGTTGCTCTTTGAAAATGCATTTTGCTTCTAAGATACACGTGTGAAGGTGAGACTACTTTTCCATCCAGTTGGGTATTCCATAAACCGTAGTTCAATATGTTAATAAACAACTCTAGACATAAATTTGAAAATTAGTTTAAGAAATAAGATGAAGTCTGTAGAAATGAACACCAAAATTTATGTAATGAGTTGCTTTTTAGTGAAGTAGTCTATATACAAGTAGTGGTTCGCAAATTTCTCATCAGTTGGTTGATCACAATAGAGTAAATAGTTGCTTCATTTATGAGTACTTTGATTCCGAACGTTTCCACTTGTATGAAAGTCGTTTAACTTTAAAAATCAGTCAATCTGTAGCCAACTTGCTCAAGACGGTTCAGATACGGCTGTCATTATGTTACTGCTTTGGACGTAACATTTAAAATAACTGATAAAAACTGGTATTGCTAGTGTAATGTTGCACGATATAACTGATATAGCCACTGTTGTCCAATCTTTACACGTTTTTTGACAATTTGTAGATTCAGTTATTTTGTCAAACGTTGTGTTTGTTGCCTTCTTTTCTGCAACACGAGACAAAGGAAAGCAGAAATGGACGAACAAATAAAATGATACACGAATCAGTTATGCCTCCTTTGCGGAAATATTATTGAAAAAAACATATTTTAGAATAATGTACCCTAAACTTGAACTAGCGTAACAAATTTAAAGCAAGATAAACAATTGATTGCACGAGTAAAACTCCAGAAATCCACATTCCTCAAGACTACAAGTCTATTACATCGTACCACAGATTTGTTGATGTCCAGATCAAGCATTGACTCAATTTTGATGGGCATAGAAAGCCAGTAAATTTTAACGAATCAGAAAACCCAGCTCGTAAAACTTCTGAAAATGTTTTCACAGATGGCTGGGGTCATAAAACAAGATGTTAGGTAAGTTTAAACTCAAGAATCCAGAGCCGGTAACAACAAAAAGTTACATTTCAGATATTGACTCAAAATTGAAACGTATCAAAACATCAGACATTTTCATTTTTTATTTGCGTACTAGGTTATGACAATATAGTATTTAGTGTAAGTGTAATGCTTGTGCTGAAAATTTCAAAGTGAACTCTAATAAGCAGTCTTTAGAAAAATAGAGGTTCAAATACATCAGAAAAATTATTCACTGTGTTTAAAGCAGAGTAATGGCGTTTTTTTGTGAAAAAAATGTCCTCAGAAAATTGCTGAAATTTTTGTGTTCCACAACTTTAACACCCACAGTGTAAGGTTAAACTTTAACAATGAAATAAAGTCATTGAAGAGTCAATATTATTATTTATTTTATTTTTTTGCAGCAATACAAGAAACCTGTTTCCTGTAAAGTGTTGCGTCGGCACCAGCAGTTGGTCAACTAGACCTGAAATTTCGCAGCAGAAGATTGCAAGACTGGTTGGTCAGTTCTAGGAAGTGGAGTTTAAAATGAAAACCCAGTGTCACTGTGAACATTTTGTTTCACTTTCATAACAATTGGGTTTAAAGAGACAAATGTTACATCGGGTTACTCAAAATAAAGTAAAAAATAAAGAAACTGTCATTTATCTCTTGAAAACAATTCGCAAAGATGACTCGGGAAGATGAAAAGCGTTAAATCAAAAACTTAAAGAACGATAGACAGCTGAAAACAGCAACAGCTTCAAAATTAATTTGAATTCACTCATTTGAGGATGTATCTTTGATAGTATTTTAGGAAGAACTTAGATCTGTACACATGTACACTTTGATATGTCGTTTGGTATGCTGTACATCGATTCGAATTATACGCTGAGTCTCCTGAATAAATAATCCTTTTCTAAGTTCTTCTTTGTTATTTTTTCTAAGGAAATAAGGTCTGCGCTTGTTTAATTAACTCTGACATCTCTCTTTGTACGTTATTTCTAAGTTTTCCTCAATTAATCAGACGCTTTTTTGATGAAAGTTTATATGATTCAATAATACGCATTTGAGCCTTCAAAGCAGGTATATTACAGTTTTTGTAATCCAAGTTACTGCCTCCGCGTCTTGATTTTTTTTGAAAAACAAGCTAGAGCTAACAAAAAATTCTAAATCTGCTTCTGAAAAGTTGTAATTTGAAGACAATTGGTTCAGTTATTCTCAGAAGTTACTTTTATTTTCTTCAATTTCTTGACCACCCACACAGTTGTTCTAACAGACTTCTTCTATTTTATAATCTATGTAATCCATAAATGTGTGTAATTCATACATGGAATGCTTCTTTCATAGAACTTAAAAATATTGAACAACAAATCATTGTATACATGTTTTTAAAGCTGACACATACTTAAGTCTAAAACTCACTAAACCTAAAAATTCACAAAAATTCATGCAGCGGAAATTTCTGGATTATTCAATTTCATATGTGACGATTTCAATGAATAAGTGCCATTTTTCTAGTTCTAGTAGGTAAATAATTTTGGCATGTACAACATGTTTCCAACCATGTTCGCTGCCATAGTTTTGTGTGTCTTTCCAATGACCTGCCAGCCGATCTCTCCACCTACCGCAAGACCTTGTAGCGATGAGAGCAGTTATTGCATAATGAGCACCTGCTTCCAGGCAAAGGGCGGCTAGACATTTCTAGTATGACATTTTCATTTGTTATTGAGTGTTCTTGCGCGATGTCTGTCACTATAATGTGCATCATATATTAAGTGAGACTGAATGACCATGCCTGTCTCCTCATTTGTGAGCATGAAGTAAAGGGGAGATTTTTTCTTCCTCATAAGAGTAGTCGTTATATAAACGGTATGAATTATTCGCATGAGAAAGTTCACAATTTTCTCACTCTAGAGGTCTTGGAGTTAGATACTTCAGCATGTTATACTTTAAAGTATTTTACAACTGGGACTTCGGTAGCACCCAAGAATGGACCAAAATATTCGTTTTTGTTGCCATATTTTATTCTATTCTATTTTTAGCAGACGAGCGAAGAAGCTCTTGCGTAGCTAAGTAGTAACCAACCCTAATTCAGTTTCTTCAATGTCCGTGTACATGCTTAATGAGAACTGGAGTACAAGGAAACGGTATAAATTACAGTACAGAAAACCACAACTTTGCTACCATTATAGAAACAGCTGTTTTATTATTCAAGTTCATGTTTTAGGAGTCAGATTAAATAGAGGGTTGCATCACCCAATCACCTCGATGTCTGAACCGCGGATGTGAGCTTCTAAAAAAAAAGAATGCGGAAGAAATGACGAACGCAAATAGTTATTGAAAATTTTCGTGCTGGAGGTTGGTTATAAATTATACCTGCTTCTGATTATGGATTTTTCGTGCGATATTCAGTAAGTCTGTCTTCAAAAAAGAAAAAAGAATGCAAGCAGTAAATACTATAGCAAGACCATCCCAAATACAACTTTAAACTCACGGTAGCATCATACAGTGAGTGTAGCTGATTCTGAAATGAGAATTAGATTTAGCTGAACTTCAGATGAACTCTCATGGTGTTTCAAAGAGAACACGTACAAAGTGAAGCAACATAACTTCCTTTTTTCAAAACAAGTTCTTTTAAAAAATGGAAGTTATGTTGCCACACCTTGTATTACTATCATACCTTCGATAGAAGCACATATATCATAACCTTCGTCATCTAACGTGTTAAGTCGCCCCTCTGCGGACAAAGATTGAATCTTTGCATTAGTAAAGGATTTGGTATAAATTTATAAGTAATACAGCATTAGACACATGAGTTATTACTTTTCTCAATTAGATTTACACATTGAAATAAAAGAACTGCAGATCGGGGTGTAGCAGAAACAAAGCAAAACCTCCTATGCTTGAAACCCTCAAAAGATGTAAATAATTATAGCGTAAAATTACATGCTATTGCTAACTATTCCAAATCAATGTGCATACATAAATTAGTTTTATTTTGTAAGTTTCTATCGGAGTATAATTGGTGAGTTTATGCCATATTTCGCTTTATTTTGAAAACATCGGAATCATACGAAAGCTAGTTTGCTAACAGTGTGTCCTGTATTTGGCGATTGCTAAAGACGATTTTGTTCTTGAAGAAAAATGTTGAGTTCAATCCATCGTGTATAAATTATTATTACGTGCATCGAATCAGTGATCAAATCGAAGAACAAATCGATATAAAAATTAAACTATGCGCACAATACATTTAAGTTTTGAAAATATTTGTTCCAAATGTCCAGTGGAATGAAAATCTAGAAAGAATACGCGAAAATTTTCTTCATATCGTTGTTCTTAATATAGCTGTAATGCAGAATATGAACCTCCATTCTCCCAACTGTTTCAACCGCTGAGCCACAATGTAATTTGCGACCGGTAGCTGTCTGCCCAGCAAAATTAGTTTGAAAAGATTTCCTCCATAGCTAACAAGTCACACTCTGAACGTGGTGATGCGTTCATGAATTTATTAATAAATTAAAATACTTTGTTATTAGAATTAATAACAAGAGTGCATGGATAATTAGCAATGTAGTTTCAACCTAAAAAATTATCATTACTGAGTGTTTGCGTGACAAGAACCAATTGGGGCTTGTCTTTAACTAATAAATGCCGCTCAGCAAAGTTCGAACACCTCAGCAAATATGTCAAAACTTCACTAGTGAAATTACGGTCGCCATTCCACGGAGAATAGCAATCGAAGAACAAACTGATGAGAAGGCTTTGCAACAGATGAATAACATTCAAGTAAAAATAATGATTGCAAATGCCCTGCATATTGGCAGACGATAAATTACATTTTAGAGGCAATCTTGACCGTGAGCAGCCGTTTGCCTCTAATTATCTGCTGCTGGCCGACCATCTTCTTTACGACCAGGGCGATTTGATGCCCTCCAGAACCAGGGCTGTAGAGCTGCTGCCCGACCACCTCCATGCAAACACGTCGCTAAACTGTTCCACCACTCCACTGCAGTCCTCCATCTACATAGTTCCTGTTCTTAGTGAAACTGCTTCACCACTCCACTGCAGTCCTCCATCTAGTTCCTGTTCTTTGTGAAACTGTTCCACCACTCCACTGCAGTCCTCCATCTAGTTGCTGTTCTTAGTGAAACTGCTCCACCACTCCACTGCAGTTCCCCGTAGAACTACACGACAGATAAACTAATAGCTGATTCTTTCTATGAAAATAATACAGCATTTCGATTGACGGATAATTTCCATGTAAAGGCATAACCACTTCGATTACTGTATAATTTTCATGGAAATAATTTAGCACTTCCATTGATAGATTATTTCCAAGGAAATAATTCATCACTTTAATCCAGATCTTGATGGGATGATCAACTATTCCCGTTCAGCTCTACTGAAATGCTTTACCGCTAATTGCAAGCGCTACTGGCTACACATTATGTTAAATACTACAGACAAGCCACAAAATTAGTGCATGCCTTCACAATGTACTCATTAAGCTTCATGATTAGCGCCATGTGATTGATAAATGCCCTGATAATGCACACATCAAGCTTCGTGGTTGTTATATTAAGTTCAAGATTCACACCATGTGATTGATAAGTGCCTCTATAATACACACAATATGCTTCAATGTTGTTGTGTTATATTAGAGTTCCATGTTTTAATTTAAGCACATTGTATTGATATAGTACTCAGTGTATACTACCTGTTTAATTCATGCACTTCATTTTAAGTTTTTAAATGAAAATAATTATTTTGAAATGCATTCTAACATATGCACTTTTGATGTGATCAAAGGAATTCTCCTGCTTCATATAACTTGAGCATAGAAATTATATAATTATAAATTCATAGTTACTGTGTTTTCAAGCCAGTTCAATTGAGTAGCATAAAAATGATTCAAAAACTCGATTACAAGTACAACGTTGTTCAAATCAGGAGCCCTAACGAACTCCAATTTCTCAACATTTCGCTCGGACTCGAGCTCTTTGGAAGGCATAGTTGTTTCTTATGAACTAGTCATGGTAATACTAATAAAATTCATTTAGTATTTCGTAAATCACACATCTCGTAATATTCACAAGCGCATGTCGTAAACGCAAACTCTGTATGCAATCTTCCTAAAAGCCAAAATTATATTCATTTGGATTCCCAATTCACAGTTGTCTCGTTAGCCCCTGCAAAATGAGCTCTGAAAACTGTCCTGCTCAAAGTATTAAGGTATTTTCTAAATCTAAACCAGGAAAATTTATTTTCACTGAGAAATCATGATGCTCTGGTGTGCTCCCCTCTCCTGCTTAGAAAGAATATTTTCTCTGCTACTTATCGGTTATTAAAATGATTTATACAGGGTGGCCCATAAGTTACTGACCCGTTTAAAAACGCTATAACTATAAAACTAGGACTGGTAGAGAGATGAGGTTAATTTTATATTGAAGAAGGAATTTTAAGTTTTATTTTGGTGTATCAATAATACCAACAGTTACCTCTTATGCTTGTTAATTCGTTTTAAAGTTATAGCGTTTTTAAAAAGGTCAGTAACTTATGGGCCACTCTGTATAAATCATCAGAAAAGGTGATGAGCACTGAATTTCAGTAAGCATGATTGCAGATGCATTCAACTAACTGGATCTAAAAAAATTGAACACCACGCTAATGCACAAGTAGAATCTTATCGAGTATTAGGACACTTGTTGCCACTCAGGAAGCCTGACTGGTTTTTCTCTAAAAGAAGAAAAGAAGAGGCGGCCAGCAGCAACGCTCGCTGAGGAACTCAATTTGTATCGCGAAACAATATACAAGCAAGAGCAACCGGTACACAACCGCATTTAAGTGTGAAGCATCGATACTTATTAATCTATTCATTTCTGTATCAGTAATTGTACCATGGTAAGATGGAGATATTTCGTTTACTAAAACCATTATGCTTTGGTTACGACTGGCAGAACATACAGTAATACCTCTGAAGTTGAACGGCTGAAAGGTCGAACAAATCGGAAGTCGACAGAAAAATTCGAAGGATTTTCGGCCCGGAAACCGAACAAGCGTTCGGAAGTCGAACAAGCTGAGTGGAAAGCGCGCCAAGTCGAGCGTCGGCAGTCACTCACCGTCCGTTGCTCTGGTCACTCGCGAACTTACGCAGCGTTATATGCTATATCATTTTCATGTGTATTTGGTTCATTTACATTCTAAATCACTAAAAATGGGTCCTAAGAAGAATGTTAGTGATAGTGGGCGAGTGAAAAGGAAGAATGTCAGAACAACGATCGAACTGAAGAAGGAAATCATAGCAAAATTTGAGAGTGGAGTGTGTGTTTCGGATCTTGCTTTGCAGTACGGCATGGCTAAGTCAACGATATCAACGTTTTTGAAGAAGAAAGAAGAGCTCAAATGAGCGAATGTTGCAAAAGAGGTGACCTTATTGACAAAGAAAAGGCCTCAGATATTGGAAGTATAGAAATTATTGTCGATCTTCATAAATGAGAAACAGTTACACGGTGATAGCATCAGTGAGGCGTTCATCTGTGAAAAGGCGTTCCAAATATACGAGGATTTACTGAAGAAAACCAATTTAACTCTATGAATTATTGTCTGTGTAACACCTATACATTACTTATATATATACCTGTACTGTATTTGTCGAGCGGGGCTTCAAACACATTAATTGCGTTTCTATTATTTCTTATGGGGGAAATTCGCTCGGAAGTCGATCAGTTCAGAAGTCGACCACTTTTCTGGAAAGCATCGTTTTCGATTTTTGAGGTATTACTGTACTCGTATTCACGAATTTGTACTTGGCTGATTGTTTGCTTCAGATGTTAAAGCTAATACTTCACTGGCATACCAGTTGTAGTTTTCCCATGGGATCAATAAACAAATACTAAACCTGAGTATGATTTTTTGTATCCTGCAGAAACTCTTTCTTAGAAAGTCGAACTTTTATCGTACTAGGATTTTTTTTCGATGCCCAAGGCACAGCCACTTCACCTGTTATAAAATAAATAATTTTCAACTGAAAAATCGTCTAGAAGTGTTCTGCTTGATAAATTTAAAAAATAATGAAGACTTCACGTGTTCATTGCATTTAATCATGGATTTCACCAGCAATATCTTTTTAACAATAGACATTAGAACTGGGCAAGCCTAGAGCAAAACGTACTATACTATACCTTCAGTCTGGGAGGAAGTCGAGGGGGAAATTAAAGTCCAACAGATATTGTCAGTGTTTTATTGGTACGTGTGTAATTTCACACAAGCTGACTGTAATGTGTTCTGAAGATTTCGATTTTATTTTAAACAATTTTTACTGTTAAGTCGCAAAGTCAGAAGGATATCTTGGTCTAGCATGGGAGTCGGTCGTGCAAAGACTCGTAGGAATGCAGAATCATTGTCGTTTATTATTAGAAAGGTAAGAACAAAAATATCGAGCTATTTTTAGGACAGATTCGAAAATCAGGAGAATTAGAGTCGGATTTTGGAAGACTCTTTGGGATGTGAAGTCAGCGGTCAGAGTCAGACATCGGACTACTTTTTGAGGAGTAAAGTTAGCGGTTAGAGTCAGGCATCTGACTACTTTTTGAGGAGTAAAGTTAGCGGTCAGAGTCAGACATCGGACTACTTTTTCAGGAGTAAAGTTAGCGGTCAGAGTCAGACGTCGGACTACTTTTTCAGGAGTAAAGTTAGCGGTCAGAGTCAGGCATCGGACGGCTTTTTGAAGTGTAAAGTCAGCGGTCAGAGTCAGACATCGGACTACTTTTTCAGAAGTTATAATATAGGCAAGAATGGAACACAGGATTGCTCTAGCAAGAGTCGAGTCAAAAGTCAAACTTAAGCATCTCAACTCTTGCGATCGAATGAATAGGTGAGGAACGTTTTCAAAGAGCAATATTATGATAGATTTATTAGGTGAAATTCTGTGGAGTTATCATTCGAAACCTTTTAACCGCTTTTGGATAGTGTTTTCACTCGCTTATTTCTGGAATATAATTTGATAGAAGAGTTACATCCTTCCTGTGCTAATAATGTAAATTGAAACGAATCATGAGGTATCTAAAACAAATTCAAAACAATTTAGCTACAACTGTTATCATGACTTTAAAATTATGTTTAAAAATAATTTTCACTCGTCAACAGATTTCTCCAAGAAGTGTTCATAATATACAATCAGAAGAGAAGAATAATTTTTTTATATAGATCTGTCTAAAAAAACTCTAATTGTTCAGTACTAGAGTAATGGTCGTGGTTATATGAGAAGTGTAATTAGGAAAATTGTTCGTAAGTACATATGTAAGTTATTTAATTTCTAAAATTGATCAATTTATTATCTTTAACGGCTGCCGAATGCTGTTATTTGAAATATGCATTTACGACAGTTTATTTAATGTTGCACATGACACAGAATCAATTAATCAAATACCCATTTAATCAGTTTTACAATAATCGTTCCCTAAAGTGTAGAAGCAGCCTACTAATCTTTATCAGTTTGAATGTATCTTAAATCAGGATTAAAGGCTATTTTACGCGTAATTATTTAGAGTAATTCAGAGGTTAACGAATAAATAAAAAATGTCCAAACTGTAATTATAATACAGGAAGTTATGAAAATGAAATGAACAAGTTATTGAAGAGGAAGACTATATTTTTTAAAGGAATCAGGTGTTAGGAATGAGGACTATTGGAATAAGTTCTTAAGCTGGGGTAGTTATGAGATGATGACAAAGCATAGAGGAGTGTATATTTGTACTAGTTCTCAGTATTCCGTATAAAAAAGGTGAATGTTTTAACACTAGTTTTGTTAAATTCCTACTGGCTCTCTTTCATTCGTTGCCTTAGCAAAGTAATAAATACAAAATATAGGATAACATTTACGTCTTGCACATTGAACTACATGGTAGTAAAAAAGCCCTCATGTTACCTAATTCGCGAAATTTCCACAAACATTGTGATGAATAGCGTCGGAAAATTCGAGTGCAATAATACAAGGGGTAGTTTTGCAGCGTAGTGTTGTATGAGCAGCACCATAAATCTGTCAGCGTGTTGTTATTTGTCTCCTGGAGCTGTTGGCGCTTGTTCTTTGACGGTAGAAATTCACTTAGTCGCTGTAGAACTTCAGTCCAAAAATTGACAGCGGCACAGACTAAGAGTACAACTACTAGTTGCAAATGCACACCCTTCACTTTAAGGTAATTCATTAGACAATCTAAAGCGATCTCTTATCAGTTTGATGGATGGCAATTCTGCAAAGTTATATCCCTCCTTTGTATCAGTGAAAGGCATTAAAAAACGCATCTTGTCTAAAGCCACCAATGGTACTTCTTAGTCTAGAATCAATAAGAACCAATAAATAGTAGTTGCTTCCTCGCAAGCGTGTAAAAATAGTACAATTTAGGAGTCTTTACACGGCTATCTGCGACGTTCATCGCTGCCGATTGATTAGAGCCCCAGCGGAACTTCGAAGAAGATTGTAGGTAGCATCGCTGCCTAGCGCAGATTACGCGCAAAAACCTATGACTTGCAGTCTCAAGTCAATATACGGAACATTCCTACTTATTTCGTGCCAGAGGTGGATGAGTTATCGTTGTAGAAAAGAACAGAGGTCGACAGAATCTATTATGCAGGCTTCTCGGGTTACTTCGGTACCAACTACCGCTCTCTCAACACCCAATTATTGTCTTTAGTCGCATTTGAATGATGCTGTTTGACATTCAAAGCAAAGCCTTCCTGAAGAAGATGAATCAAGATCGCTTAATATTGTTCGATGCGTCCTAGCTTGTTCTTTTTCTGAGCCATCGTGTTGTAAGAATTGCTTAGAAAACTGCAGGGCCATATATGTATGCTATCAAATGACGGGCCCCATACATGAATGAAGTCGGGCAGCGTTTTTAAAGCTGCCTGGGCAGCACTGCTCGAGTTCTGTTTTTTGAAGGTTTTAATTCAGTTAATCACAGGTGCCTGGCCCAACTGCTACGCATTAAAACGCAATTGCGAGTATTTTGATATATGTTTCTATTGAGTTTGCTATGGTATTGTAAGATGTTCTTGTCGATGTGCAGATTTGTTGCTTAGTTCTGGTAGAATCGAAGTATTTTTTAGAACTTTGGGCAGGAGTAATAACTTAATGATCCTACATGAGCCAATATAAGGCAACAAAATAATAATATTGTGATCATGCTATCATTAGTTTCATTATTACTACTATTATTAGTGAAAAATATTGGCATTCATTTTCAATAGAGATTGCGAGCCAAATGTGATCAAAAAATATTTTTTCAAATTTAACAATGATAAATAAGATTGATGAGGGTGAAATTTGTTGAAATTTATTAAGTCAATTTATAATGGGGGTGAACTATAATTTGAAGATGAATCTCACCAGAATATCAATTAATTTTGATAAGACAATACGTTGTCAGAACAATGAAAACTAATTTTTTAGTGCTAGTTTAACTACCCAGCATAATTTTAAACAGTTGAATACTTAAGACAACTTTCAAAACAAATCTAAAAATCATAATTCATCAGAGCACATACTTTAGAAATATTCAGGATTTTGAAGATGCGGTATAAGAACGAACATTAAATCTCAAGAAAAGTAGGTTCCTTCAAACAATAACCAGGCAAGAACGATTATTTCAAATCGTATTTCATATGAAATAGTTAAGTTTTTAACTGTCTGAGGAGCACCAGTAATGAAGGCACCTTCATTTCGGTGATTTTTCGTGCGTGTACATTTAACTGAAAGAATGACCAAATATTTAAAATCAATTATTAAAAGAAATTCTATAACATATTTTCTTAAATATTAAAACATATTAATTCGGTGCTGGCACTCGTTGAAAAATATTACAGTTGTAGACAGAATGGGCGCATGAGTTTGAAGGTAAAAATGTAAAGTTAAGGTACTTCAAAATAATAGTGATAATAATAAATATTATCTACAAAAATATCAACCTTAATAATGCAGGCATTAGAGGTTTGAGAGACGTGTTGTATCTTGTTCCACGTAAATGGCTTTATCGGTGTAACAAATTTTTATTTGATTCTAAGGATATCTTTTTGATGAAATGTAACTGATATTCTTTTAGATCGACGAAAGCAGTTATTCGATTCTGGAGTTGTCGTTTAGCGACTTTCATCTAGCGCCCCTACGAGCCTCTACCTCAAGTCGCACTACTGAGGACAGGAACAGTCGCTAAATAATGATCACTAGTCTGAAGATGTTAGCTTAAGAATAGAAAGCCCGGTCCCATGTACTATGGATTTATACTGTACTGTGCGACGTAATAAAGGGAATTGATATTATAAGTATTAATATTTTTATGATGGAAAACAAATGGTGTTCATTGAGGTGAAAGATTGAATTTTTACGATTCTAAGGCTGTGTGCATGATAGAAGGCAACTGAAGTTCCTTTCAACATTAAAAATTTTATAGATTTTAAGGGTTATGTACATAATAAATAAGGACCATTATTCCTTTAGTCAAAATAAATCATTTCTTCCTCTCTAATGGTCCTGCTAATGTTGGAGTTTAACTATTTTTTTACGTATACAAAAATATTTCTCTCGTTCTTGTGATCATGTTCATGATGTAAAGTAACTGGTGGCCTTTTAGATGAATAAAATTAACTGGCATGGGAGGTCTTGACTAGTAGTGGAGTTTAAGAATTCAAAATACTGTACGTGAACATAGTGACCTGTTCTCATCAAGCTGTATTTTATTGTCCCTGTTGGGTGGCAGTTACACAGCCAAGTGCAGGGCTGCTGCCAGTACTTCCATCGATACATTCTGTTCCAAACTTTGATTCTATGTTGCTAAAAAACACACGTTCAAAATGTTCCTAAAAAACACATGTTCAACATGCTGCTCAAGAAAAGCACATGTTCAACATGTTTCTCAGGAGCAAACACACGTTCAACATGTTTCTCAAGAGCAAACACATGTTTAATATGTTGCTCGGGAAAAAACACATGTCCAGTATGTTGTTTAAGGAAAAAACAGATGTTTAACATTGTGCTCAACAAGAAACACATGTTTAACATGCCTCTTAACGAGAAACACATGTTCAACATGCCTCTTAACGAGAAACACATGTTCAACATGCCTCTTAACGAGAAACACATGTTCAACATGTTGTTCAACGAGAGCAAAATATGTGTTTGAGCACAGTTTGTTATGAGAAATATTGCTTCGCATCATCTAGCAGCAATGGGAAACTAAATTCCTTTGCTAAGACACAATTCAATTCTTTACTTATATCTGGAGGAAATTAGATTTTTTCTAAATAGGCTGTCTTACTAAAGTAGCGTTATTTTCAAATGTAGAAAGAAAATAGAAAATAACTTCATCTTAAAGAGAATTACTAATGTTTATTTTGTCTCTGTTTGAACGCAACTTCATGCAGCAAAAGTAATATTCAGACACAAGTATGAGAAACAGGTTAAAAAATTACCCGCTGTTATTATATCAGAAAATACGAAAATAAAAGCATGTATTAGTATCAGAAGATATTCTATGATACGAATTTTCATTTTTTACGTGTGGCCAGCGTTCTGTTACTCGATTCAATTTACATTTGTAAGCGTAAATACTACGGGAAAATTTTCTGTTGCTTGAACTTCTCGAGACGTAAGTTTGTGAAGTAAAATGTTTGAAAACTTCTTTATTCACAGGGTGGGGCAGGGGTGCAGTACTGGCAAGCAACAACTTCTCATCGGATTTTTTCTCCCATATTTAGTGTATCAATTTCTACTATTTTTTTTGCTTAGAGAAACCTGCGCTCATAAATACTACATCAAGTGCTGCGACAATCGTTGAGGGATTAAGAAACATAATTATTTATTTAAAAATCATGAACAGAGGCAATAAAACGTGCAGAGTCTCTTACTCCAACTCGTTATGCAGAACATCTACAAATAATTACCTAATATTTTGAACTCCATGATAGATGCCTTTTCGATACGCAAACCACATACATTGGAACTATCTTATTTTTATTCCATATTTATGTGTCAATTGCTCAAAATGTTTCAAGATTTCTTTCTTCAGGGAGACGGGCGGTGGACATCATGAGGGAAGAATACAACACATGAATCCTAACCTTGTAATAATACATGGTAATGAAACCAGTCCTGCTAAGCTGCCAATTTTGAGTTCATGTTTCGAAAATACCATCTGCTGTAAATTCACTTCTATATTGAGTACTGAGTTGTTAGAAAACGGACATGATGACCTGGACAGACTTGAAACCTGATGCAAGTCACTGACTTTGGCATTTGTCAAATGTTCAATAAACTTCCTTAACAAAATTCTGACAATCAAGTGCTTTCTATTTTCAATATAGGTGGCCTCTTGAATGGCCATAAAACTACTTCTATTGTTAATGCCGCGTTAAAGCTTGAAGTTAACTTACGAAGCTTTTGGATTACATACCATCAGAAGCTATCCCGAGTGCCGTGAATGGGTCGTTAGTAGCCAGTCAAATGAGAAGAATATGTAAGACAGCGTACCTGGTATCGGCTATCAAAACCAACCTACCATCAACGTCAACGAAATAGACCTACAACCGCCAATTATTGAGCTAAGTCGAGCTTTTTCTGAGGGCTTCGGCTGTCCACGTAATTGGACACCATCTAAGTATAGCTCGGAGCAAGTATCCTAGGGAATGGGTAACTCCAATGTTCCATATCACGGATAGCATGTCATATCACTTAATTGCTCTTGTTAAAGTATCAGCTTTGTTGTAAGAACTAATAACCGGGCTCCGGAAAGGCTAATGGCGGATTCTTCATTCTTCAACCGTGACGGATTCTAATCAACCACCATCCGTCCCCATGAAATATTAAAATTGATTAACAAACTGTCTGTAGCTCGAGCCCAGTACGCAAAATCATTACCGTGTTTCATTAGTTCGTACAGAGTGATTAGGCAGATCACATTAATGTTCAGCGCTGCTTAGTTTTTAAAGAAAGGTTGGGCAGAACTTGTGCACATTAAAGTTGTAGGTGATAATGCAGTCACCCCAGAATGATAATTACGGACAGTTTCTTTAGAATGGGATTTTCAAACCATCTCTCGCCGCACGTTCTTTGTATTCTTGAATTTAAACACGAAAGCGTTTCATTTTCAATTCAATAGCATCTATGTTCCCAAAAAATTATGAAACCAATTTTTGGGACGGAAACCTTCAACTAGTTTGGCCATTAATAACATAATAACCACAATAACGAAATTTTAAAAACGTCAAAATCAGCCTTGTCCTGAAATCTTCGTCACTTTTTCAAAGAATGGAGCAGTCAGTGTAGCAGTAGCACATGGGCAAGCTAGAGGACAAGTCCACTTCAATTTTGCGTTGACAATAAAATTGACAGGTAGAGTAGACAATCTGTTGACATTGTATGACCACAGGACGATTTTTTTTTATCAGTTCCTTTGATGCATGTTATTCGAAGCAAAATGGTCAGAAAGTTATTTATTCTTCGTACAGTGCAAATTGGGTATGTTGCTTGTTGGGCAGTACGAATAATAGAACTTTCACAGCTTTATTTCACGCTACCTAGTGTGAGAGCTAACGTCCTTATGTTCTACATTTTCTTCGACAAAATTTTTCCTTTCTGTCTAATGAGACCTTGATGGACATCTCCAGATCTCCTGAGATTTGGTATAAAAGAGTTCATAACCACCTTTTTTATTTTAACTTTTAAGATTAGACTCAGATTTCATAATTTTTCCGGTGTGAACAACCTGAAAAAGGTCAAGAAAATATAGATATTTTAATCCACTGGGTTGAATCTTGAGTACGGTTGCATTCTAAATTATAGGTACAAACACTCAAATCCAATTCTAAAAACTCATAAACATTTTGTAGTTTGGTTAAGAGAATGCCGTAATACTCTCGTGATCTGCCTGTGTGAATGGCAAGTAGAATCTTGTTACCACGATGAGCTTGGGTTGGAATTGACCCTTAGTTGATCCTCACTTATGAGCAGTTTCTAGAAATCATGATTTATATCATTGTTTTCTAAACAAAACCATGTGTCCGAACTAACAGCAGATATCATGATAAAACTCGTCGACTAGTCTTTGAAAAAGAGCAAATTCTGAACAACCGCTAAAAAATTCATGCAAAGTATTTATGCTGCTTATTTTTCTTTTCCAGACGCTGACTGAGCTGAAATATTTCTACTCTAGCATATTTTCGTTCTCAATAAAAACCTGAAGATCGTCATACATCGCCAGCTTGGTCGACTGGTGAGCGAATCCGCTTGCGAGCGGGAAGACCCGGGTTCGAATCCCGCTGCCGCCATGGTTGACGCGGCTAGAAATACGGCATGGGACTTGGGTAACCAAATAATTATCGAAATAATTATCCGACCCAAGAATGGGCAAGAAGGTTCGTTCCTATAGCCTCATTCTATTCTATTCTCATCACTTGCATCTTGGACATCACAAACATGTAAAAACACCTCAATTACGATTTGCTAACTGACACTTCTGAGTGTTTGCCCAGTAACATGACTGAAGATCTAGGCCAGAAGTAAAGAAATTGAATACAAGGCAATCTGGACAAAAGAATTTCCTTAAAAATCGAACCCTATGTCTTCTTAATTTATTATAATGCCATTTTATAAGAGAGGCAAGACAAACTTTCCCGATGAACTGAATGTTGAATAGATGATTTTTCTGATCGGAACAAGGATTAGAATCTGTGTTGGAGCTTCAATAAAAAACGCAATCAATAGACGAAAAACTGCAGCGTACCGAACGTGAAATACTAAATGTGTTACACACGGCTGTAGCCAAAAATTTATGCCCATTTTAAATTTACTGTAACTGTCGATGTATTAGTGTTACAAAGTTGATACACTAATATGATATGAGAAAAAGTGATGAAAATGATTTTCGTTTAAAAAATTATTATAATGATAATATTTATTGTTTTTGTGTGTGTTTGGCATACGCCATAGCTCTATATAAGACGCTCGTTATTTTATTATATATTTGATGAACGTTTTTTGCTCATACAACTATGACCTAGTTAATACCTGTCCAATGAATTTCATTGTGAAAAAATGACTAATACAGAATCGATCGAGGGAACCCAAAGAAAGCTCAACAATACACGGATCTGAGTCAGAGCCAAGAACTGTCCGAAAGATTTTTCATAAACGACAAGAAAAAATACCTACTGTTGGAACAGAAGAAGTAGCAATCAGTAGCTACAATAATGGTATGAAATGAACACTTTAAATAAAATACATCACATATTAGGAGCAGCGGTCAGCTGTTTGGAACTACAATGTAATTGTGGCATGAATAAAAAATTTATTCCTGCACCATATGAACCCACACTCAGCAACGGCATCTCAAAAAAACAAGAAAACACTTCCTATTTATAAGATTACAAAACAGATGCAATCAAGATACAAGTATCTAACGAATTCTGGTATCATATGTCCTTACGTTGGAACGAACATCACTTTCAGAAAGTCGTTTTATACGTGACTAATTGATAATTAAGATAATAATAATTATTGTTAAATAGTTACGAATAATTATTATACGAAAGTCTAATTTCTGCATTAAGTAAACCACACTGCAACGTAATTACGACCGTCACAATTTGCTTATGTAGCACCATATTGACTCAATGAGTTGCATAGATACGTGCGTTCTATTCCGTACGCACATCCTATTCTGTAAATAACAACCAGTACGCCTTGTCGCAGACTCACAGTATGTACAACATTACAGGTTAAGTCGTACACTCAATAAAAAGTAGGCATAAATTATTCCTCTACTTTCTCACTTTCAAATCATTTTCCCCTTCACCAGTAATCACTGCTAACATTGTACAATGCAGATAATTCCCATTATTGCCAACGATGCAGACAAGCCCACTAACTCATACTAATGTAATACTTTAACTCTTATCTTTCAGAAATCGCATCTCTATCATTGCCATAACCTTGTCACGTATGGTACACTAAACTGTTTATTAACTGAAATAACCCAGAAAAACTAGAAAGGTTTTTTGTCAAAGTTTCAGACTTTACCGATCCATCAACCACCCAAACTGAAGAAATTAGCGTACACTTTGCATTGCATTCGTGCAATCTGCCCAAATAAACATCGTTGTCCCACGCCAACATCGCAGTATTCAACCTGTAACAGTTCCAAAACTCTGGTTTCGCTTTATAGCGAGGTCACAACTGTGATATTATCATACATCAGCGTACCTTCACAGACGCTGCAATCTTCTTCCCCAATCCTGATCTGGACGCTCATGTCACCAGCATCTGGCAGCAATTTCTAGCCACTCGTTCAATCTAGATCTCTCCTTTCCCCAAAGCATCCTTCATCACACACACTCTAATTTCAAAGTTAACTCAACTTTTAAGCAATCCTAAATTTTAAGTACGATGTGCTTCAAGGTTTCCGTTTGTGCGAGTCATCTTAAGAAAATAAACAGATGGCATGTAGATTCAAAGCAGAGTGGCTAATCATTCCGGGTGGTGTGTGCAAGCAAAAACCTGTAAAAGGCGTCTGGTGGTTGTAGTTTAGTTATACAGATAGTTTACCTAATTGCCAAAAGTATAAATACTTTTGTCGATGAACACAGCACATTTCCTTTGTCCTCTGTTCCATTTGAAAAGCTGAATTAAGGTTCAGAACTATTTAGTTCTAAAACTAGCCCTGTTCATTTATTGCATACATAAAGTTTTTAAATTCATTTGAAGCAATGCTTAAGTCTGACATTCACTGTTGGGCATTTCCTCATTCTTCGAAAGCTTCGAATAATTTTAAAGTGTTCAGTAATGCTGAAAAATTCCCAGTGCTAGTTGAGCAAGATTACTTGCCAATAAGAATATTTCGTTTCGGTACTTGGGAGGAATTATAAGTACTGGGAATATCACTGCACAAAGTGAGGCAGTACAATTTCTACGTCGAACAGATATGTGATTTGTGACACAGTTGTCTACGCTAATTTTAGAGTTGTCGAAATCTTGGCTCCTGCACTACATTTAAAGAATCCTTGTGAGGTTTCCATTGTGATACTGAAGCCCAGCTCATAATTTAGATGTTGACCACTGAAACCTTGAGGTGTCATACGAAATTCAAATGTATTGACTTCAAGAGACTTCTTTTCTTTTCGCTTCCGGTGCTGAGAGAGATTTTTTGATGCTACATGCTCAAAGTGAGTATCAATTCCTCTAACTTTCTGTAATTATTCGGCAAATTTGAAGGGTTTTAATGGCAGGTAATCAATGGTAATATTAACTAACACTGTCTTAGCCTGTGCTTCTTCATAACAACAATACCCCATTAATCTCTTATTGCCAAAATGCCTGAACTGAACATGTAATATATCTTGATGGTTGTGGCAGCACCAGTATTCATTAGGGAAGTAAATGCGCACTTAAACACGAGGCTGAGACCTGCTCTCCCGCAACCATTTCCAGATTTGCAGAAACTGGTGGACGTGCGCCGGCTACCGCAGCCAGGTCCATCATCTTGGCCATTATCTTCGGCTCTGGAGTCACGACCGCCGTTAGCCTCAGGTGTGTCGGCCTGGGTCCGAAGACCACAACCAAGACGGCACGCCAACGTGTTCAGATTCGTTACCTTACTTTGCACACACGCTCTAACAAACTTGTTTGCAATGGTGATGATGATAGAGAAGAGAAGGCTACCTCGCAGCCTTCATGCTTCTCTGAAAAAATTGGAAAATGCAGTACGAGGAAGGAATTCTTCAGGAATGTTATTATTCACCTTTGAATATAGATAAGACTCTTAGGGAGGACGGGCTATTGGCTTTAAAAAGCTAGGACTGCTGAATATTTTCAGTTCATATGAACTAAATTGTGATTTGAGGTTCAATATTTTTTTAGACCACTGTACTTCGGTGCATAACACGACTATTAATTAAATTATAAAAATAATATACATCATTTCTCATCTTAAAGGTACAGGGGGTTATATAAACATTGAAAAATAATTCCAACAAAGTGGCTTCGTTTAATCCACACTATTCATAAGTGAAAGATCGAAACGAAGAAAGCGACATTTATGGCGTTTGAATCACGTGGGATTGCTCTACTTCACGTGTAGAGCTTAAAAAACCCAAAACTATGACGTTTGTTTCTCAAGAGATGATGTATAGACATTTTTTCAGTAAAATATCAGTATTTCAATTCATAGTTCACCCATTTAATATAATAATATGAGGGTATGACTTTCTAAAGTTATAATAATTTGTCCAATTCATTTGTTCTCAGTGACATCAGTTGTCGCTAGTATTTTGACTTATTTTAAGGTTAACATCATGAAAAACTAAAGTCTTACGGCACTCCTTCATTCAATTGGACTTTAAATACACGAAGTATTGTCACAGACGAGACATTAATATGCTTTTAAATTCATAAGATGTTCTTAAGAAATATCTATGTGTAATGATTGTTTTGCTAATATCTCATTATTATCACTTATGCAACGGCATCTCAAAAATGTGAAGCAAATAGGTCTTTTTGCTTTAAAACCTTTTGGAGTTTTCATCAATTCGCATCGTCAATTGTCTGAAAACTCATCATCAATTTTTTAAGAAATTTTTCGTCCAACAGAAAGGTCAGCAACTAGCGAGCGCGAAAATACAAATAGGTCATTGCTTGCATTGCTAGCCCTGTTAAAGCCCTGTATTGCTAGCCCTGTTGAAGCCCTGTATTGCTAGCCCTGTTGAAGCCCTGTATTGCTAGCCCTGTTGAAGCCCTGTATTGCCAGCCCTGTTGAAGTAACATAGAAAATCACACTTCGAAAAAAATGGAAAAATAAGTAAAATTTGACAGTCTAAAATAGAATACTTTCTGACAAGACCGAGCAACAGTAGTTGCAGGTATATGTACATATGTACATATATACTGTATCTCATAAGTGAACTTAATGGTGTATCGAAAACAAGTTGCCGATACTCCTTAATAATTATTAAGAATCCAAGGGTTCATATTTAAGTTATGGGTTTTGTAACAAATTCCAAAGGGTACACTAACTATATTCTCACGGTTTCTAGTAGTCCTCTATTCAACCCGTGAGAGTCCGGCACGATTATTTTGCCTGTCATAAATAATTGAACGGGGAAATAAAATGTTTAAGTGAATTATCGAAATATATTGCAACTAGTGTCTCATTAAAATTGAAATGTACTCATGTTTCAAGATTTAACTGCTAAAATATGCATGCGGAAAAGATGGTTGAAAACAGCAACAGAACTTTCCGAGATAAATCGCTTAATGTACCATTTTCCTGAACATTTGAGTGAACAGTGGGGTAACCACCTTCGATTGATGGCAACATTGTATCAGATCAGAAGCTTTGTAACACCATCTAGAAATATTAATGCAGCGTTGAACAACCTTGCCATTACTGCTCAAAGAGGGTGAAATTATTTTTTTTCTCAGCCTTCATTTTCTAGTGAACCTGCAAGACTTTTTTTTATTTTAAGTTTAAATGAAATAAGTAGGATAGAATAAGGCAATAAGATCGAGCCATTTGATTCATTTTTGGATTGTTACCTAAGACCCATGTCGTCTAAAGCAAAGGTATCAATCACGCACATACACCTCAATCACGTATGCCATTTCAGTTACACGCCCGCTCCTCACGCATAGGCATTTCAGTCACGCACATGTACTGCAATCATACACAGACACCAGGACTTAAGGATGTACCAGAAATCGGTAAGCTTGCATAAAGGGCAGGGTTGGACATTACATTAAATACGTTAAAGAGTCATGGTTTCGATAAAAGATGTCATTGGCCTTTTATTTACATAGAGTAATCGCTGTGAATGTCATTGTTTGTATATACTGTATGTTTGGTAACCGTACGAAACTCTAGAATACTAAACTAGAACTGGCTAGGATAAGTGTATAGTTTTACAGCATGCTGTTTTGTTGAAGAAGGAGGGGAACCAAGGATTAAAAACCGTCTAGTGATTCCGCTTGACCTACGCAACGCTTCTCATGTTAACCCAATATGGACCAGCATCGTTATTTAATACAAGGTGTGGCAATATAACTTCCTTTTTTCAAAGCTCTTTGGTATGAAAAAAACGAAGTTATGTTGCCTCACCCGGTACCTCCATGAAGCAGAAGAGATATTCTGTTGTTTTCTTGCTCATTAGAATAATAACCGGGGGAACATTGTGGAAAAATTCGTCTCAGAAAATTCAAATTATCCTCTTTCAATCAGTGCAAACTTTTAAAAATACTTCAAGCCTTCTTGAAACTCACTTTACTAAATTTTTCTTCGCTTTAATTAATAATTTTACGGGATAAGTCCAAGGCTTGGGTTCAATATTTTTAATTATAAGACTTAGAGATTTACGAGACGTTCAGATCTTAACCTTTTTCCTGTGTGATGAGGAGCAAATTATGCAAAAAATTTGAAAGTTTTTAGTCGCCCTAAGGTACTTTAGCTGCAAGTAATTTAACTCCATTTAGTAGAAAATACATTCCTTTTTGAAGTTACAATAGATCAATGTGAAATTATTCTTAGACTGACACTACTCCTCAAGCTCAGGGGAGGCATTAGGTGATTGAAGCCTGGTTCAAAAATTATTTAGCCCTTTCACGATCAAATTATTTCCATGCTGATCAAAATATTCCGTAAATTACCACTTACCTTAACTAATCTCAATGTAATTTTGCCGTCATTTTGAACGAAACATTTAGACTAAATATGGGACTAAAGGAAATGATTTTTAAGGTTTTTTGGGGACATATCAACCCAACGGTAGCGAAAGGGTTAGGGTGTGATCAATTTTATATTATCAAACATAGATCTATTGTAATCTAGTTATACCAGACAGCTCCCGTGGAAGTTCCACGGTTTAGATTTTACCGATTTGAAATTATTGTAAAGATGAGTGCATTAAACATTTGCGACGAACTATTGTGCTTTAAATGAATATTTTTCATGAATATATACAGAACTTCCATTGTGCCTCTTATCTACCGATAACATGGCCAATATAGTACCCGTTGAAATTCCTTGATTTAAAACATAAAATTCAAGATCTACCAAATAAAATATATTTTTCACTTTTACCCGTGGTATTATCAGAATCTGAATATTTTTCATGAATGTATACAGAACTTTCATTTTCTATTTTATCTACCGATAACATGACTGTGTAAAATGTAAAAGAAGAAAGCTAATAACGGAAAAAATAGCGTGTTTTATAGTGATCCGGCGCCTTTGGTATCCACAACACAATTCTTGTAATACATGCATACCTGTTCTGATTTCAGTTCAATAATTTTTCTTCAGTAATAGATAGGAAGTAATGGGACGGACACACACAGATACAGAGAGATGGAGATACATAGTCGATTATATAAGTAGATTCTAGAGGTCGTCCCCATAAATATGAGGAACGTAGCATGACATACAAGAGGGAAGCTGACGCTGCTGATTTAGGCTTAATTTTTGCACTCCACTTAACAATTAATTATCCACTTAACACATTCAACATATAAAAAGAGCAATTAATGTTCGCTGCCTCACTAAAACTTTAATTTACTGGTCGTGGCTGTTAGTTGACTGTGAAACTCCCATCGTTAAGTCGCTCAACTATCTCCCTACAACAACCGTGAAAATTAATGACCGAATTAACAGAGCTGTTCGCATCTACATTACAATTGAAGCAGATAATTCGAGGATCGATTACAATGTCTGTTATTTCGAGAGAATAAACCATTTTTACCATATGACTTACAAATAGACTCTCCAAAGTTCTACAAATGAGGTGATAAATGAGCTTGGAAGAAGGTTGAAATGAAAAAATGAGAACAAGCACCGCAGGTCACAAGGAAAAAGAAGTGTTACCAAACACAAACGCTGAATATTAAACCTTTCATATCCAGTCAGTATCAGCCTACAAAGATCCTTTAGACTTGACCTTGTATTATAGTTTCAGGTCGATGGTTTGCACCGCCTAGGCAACCGTAATGAATGTGTTGAACTTTTCTGAAATTCTCAGTTCCAGTCCAATTAAACTTCCGACTCTCTAGTTTGAATTACTCCATTTGTTACCTCATTTTTAGATCTTGTATAATTTTTTATGAAATATCCTGAATTTTGTAATCAAATCTCATAAACTATGTGTCATATATGTATGTAAGCGTGCACAACATACAAATGCACTGTCCTACCAGCCTCCAGTAGCAACAAAGTACCCAGTCGTGATCACTTTTAAAGTCATCCTGGTCACTACTTATAGAAATAGCCTAAACTGCTGGTACAGATACCGATAACATCACACGACTAAATTCACCGGCACCGTCCAGCTCTCACAGATCGCACGACGCCGGACACCCTGGGGGTGTTGTAAAGAAAGGTGGATCACGTCTCCCTTGCTGCCGAGTGCCTCTCTTGCTCCTTGTTATTTAGTCTTCGATCATCGCCTAATCGACCCGTGAACTGAAGCTCTTCAATTTGCTGGAATTGCCGAGCTCTGCGACGCAGGAACTGAGATATCTTCATCTCGGGGGCAGATGGCCCTTGCGCAATACTACAC
This sequence comes from Trinorchestia longiramus, assembly GCA_006783055.1. Classification (NCBI taxonomy): domain Eukaryota; kingdom Metazoa; phylum Arthropoda; class Malacostraca; order Amphipoda; family Talitridae; genus Trinorchestia; species Trinorchestia longiramus. The sequence goes on from VCRD01000311.1 coordinate 136,226, forward strand.
TCTCCGCTGCCTCTGCTATTCGGCGTACGAATATTACTAAATGTATTTCAATTACAACTGACGGTGCTGGAATACAAAAATTAGGTTAGGTATTCTAGGTACTTAATTAACACGTTTCCTGCGATTGCCTAGCCGGTGCAAATCTTTACTTTGTACACATAGTCCCTAGAAAGCTTTGAAAAATTACATAACCTAACCTGAGTGACTCACCGGTGGGTCACTTCGTAGGAAATGTGTTAAAGTTTGCTCGGAACTTTGAAAACATTGTTTGAAAATTTAAGAAAATCTCTATTTTGAAGCAAGTTGAATGATGAAACATGAAGTACATCGAGAAATTATGAACAAATTAATTCTACTTCGAATATAAACTCATTTCGAAAAAGAATCTGAAAGAGAGCAATGAAATCAACATTTTATTCGGAACTGATGATTGTAAGGGTTGAACGAAGCATAAGTAATGAAATAGTTCGCTAGAAAAAAATTATTGGTCAAATACTTTGAGACAGCTAGGCTCGCTCTGTATTTCTTCAAGTGAAAGCTTCAACTTGAGTATGAACAGAAATTACATAATGTGTTATTCAAAATGTGCATAACAAAAGTCTAAAGTCCTCAGTCTAGCAATTGCTTGATCACTTAACTAGGTTATGCTACTGTATGTCAAAATAATGTAGAGCGAGGAAGCTGATTGGTGCGATGACTGCTGCCATTATGATCAGTAACTGATCTTACTGATTGGTGCGATGACTGCTGCCATTATGATCAGTAACTGATCTTACTGATTGGTGCGATGACTGCTGCTAGTATGATCACTAACACTCACGTGTAATGTTTGAAGGTGGGCTCTCATATACTGAAATGCACATCGCGCACAATCAGGCTTCAAATGAGCCAAGATCGCACATCATAATTGAAAAAAATAGTCATAATAAATAATTGAAAAAATTGCGAATAAAAATTTTGGGCTTTCAATGTTAGCAATGTTGAAAAAATTGTATACATTCCATGATTGTCTACTATGATGTAAGCAATGCCGTCAGTCAAAGATTGCTATGCTTCAATATGAGATGCCTCAAATTGTTATAAGGTTTAGTTCTTCACAGCGTCTTGGTGTACGAGAGAGATACACGAAACTATTTCGACTGGGGCATATCCACTGGGGTATCCTCACTGGGGTATCTCCACTGGGGTATCTCCACTGAAGTATCTCCACTGCGACACCTTCTCTAAAGTATTTCCACTTAGGTATATCCATTAGGTATATCCTCAATTGGAGTACCTCCATTGAGGAATCTTCATCCAGGTTTCTCCACTGTAGTATTTTCACTGAGGTATATCCATCGAGGTATCTCAAGTGAGGTATCTCCACTGAAGTATCCCCACTGGGGTATTTCCATTGAAGTATCCCCACTGGGGTATCTCCACTGAGGTATCCCCACTGAGGTATTTCCATTGTGCAAGCTATTTAATAATATTGTATCAAAACTTCATTTCGTATTTGTGACAACTGAAGTTATATATTTAACTTAGGCCTCATAATCTAGTAGAGCTTCAAATTGTGCTAGACCTTCCAATGTCTGTTGCTTCACCTGTGTGACTTTTTGTTGTTTATTGAAAACTGTAGGATCGGTATATAGAAGTTGAAGTGATGGTGATGTCAATAATAATAATGGTACTAACATAATGAGAACTATAGTTTTAATCACAAACGATAAAAATTGAAAAATTAAAGTAGATAGACTAATATTACTGATAAGAATGATATTGTAAATGATTATAACAATATTGCAATAAAACTTTAAAATTACTCAGGGATTGTAAGTGCATCATATTTGAGATACTTGGAATTGTTTTAAGACCGAGGCCGATTTCTACGAGCAGAACTACAGCTTATGTGATTAAATAAGTAAGTGGTCTAAATATTAGCATTGGAAATCCCAATGGAATTCAGACGTGACGATGCTGCCGTCTGAGGAACGTTAATCTTCAACTCAAACTCTTTTAATTGCGAAACAAACCAATTTGAGGGCATTTTACATATTTCTTTGAACACTGGTAATTCAACGACGTACATTCGAATTGCCGCTTTTGTAAAAGGATTACAAGTTCCGAAGAAATTGTCTAAATTTTTCGTTTTACTAATTTGCCGATTACGTCCGCATGCCTCTTCTTAAGTACAATGAAAAGGCCTGGCAAGACGAATCACGTAATGATGATGTTAGAACGTTTATCCTGCAGGAATTTAAACTTCTGATGACGCCGAATGTTCCAGTGACAGAAAAGAGAGTAGGCATCGTCAAGATTGTAAGTTCGTTAGCTACGATTCACTGATCGGTAACAATTTACGTCAAAAGTGAACTTGTTCGTTTCGTGAAGTACTTAATTTGTATATGGTGTTCGACAATCATTTTATTTGTAAGAAATGATAGATGATTCTTCAGTGGTGAGTGGAATGCGTCGAAACGTTTCAACTAAGAGCAGGAAGAGTACAAACAACTGGTTAGTTTTTTATAAAAAGTAGAGACCATGCGTGCGCCGGAGCCTGTTACAGAGAAAGTGTTTTTAGTATCTTAATGAATTGAAATAATCTTAGACGGTATTTTTTAATCGTCACACTTTCATGGTTGCCAGCTCACTTTTTCAATACAGTACGAAAGTGTATTGCATAGTTAATATAAAAATTCATTTTCTGTGCGAGGCGTGTAGTGCATGCAAAAGAATATCAACATAATAATAAACATAGACGGTAAATACAGAAAAAAGCCTAATTCATCTGAGGTTCTTGAATCTTAGTGAAGCCGTTAATTATTCATTAATAACTGAATTTCTTGCACTTCCCTATTTATTTGCGAATAATTGGCTAACAGCATCCCAGATATTTTTAAAATGACGTAAGTGAATAAACTGTGATAAATATTTTCAAATACATAGTTATAAGTAAACCTTATTTTCGTCATAGTACGTCTGCCTGGTGTTTTTTCTGTGCGAATACTCTTAATTTTCAAGAATTTCTGAGAAGAAATAATTAAAAGGACATCGTCTTGAAATGTTTCGCCGTTGCGTCCTGGACACTGGTATTCAGTTTGTATTTCTATTAAATAACTAAAAAACAGTATTCCGCACTTGTCCAGCGTGAGTTATAGCAATAGAACCATTCATTCCAAACAAAAAATTCAACAGCGTGCTTATGAGCGTTGTTGAAAATAATCTTGGGTGTAATTAGCGGAGCCATATACACGTTGAAAAAATTCCTTTTTTTCTAAATACGTGGAGTGCTTGAAAGTTACAGCTAACTTGTAGAGGGATTATTTTATTACTTCGTGTCACTGAACAATATTCTGTCGTGATCTATTTTCACCCTTTCACCCCAGAGTTGTGTGTGTCATCCTGGGTGAAAGGGTTAAGCAATCACACAAGTCAGGCTACGAATCAAATCATCACCTTCACAAGCTCAAACTCTTTTGTGGCCACCTTGTGACCAACTCCTAGACTGATGTAACCTCAAGTATTTCTTAATTACATAATGAAAAAGTTTTCTAGGAGCTTGTAAATGCGACGTCAGTCTCCCACTGACTATTGAACTTAGAAATTTTGTCTTGCAACATAGGCGTTTAATTTCTTTCCGTACTTAAAAGTAGAGTTGAAGTGTCGAAAAGCAAAACGATTGAAATACTGGCAAGTTCTTCTTATGCTTGCGTATTATATAGAACATATAGGGCAATATGGACTCGCAGAATCTTCAATGAATAGTGTGTGTCATTTAATTCAAAAAGATCGATATTTTTCATGCGGGATGAATACATTTAGAGATACTAATTATTTTACTTGGTTTTTGGATTTCTACTATTTTCATACTACTTTTGTACACTTACAATAGCATTTTCCAATCTTACGATGGATTTTCAAGTGGTCTTCGTTTTTCTTTAAATAATTCGAACTGATTGAATTCAATTAAACTGCAAACGTGGGGTAAGCAACCAAATTTTCCTAAACCGGGTTTTGTTTTAGTTTTTTAAATCATCATGAAACCTGGATCGATGCTTTACATTTATAGGGTGATACACATGCGGTATAATGTTTCAAAATCACAATAATCAGGAAAATATCAAAGCTACCCATGTCTTGACACTTAAAATTGATAGAAAATACACTAAAGTTTTATTCACATTGAAACTATAAAGCCTAATCTCATGCAAATGTCCTGCATTGTTTTTCATACAAATAAGCGGTTCATTGAGTTGTGCTGTACATTAGTTTATGCAGTATCTCAGGAATTGTGTTATTGATTTCTTGAATTTTAATTTTGCGTGTCAGCCATCCTACTGCGCAGTAAAGAAAATCCGTTCAGAAATCCTGAGAGGTAAAAATCGAGAGGATTTAGATCCAGAGATCAGGTCGGCCACGGAACTTCACTATGACGCAAAACTAACAGGTGTGAATTTTTTTAGGGTGTTTAGCGAAGACTTTTTTTTGAGCTCGTTTCCCCGATTTTAGTGGTCAATGTTGTTAAGCAATTTTTGTTTGGACTTTCAGCATTAAAATTAAAAAAATTATTTTCCCCATACTAATAAATCCATTGCATTGGGTGACATATTCAACAATGTTTTGCTCGTTGCCCTCTAGAGTAGTTTACCATTCATGCAAATTTTACTAGTTATGTAATAATTATCAATAAAATCGGTACAATACTTTTATGAATTTCAATCATATTTTACTACTTGAAGCCATTCAGAATTCTTTATTTCTCATATTTGTATGTTATTGATTTTTTAAAAGGATACAAAACTTACCTTCTTCTTCTTTATGTGCCACCAATTATTCATTCCCATGAGTTTCTTTCGCTTCCTTTTCCTTACCTTAAATTTATAGTACAGTTTTAGTGTATTTAGTAAAACCTTTTTGACTAAAAGTAAATATTTCGAGAAAAATAAATCAAGTTATTGAGCACATGAAACTTCTTCACCGTCAGTGTCGCGCACACATTAACACGTTTGTTGCGATTGCCTGATTGGTGTAAAACTTCACTTTGTACGCATAGTCACTAGAAGGGTCTGAAAAAATTACAGAACCTAACCTAAGTGACCCACCGGTGGGTCGCATCGCAACAAACGTGTTAATGTTGGGGCATGTTGATGCCAGCAGGCAAAGTTTAAAGAAATGTTGAGAAAACAACTTGAATGGCAAGAAAAATCCTAAATGTTCTGAAAATGGTAATAACATAAATATTTTATACCCTTGTCTGTTAGAGAAACGTGTGATGCTGCAAATAATTACTATTGAAATAATAAAATGAAAATATTAAAACTATGGGAAAAAAGAGCGGAAGCCTCAACGTATAATTCACTTCCCCGTAAAATACTTCTGTGCTTTCGCGGACTGTGTTTAAAAATACGTAAAGATTCTATAACGAGGAGATGAGACGTGGTGCGTGTAGAATTTAAAATATGATAATTACAATCCCTAAAAACATGATTCCTGTTGAGGCAGAGCTTCTTGATTCATGAGCTGAAAGGCTATGAAGGAATTTGAACGGTGTGATAAAATACCTTCGTCTCGACTACAAATCTCTGAAACGAGAAAAAACGTGAGGATTTGACAGGTTTAGTGTTCTGTTGTCGAACATAATTTAACTACTGAATTGGTTCGTTTTTAAGCAATTCGACTCTATCGGTCAAAAATACACAATTCACAGTGTGTGATAATCGCCTCATCAAGTACGCTGTGTACTGACCTGGAACTGGTGTCTTTAACTTTAAACTTGATATTAACTTAATAGATTTTCCACCTTTTCGGCTGATGGAGATAGAGTACATAAGTCCTCGATCTACGTCGAAGTTTCATTGTTGAGGTGCGCTGTAACTCAAAATTCATTGTAAGCCTGAACTCTGCCTTTAAAAATATATAAATATATATATATATATATATATATATATATATATATATGTAACTTGCCTTTAAATGTACCTCTACTATCAAAATATTATGACATAATAGTGGTAATGTAATGTTAATACATAAAAAAACATTTGAGACATCTAAAACAGCAACAGAACTCGGTCCCCAGTAGACTTGAGCGAAAATTTGGGTGCAAAAATATTGTTTCAATAGATACCTTAATTATATATTAAATTAAATAGGTACCATAACCACGAAACACCGTTTTCCGGGACACAAGTAAGCCAAGAATTTACGGCACTGCTGAAAATTTGTTGATCTATGCTGTTGATTTACGACATGAGTTTATAACACAGATCAAATTCATAAATACTATGTAGCTTACCACTTCAGCTCCGACCATGCCTTCTAAAATACCTACTGTACCTATTTTTAGGAAATGCGTGCTCTATTAGGTCCCACTATAATGCTAGGTGTTCAATGTCGACCTCTAGACGTCCGATTTGCGACGCAGTGGCAGTTGCGAAGTAATTCTTCTCATTTTTCAAGAAGCTTTGTTATTTAGTCCAAGCATTCAGAGACCTTTTGAGGACAGCTGGGCAGCCAAAATATCGGTCAAGCCAGTTCATCGCCGAGACAATAACCTAAATTTCGCTCTTGCCGGCGAGGCTCCAAGCACAATTAACGCGCTTGGATGCCTTAATTAGAGAGACAAATGGCTTTGCATCCGCCCCTAAATAACGGGGCTTTTGCTCCCAGTGGCCGAGCACCGACAGTGAGCATCTTGCTCTTCTGACCAGAGCAGAAAGTTAACTCGGAAAATTTAGCCTCTTGAAATGATAACTTTTTTACTTTGAGTCAGCAAACTGAAGTATTTTTTGTTACGTTTGTTCAACAGGCAAGAAATACGTCATTCACTACAGTTATTTAAAAGCAGATTCAGACTCAGCTCTGACTTATGTTTTGGTTAAGTACTTTTAACTTCAGTTTAGGTTTGTTGGTGTATGCTCACTTACTTCTATGTAAGCACCATGGCTAAAATAAAAATTCAATGATCTTGAGTTGCACAATAGTCGTAAAAATTAAACAAACTTTGAAAATCATAATTTATTTTCCTTTAATACAGTAATTTTTACAATTATAAAATCTACAATTAATGTCAGTATACGTAATAAAATCACACGGGTTTGAAATTTGGAAATTTATGTTACAGGAATTGGAAATAAAAACGGAAATAATTTCTGTTCTGATGCAAATCACAAATTTTAAATAAATTTCACCTTAGAAACGCTAAATAAACGAAAACTTCCTTAGAGAACAGTTGGGTAAATTACTTGAGCCTGTGAGAGAAATGTTTAGGTTTTAGCCATTATAGGCTTCATGGGTTTGTTTTTATTATCCGATTGTCATTCGTGTATCTCTGGTTAAAAATCTTTAAAAAGCGCAATTTTGATCATTAGATGCCTTGGAGGAAGATACACACTATATACCAACCCGGTAAAAATTTAAAATATGGTGCATTAAGTCTTAGTCGTAAAGTCAGTTACTGAATAAGTGTTAGCGATTAAAAAGAGTCTTGGAAAGCAATAAATTGTTTTAACAGTAAAAAACATCGAATTTCCATGCACTGTAGTTGAGCGATTTTAGGCGTGGGAGAAAAGACGCAAAACATCATTCACCCTCGCTGCCGGTTGGTTGGCTACGGCAGCGGCGCGTAATCCAGGTACGCGTCCACCTAAAGAGGCACGTTGCCAACATTCACAGCTTCTGTTCCGTCTTCACAGCGGACCAGCAAGTCGCAAAAAACAGGCAGGGTAGAAACGATCAGCCGCGTTGGCCAAGTTTGGTTGATTATTTCATTGACGGTCTCTTAGAGAAACCGCAGCCGTGACGGTTGCCGCTGTAGTTACAAAACTTTATTGGCCAATTTGTTTATTAGGTAATAGCAGGGAAGTCACGCAAGACCGACTTTCTCCCGTCATCTCAATCAAGAAAACAAAATTAAAACATGTTCTGTTAAGGCTTCATGAATATGGGGAAAGGGTTTTCCTCATAATGCAATCATACCTAGAAAGACATGAAAAACGGTTCAGAATTGGAACATAATTATTTCTAGTCTCCTGTTCCTCAATTTAACTCTCACAGTTGTTTCCTTTTTGTGAAGCCATGATACGCATCTAAACAAATTAAAAATTTAATGATCTCGGTATGTTTTATTTTTATTTCGACTAGCGGTTGTTGAAAAAACTACCAATTGCCACTATGAAGAAGTTTATTCCAGTTCATGTTACAAATGTTTCAGACACAACAATATTTGGCCGATGTCAGTCACATTCTGCTTCAAAAATACAGGGGAGGAAGATTTACGCATCATTCGCCGGTGGATTTCTCAACCATTTGGTGAAAATTGTTTTCACACGCTACAACGTTACGAAGAAACCTAGTCGATGAGCGAAGTTAAGATCGATAAAAATCAAGATCTTATCATGAATGATGAGGTGATGGAAGGTGTCAAAAAACAACCACGACAAGACAAGATTACTGAAATGACACAATCTATCAAAGCGATCGTCCAGATAAAGGCCTACGTTATCAAACTCTTCGCGGTTGTTTCGGTTCCAACAGATCATTTTCAAGGAAATGATAGAACTAGCTGCTCCAGATCACGTAGAGCGATTAGGTAAGCTAAGGCATTGTCTGTATCACAACTTCTATTTCGTTTCTATTCAATCACGGGGTGTGTTGCTACAAATGAAGATAAGTGCTCTGACAAACCTTACATTACGATAAATTATGCAACTTGTTAAGAAATGCGAAAAATTTAAGAAACCACACAATCATTTTTGAAATAAACTACAGAAATGAAATTTCAGTCATGATAGTCATTAAGTACTTGTTTAAATCAGAGTTTTGTGATTTCCATGACGTGTTGTCATACACACTTTTGGCTGTTGATACTGCAGCCATATTATGATTCAGAGATTATACATTAATTTCATTACTTTAATTGAATTCTTTCCAACCGTCGATCCCTACTAAGGAGATCGGCTTTAAGATGCGTGAGCCGTTATGTATTTTGTACTGGGTATTGAACAACATTCTTTAGTGAGTTAATGGTTTCCTTTAAAAAGTTTGAACGTTTTCAATTGCTGGAAAAATTTAGAAAACTCTTTGCTTTAAAATAATTTTCAGTATTGGAGTAGGATTTTTTCAAAACTCTTATAAGTCTTAAAGAAATTAGGTGTACACGCATATGCTATGAGGGGCTTTTATGCGTAAAAAATATGTATACACATCCAGAGTGCAATTTATTTTAAATTATAAAATTTGGGTACTGCTAATGTGACTTTATTTTACTCCAGATGACAGTCTGGCCTTTATTTATACACTTGAAATTGTCATCGTATTCATGATTATTTTCACAGATTTCTACTATCTTGGCTTCAACACGCGAGATTTTAATGGCAATGATGCACCGATAAAATTAAATAATATAAAAACTCTAGCAAATTTTCCAAGAAAAATCGCGTTTCTTAGAAAATAAGTGAGCCGACTTTAATGGTTCTTGTCACATCTAAGCAAAATCAATAGTAGTAATTATAAATGCAGTGATTAAGATTTTGGATAGCATGAAATTATTAGAGTTGGTTTTAATAATGCTGGAAATAATGATGAAAATTCAACTGAATGTCACCATTCAGAAATTGCCTTGCTTATGTAGGTCACAGTCAGACGAGGAGCACTTGGAGCTACCAAGAATTAAATTGACTTAAAAAATACTGCTAAGCCAACGCAAAATTTTCCAACAGTTTCCCTACTCACATGATTCCCCATGGGAGGAAAGTTATTTTTCTTAATATCCTCCTTTCGTCGAATTTATGTGAAATTTAAGGAACAAAGTAATATAACAAAAGATTTAAAATCCTAACAGGCATCAAAAACTATTTAAACTTCATGGTTTGTTTATTCTCTTCACATCAAGTCCAGTAAAATTCCTCCCCTACAGGGTGGTAGCGGAATGCTTTAATTTTGATTATTTAATTAGCGAAAATGTTATTTTTCCTTGGATCATGTCAATTTCTTACAACATTTAGCGTATCCGCAACTACACAAAATTCGATCTAAGATAATTTTATCCCCACTAACACTCTTTGGATGCCAGAGGTCTCCACAAACCCTCAACTTATCAAGACTAGATAAGTTATACGAGGAATGATTATATTATAATGTGCAAACGAGTGTTTTTTTTAAATATTGTTTTAATCTAATATCGATTTTCAGAAACGTCTCACGACCTCCTTAGGATGTACTAACGCACTCCTAGTGGGTTCATGCATCCCAGTTAGGGAATGTTGTGTTTTAGGTTACATTGATCACAAGATGAGGGGAACGTGTAAATACCTCGCTCCATAATCTACTGCGTAAACACTTGCAGATGATCATGTTACTTTAATGTGTTGCCTATTAGCAATTTGTCAGATATGAACTACCGGTAGTATTAAGTACTGTTTTTTGTTTGAAAATGTGCACTGACAAAAACTTGAAAATCAAGAGTATTAAAAATAGCTCAACCACAAAACGTACTTAGGATATCGCTATTGGTAAATAGGACTTCATATGGGTGATAAAGCTGGAAAATATTTGCCTGTTAAAAATAGACTAGATTGATTCTTGGTCAACAACATTTTACTTATGTAGGTGCTAGGTTTAGTTTTTCTTCAGTAACAGCAACACTTCAGACGTTAGTGTTGTGCTTTTTACAACACGACGCCGAAGTTACAACCTGGAAGCTTTTTTGACTGCTGTCTTTGTTTCATCAATTTATTAAGAACTCCAAATAATACACAGACGCACAGCTTTTTCAGGGTATCACATCCAGTAAAATAGTAATCGTCTTTTAAAAAGGTAACTGCTCTCGAGTAACTAACGTGTAATCACATAGTTACAAAATTTCACTTTTAGCTTCAGACTTATCACATCAAAAACTCAAAACTAGTTTAATTGAGCACAAATCTTTAGTAGTGAACTGAATTTGTGGTATAGAAAAACTAACTTTCAACTCCTGTTACAAATATAAAAAAAGAAAATATGATATATATAAACTGCTAAAATATCTGCCACACCAATATAAATTTAGAGCTTGCCATATTAGAATTTAAGTGAGCCTACAAAACTTGGATTCCGACAAGCTCAATGATTGAAAAGGTCATAAAAATTACAGTGATATTTGGACAGCCTATAATACGCTCAGTGATGTGACGTCAACCAGACGCATGTCCTCATTACCTGTGCCAGAGATGCATGGAATTTTCAATTCGTTTTATGAATATAATTGAAGATATTCTGACAGGTTTATACTTGGGTCATACGATAATGAGTTAATTAAGTCGGAAGGCTTTGCGGTCACACTTCACTGCTCTCCATTAGGCTTCTTGTTCTGAATACAGAGGCAATTTAGCCGCTTCTTCAGTGAAGAGGCGTACCTGTACACCACTACAACCTTACTTAGTGAAAAAAATGAACGAGAATTTGAATGTATTCTTTAGCATGTTTGATTCGAGCACTAACGTACAATTTAATCTTATTTCGCGTGTTCATATGAATAATTATATGAGAATAGTCATATTAGCCGAAAGCTAGCGCGTTTAAAGTGCCGTATAATATGCTAAACAGTACCGACGCTTCCAGGTCAGTAATTTTTTACTACTCACTGCATGCATTTTTAATGTGCTGTGTTAAGGTGTCGGCTTCGGAGCAGATTTGCTAAAAGAAGCAATAATGTAGAAGCAATAATGGGCGAGACTTACGTCGCTTCAATTAATTTAAGGAGTGTTGGATTGCCTAAATTATGGTAAACGAAGGAAGACCAGGTAGTCTAAATTAGGTGACTGAAGTGCGAGTGCATATTCATAGCCCACATTGATTGGGTGCTGCGCATTTAATGAACAATTTATAATTGATGGTTCAGTGGAAACTTTTTTTGTAAAAATTATTGAAAATTGTAAGCTGTGGAAAGAGTTGTCTTACTCATAGCACAAAACCCAATAAAAATATAAGCTATGGGGCACAAATATATGTACCGTCACGTGAGAGTATTGTCATCTTTATATTTTAGCCATCATTATTCCTAGCATTTTTTTAAAAGTCAGATGTAAATTCACAATCTACTTTTATTTTCATCCTTGTTTCCACGCAAAACAGTTCTCCGGTACTGGTACATTATTCAATGCACTAATTTTCATTCATTTTTGTCAGTTCAGTGTTAATTATTGGGACTGTATTGAGTGATTAAATGACCATTTGAATACAAAAAAAAGTGATATGAAGAAGAGAGCGCTCATGAAAATCGGTAAAAAACGAGTGATTGTTTTTCTGCACAAGACTTGTTGCTATACTTCTACATATTCTTGTGAGCTCAGAGATATAGACGTTTAAATTTTAGTGAAGGATTTGTGAGTTTTGGAGTGGATGAAATTCTAAATGAACTCAGTAGATTAGATATTGATGATAATACAGATCTAGGGTCTGAATTAGGAAAGAAGTTGCAGGTATTGGATGGATGTCTGAATTTTGAAAGGATAGCTATAGGATGAAATAGAAATAACAATGTTAGAAAATATAGTGCAGATTAAAATGAGTGATTAATAACAGATAGAATAGAGATGTTAGACAGATTAAATACAGGGATTAACGACAGATTAAATATAGGGATTAATGACGTTAAATAGAGGGATCAATAGCAGATTAGATAATGTTGTTAATGTTGGGTTAAATAGAATAATTGTAATGAATGACAAGTAAATAGGAAAGACTGTGGAAGTTGTGGGACTTTTTCAAACATAGTGTCATGTATGGTTTTAAATGAGGTATTAAGCATGAGGATGATAGTTGAGTAGACTTCATGTAATCACACTTACTTGCTCAAAAGTTCGCACAGCTCATCTGGCACGCCTGGTTGCCGGTTTTCAGAAATTTGAGGCCAAATATTAATTTGCGATCGTCTTCTCAAACAGGCTCGTCTTCTCGTTTTCTCAAATAGGCTCGTCTTCTCTAATACGCTCGTCTTCTCAAACACGCTCGTCTTCTCAAACAGGCTCGTCTTCTCGTCTTCTCAAACAGGCTCGTCTTCTCGTCTTCTCAAACAGGCTCGTCTTCTCAAACAGGCTCGTCTTCTCGTCTAAGAAAGTGTACTCATTCATCAGAAAACTCCCTGTTTCTTTCTGAGTCTATAAAAGAAGTCTTAAAGATTCAACACATGTAGAGAGAGGATAGATGCTGTAAAATGAATGTGTGTCAAATTCTGCTCTCATTCTGAAAATAACCAAAATGTTTCCATTGCAAATTAATGTTATTTTTTACAGATAAGTCGTCCCTTGGTCGCCCGAAATTTATGCAAAAACGCGTCTTCCAGCGAAGCAATGACACTTTTTTCTGTGATTGACTAATGCTTTGTATAATTTGTATGCAGCTTTTTTTATCTGTCTCATTCCAAAATAAATTATATTTATACATGAATCAATGGTCGTTGCTGATTTGGCCTAGGGAATTTTATAGTTATTAAATTAGTGAAAGATTCTTGAAATGAAATTTGTTGGCACTTTTTTGAAGTTTAGAAACATCAAGAAACATAAATTACATCTTGATCTTATTAAGTAGTCATAGCTCATTGCTGTTCACCAGAGCTTTCTTTTCTTCAAATACATTATTAAATTTTTATAAATCTTTATTCCCAAATTTGCTTGTTTTAAAACAGGAGTAAATCGACAGTTACTTTAAATTGTTTACGGTGCTTTTCATTTTCCTTGCTCGAAGGTTTTATTCATTCCATTTAATTTCTATGCTTGCATCTATTTACTTAAAATTTGAAACAATTCTCATGTATTATTTAATTTGGACTCATGAAAGTTGCAAGAAGCAACTCAGGCTCTCGGGTGATCTGTCCCAGGTGATAGTGATCATCCATTTTCCCATCTCTGCATATTCCATTGAACATCGTTTAAATCTGCAGCTTCAACTACGTTTGCTCCTGAGTTTTGTTTGGTCAGAGCAATCGAAGCTACTCTACTAACACCGCCAGTAGGCATTCGTGTAACAGGGTGATGGATCGCAGGGCCGTGCTCAGTGTTGGAATGACTGTTTCTGTGACGTTGGTGGCTAACGGGTCTTCGGTTACCAGCTTCTGCTTCAATGTTTTCCAATTACCCCATTATCTTGTTCCATCGAGCGATGTTTTTACTATCGCTTTTGGTTTGTAACAATATTTGTGAGGTGAAAATTGTCGTGCTGCCCTCAGGCAGTTTGTATGATTACAATTCGACGTCTTCCCTGGATCGGTGGAGACGCTCTAGCGTAATCCATGCTTGACAACCTCAACGTAAAACTGCCTTGCTTACAGGTAAGAAACTAATAGGCCTACGTCACGTCTTTTTGTAAAAAGATAATTACCAGACAGTGCAATAATGCTAGCCATGTTCATGCTTAGTAAACCATTATTAGATCTTTGCGTGGTAGAGACTGATTATAGAGATTGTTTCTTACACGCTGCCATCAAAACAATGCCTTAAGAACGCAATACTTATATGCTACTCACATGCCTTACAGTAATGAAACTAAAATTGGAGAACTGTATTTATGAAGAATCTTTCCGGCTTAATTGAAACAGAAGTAAATTGAAAGAGCAGTTAAAAGTTGAAAGAGATATATCGCTCAGTAAGGGATAATTGTGTGACAGAGTAGCACAAAACAAATATCTAATTGGCAGCTAGTTTGAACTGAAAATAACTTTATGACATATTGAGAAATTAACTTACTATTACAAATGAGAAGAGAAGATAGATCTTTCTTACTTAGACATCTATCAAGCTGTATGTATCAAGCTGGACACCATTTTTATTAACATGTAAAAAAACTTGTAACTGTACTGGTACAAGATTTTAAGCGGATACGGATGGCGTAGCAGCAGATAACTTTATGTTGTACTGTGGTTAGTAAGTCTTTCATCAATTCTCATGTATTCTCAGTCTCAACGCACGGCTCATACTCGTGCAACTGACGCAGTGTATTTAAACACACGTCGTACTCAAGTATGCCTGTAGTCGTACCCTTAAATGGTTGATTTTCGTAATAGACAAAAGTCGTTCAAAAATTTTGAAATAAAAAATTATGGGTCAGTAAAATAAGATAAAATCTCCTTCCTCTCAACATTGTCATGATATAGTGTCTTATATATTGTTAACTAAATTATATACTCATTGATGAATTCGTTTATAATATGTGTGTGTGTGTGTCAATTTCAAGTATATATCTGTACAAATACATAGGATTCAGGTATTCAGTAGTACATAAGACTAAAAATGCAAGAAAGGCCTATTACTATTGCAAGTAACAGCGAAGACATCAAATAATTGCCACTAGTTCAAATAACTCATCGATGTGAATAACTACCACCATATTAAAACAACTGTTACGATGTGAACTATCAGTCACAATTCTAAATAACTGACACAATATCAAACAACTGTCACTACTTGAACTAACTGTCACCGTTGCGAATAACTGTCGCCGTATCAAATAACAGCCACAATTGCAAATACCTGTTACCACTACGACTAATTGTTATCATTGCAAAGCCTCATTAAAATTAGCGACTCATCAACCTTAGTTCTCTCAGAAGTCACCTGTCTCTCAGAAGCGTTATTAGAGAGCAATTCATTAGTTCCAGTGGAGACCAGGACAGATGGGGCAGGTAACCGGCCCGTTATACTGTGACATCCGACAAATGACTGCCTTTCAAGCTGTGACGCGCTGCCTTCTGTTGCTTAAACAAACAAATAATAAGACGGAACTCAGGTCGTGGTGGGTCTTATATACTAGTAGACCCATACGTGAAAACAATTAAGTGTGTTTTAATGAATTTTTCGTTTGATTTGCCAGTGGACGCGGGCTTTGTGAAAGAGTTTCCACATTGAAAGATGTGCCTTTGGTGTCCACAATACAATGCTTATATTACATGAATACCCTACCGAATTTTCTCTTATCTAACTACTTAAAAGCGTCACAGAGAGACGGACCAAGCAAGCCAGCAACACACTATGTACGTATTATTATACAGTGGGACGAGAATAGACCTGCCGGCTGGTCATATACGAAAGAAAGTTTGGGAATCTAATCAGTGATTATTAGGGACGAAATTTTTATTGCTGATAAAGAATCAGGTACAACTGATAGCCGAAGGATTAGTAGTAGTAAAGGACAAATGTGTTGATACAAAATATTGTTGGCAGTTGATGTCTACGATGACACCCGGTATCAAACAGCGTTTAAATACTAAGGGAGTGAAAAAATTAATATTCGTTAGCATATTTGAATGGAAATTGTATGGCTTAAATGGAATAACTCCACCAATCTTTGATGGTAAATCCCCCTCAAAAAATTAGAGATTGTGCGCATACCCACTTACGCTTAGCAATCTCACTCTAGTTATCGAATGTTATTTGTAGGACATTGTACAACATGATGTACTTAAATGGCAGAAATGAGTTTGAATTCCCTATGTGATGATAATTCAAGTTTCAAGTCAACCATATATGTGTTTGCTTTTTAAATCATCGCATTATAATACTTTGACTAGAAGTGGTAAAATAGTGTGTGTGTGTGTCCTTATTGCAGTTTCCCTGTACCACACATGGCACACAGCGCAGTCAACGTTAATTAAGCATCTTATGAACGCATTCCTAATTTTTCACGTCCTTCACCCTCTCATCAACGAAAGCACTAAAAACTCAGTATTTAAATATTCATATAAATTCAGCCTTAAATTAACAATAAGTTACATAAAATGAGCCCTGAACTAAGCCTTGGATCAGTCGCGCACCGCACGCGTCGAGGATGACTCGACATCTTTCAAGTCTCTCTGTTTTCCCTGGTAATTGTCATTTGTCCCACTCTATTGTGTGCTTAATAGTTTCCTTTGTGTGCGGAGTTTGAAACTCTTCTAATTGTTACCGTTAATTTCGACCGTTTGTCAGGGCCAAGAATGGTTCACAAAGGGAAAGAAGTGGATATCTCCCTAACGCTAGACCAGGCAATCTCTTCGTGAAGCGGCCTCACCAGCACCCACACAGCCTCAGTACCTCAATTATTGGCTCTCATTTTATCTTCAAAACTTAATAAACTTGTGTGTCGTATGACAAACCTTGTGCTTAGTATTCTTCGAGTATTTTTGCCTAATAGAAAATTATTGCATCATGTTACACAGTATTCCTCGAGTATTTTCATTTTATCGATAATTACGGTCTTATGTTACACAGTAGTCGTTGAGTGTTATTATCTCATCGAAAATGATTGTCTCTTGTTACACAGAATTCGTTGGGCATTTTATCTAATAATAAATTATCGTTATTTGTTACACAGTACTTGAGTATTTTTGTTTTATCAAAATATATTCCTGCCTGTTATATACCGTATTATGGCTGTCAGTTACGATTTTACTCGGTGTGTAACTTGATAACCAATGTTGAAAAACGCGATGTATCGAAAGGAGGTGATTTCGAGTCTTGAACGCCCATTTTTCTTAGCATCCTGATGCTGATTTAGATACCCGGCAATAAAAAGATAGCAAGCATATGTTTGGGGTTCTTGTATGGAAGCAAGTCATATAGTGATATATTGTGACCCATGTATGCAGCGAACATGTAGAGCACAACTTAAGTGAGTTGTGGCACCTTATCAGTAGATAAGTTATCAAAAATAAGAAAAAAGTGATCTCTAAAATTACCGAAGACGTTGTCAAAACTCTGTTGAAGGAGTGATATGGGAAAAAATCCTTTCTTTGGTCAGGAGTTGAGGTGTTTCGTTCTAAAATATACGCATTATGATGCAAAAAAATTATTACATAAATGAGCTACAACTTATCGCTGCATCAAACTTTTTAAACTCTATTACTGTTCTAGATTTATCTTGATACTCAATTTCGCATCGATTTATAAGCTGAAATTCATCACTTTTCGGTCAGTATACCAATGTTATTTACGAGTTCAAGATTCAATTCCAATACCTACTGTATATGACAGCCTATAAGAAGTGACGACGAGGACGACATATAAGACGAAATACTGAGCGGAAGGAAGCTAGGCTAGTGAGCGTCAGAGAGATTAGTCAAGGCCTCAAACTTCAAACTTCACCTGCGATAATAAGACGCACGGCAATTTTCGAGCCAAAATTTTGGAAAAAAGTGCGTTTTATATGCCGTCAAATACGGTAGTTTTATTCGTAGTCAAGTCTGCTACCGAAACAAGGTATGATATCTTGCTTGCTTACCTGTACTTGTTTTTCCTATTTTCATAGAAGACCCGCCAAAACTATTACCATTTAACACTCCCAGAAAAAATTAGATCGAAAACTGATATCATCTTCCTTTCGTCTAGATTTTGTTTAAAACTAAATCACGTGCTAGTTCAATGCTTGCGTACAATAGGCCCAATGTCAGAAAGTTTATAAAAAATTTTACGGTTTACTCCTTATGACTCAATGGATTGATCTCGAGTTCGTCTGACTTATACCAGGAAAATTAGGATCTCAACTGGAATAATGTAGGCAAAATTTGCACACACACGCGGTAGGAGGAGTTCCACAGTTTGAATGGATTCAAAATGATTGCTGAATTGTTGATATTTGGTTACACATGTGCATAATGAGTATAATACCTCTGCATAATAGGTATGACACCTCTGCATGATGAGTATGACACCTCTGCATGATGAGTATGACGCTTCTGTATAATGAACATGACAGTCCTGCATGTGCTAGTGGTATCAAAGGAATTCAAAACAAATACATGTTACAATTTGGAAGCTTGCTCCGTAATTTTTAAGTTTACGGAGCAATACATATTACTAGATTTACTTTAAAGGAAATACTCTCTGATATTTCAAAACCCTCATATAAATCAAAAAGCTAATTTCTTCAGATTTTAAGTCCAGATAAATATCAAAATGTGGCTTGTAGCAAAGTTGTGACAGCGCCCTATTATGAAAACACTGTAGCAAGTGGGAGATGATGTTTGTGTACTGAAGGCAAATAATAGAAAACACAAGCTCTACGCAGTCAAGCAACATAGATTCCAGCAACATTGATTCCTCTGCATTCAATCGAACGTGTAATTTCTATGACAAGAACTGTCGGTAAGCAGGGCGAAGATTTGGTCAAAGAAACTAAGCGCCAGTCGGTCTAGAGAGCTGTCTGTTAAACATCTAGCTTTGCCTTCCAGAGAGACAATCCTCCTCCTACTTCCAGAGTGGTAACCTTGCCTCTACTTCCAGAGTGGCAACTTTGCCCCAACTTCCAGAGTGGCACTTGCTTTCAGAGTGGCAGCCTTGCCCTGACTCCGAGAGGGGCAATCTTGCTCTAACTTCTAAAGTAGCAATTTTATCCCGACATCCCAAACAATAATAAAATATTTGATATCTGCATATGAAACTGAGTAAGTACTTCATTCAATCGATATCACCGTGCCCAAGTGCCTAACATTCCTATCTATACAATTCAAGTAACGACCGAAGGATTCGCAAACTTTTTTTACCATACCTATGGAAAAAACATTCAAGTATTTAGGTAATTACACGCATGTATAAGGGAATGCGAACATAACATAGCTTCCTCTTACAGCACGATGTGCAGATGCGATGAATTATTTCTGTGAGATCCGAAGGCAGTCATTAATTGAAGTAAATTTCATCCTTTTCTATGAAAAGTGATCCAGGACTTGAGAGGGCGGAAAATTTAGTGCGTGAATGTTCAGTGAAAAAGGCTTAATTTAGAAAACTTGTATAACACAAATTTTTTGTAGCTAATACTAATACTATATAAAGAGCTTGTCGAAAACACTCGTGTCATTGAATGGCTATGCATGGAGTGGTGAACTTTCGGTCGTAGCTATGATATTCGATCCATCTATCCCAGTTCTTCTAGAACTAATGATTTGAATTCATTCTAACAAATTTTTTCATTGATTGGTCATTCGGTCAGTTATTTTAGCGATATAAATGATAATTGCTCAAATTTATAAATGAATATCATCGAATTGATAATCGGAACTTTGTAATTGAAGTTTTTCATGCCACATCATTGGTTTCATTTCGATGGCATGCGTTGCATGGAGTAATTATGATGAAGTTCGATGAAGCGTGTACAGAAGGCTTATCTGAGGCATGTTCTTGACATTCAAATAAACAGAAGTCTTTTCAAGCCGAACCAAATTTGTCAGAATATTAATACATATTGTCGGCAGGAAATAATTGGGCCCTTCTTAATGAATTCAGTAGATCAGATAATTGACCGCTTTAGTGGCATCTCGTTTCATTGAGGAGAGGGCAAACAAATTATACTGTATTTCCTGTTCCGATACGAGCTATTGGATTACTTGGAGTGCAATTTAAATTTATCGCAAAATTCCCAAGGAAAGGCAGTGGTAGGTGAGCTCTTCAAGCATATTTAATTTCTAACGCTCAATTGAACAGAACCCACCTGAAAATTAACTCAATTGGCACTGAAACCTGAATTATTTACCCAAACATTTCAGTAGCCTCGTCTTAAAATGTCCTCCAACTTGATAATAATTCCTTTTTAATTTAAATAGTTCTCTAGATTATTTACACTCTTGTATCACAATTTTAATATACAAAAATTGGACTATGTCAGCCTGTTTGTGTTGTTTTTTTATGCAAATGAGCGTTGTTCTAACATCCATGCCGTGTTTTGAAAGATTTTGTTAAGAAATTATTTTATTGTCATCAGAGGGATTTACTGTGAGATGCTAAAACGATGAAAACTTTAAGTTGAACGAAGAGAACAGGCCTCACTTCGGACGTCTGCTTAGTGCTATTTTTTATATATTGCCGAAGATGTTATTGCTAAGGGAGAAAATCTGAAATAAGTTTGAATTGAGCAATTATCTTAAATATAATTTAGCCATAGGGAGGCAGTGAGTAATGATACTCTACTTTCGTGTTTTTCGTTTTTCGTCGTTTTGATGTGGCTCAGAATTAAAAGATGTTGACGTTAAGTGCTGTAAATGCTTTACATGGAATATATGAAAGAGAAATTTTTTCTCTAAAAAAGGGTATACTCACGAATTTCAAAATAGTTTTTATTCTCATAGGAATGTCTCCTGACAACTAATTTTCAGAAACTTTATTCAAAAAACTATTCTTACAAAATCATTAACTCCTGTACGGGATTTACTTAATTTAAAAAAACTACACCTGTGAGACATAATTTTCTGTAAAAGTCTTTATTGTGATGTTACAGTTGGGGTGAAGCTACCATTTCACGCACGTCGCATGCTTTCTTACCCTGACATTAGCTGATGGCCATTATTTCTTATGTGGTTTTAATGAGCATTGAGCGGAAAATCCGTAATCTTTTATAGGTCGCCTATGGTTAAAAAAATGACTTTTAGTCTTCGTTTCTGAAGAAGTAGACTGCTATTACGTCTGGGCTTTTGCTCAATTCTCAGCATTAGATTGAAAACATAACATTTAACATCAGATTTGAATATTAGAAACATTCAGGGGCGAATGAAGCACATTCATTACCGTGCATGATACAGTACACGCTCACATACATATACAGCACGGTATGTCTGAGCCGCTGTGTATTTGGCAATTATTTATTGCAGAGACAATGGCAAAAGCCCAACTTCTGCTTATCGTACTGAGTAGATCCAGGCATAAAAGTGACCTAGTTCTTGGGAATAATTTATGGGATTTAATACACATGCCCGGTATTGAACATCTCTTCACCCATGGGCAATTCCGCTATCGCTTACATATCAGCCAATGCATCTTCATGAATCATTTGTTTAATCTTCTCGAGCGATGACTCTTTTAACAACATCTATTGCTAAGTTACAAAGAGCAGCTAGAAGGCATAAATCAAGGCATGCTTGGCTACAAAGACCTGAGGTGCATACGTTAAAGGAAGATACTTGACCATCGGTAGGGCGTCGGACGCAAGGTTTTGGTGAAGGTGTTGAAGGATCGTCCGTAATGACACGGCGGCTCGTGGGTAATGAGTGCCACTCACCTCCTTATTACCCCTGCCTAAATTGTGAAGCATTTCTGGTGCTTCAGCTCGCTGATGCCTGCAGCTCACCAGCTCAAACTGTTAAACTTTCAAGCGTATGTTCAGACTACCTCCGAACGGATGACATAATTGTGCTAACAGATGAAGAGAGGCCAGTGACAGATGTAATGAAAGAGAGGTCCTTGACATTTAACATCTTTGCTTTGTTGTTGTTTCCCTACTGATATTCAATTAGAAATCTAGAGAAGGCTTGAAATATATTTGTTGGAATACAAGGAAAAAACGTACATGTATGCAACGTTTTGATCTTGTAGATACTCTAACTAGTGAGCATAAAGTCTTTATTTTTATTTAACCAGACCACTTGTCTTCGAGTAATGACACACTTGTGATATTAAGTATGATGCCTTGGGGTTATCATGTCTTCATGACCGTCATGAACGAGCGTTTGTCACCGACTGGTGGCCTTCGTAGGCCTCAGGGGAATATTAGTGACAGGATTTTTGGAGGAGGTAGTTGAAGCAGGGCTAAGTAGATGACCCGTATAAATTAACCCTTCTAATGGAATTAAAAGTTGGCTCGGTGCAATGGTAATCCAAACGGATTAGCAGCAAGATAAGTTCAATTATTTGACCAATTGCTTGACTCCAAATTGTTTACTTTTATGTTAAAGAAGCACTGTTCGTGATTCCAAACTGAGTAATTATCACGCTCCTAGGCAGCTCGGAGTTTTTTGGAATAAATGACACAAGGGCTGGCAAAGAGGGGTGGACGAAGGTAAATAAAGTTAATCAACAACTACATTGAAAAATTTCACAAATAAAACATAGACGGAAAAAAGTTAATGCATATAATAATAATTCGGTTATTCTTTGAAAAAACTTCTTCTAGTAGGAATAAAGCAACAAAGTCTCAAAATAACTTGGGCACATTTGTCACGTTTAATTTATTATGTAATATTGCTCCGATGATTTTGACTGCGAAGCGCTTCAATGCTGCAAAATTCAGATAGGAATGAAAGTGAAGCTGTTCTAATAGTATTTATTAAATTCTAAACGCTATTGTATTGAAACTAAGGCTACATTTCTCCTGGCAAGACCGACTCGAAATTTTGCTGACATCATTCCTTCATACGTCAGGTGGTGTGGGAGCGAGCGCCATCTTGTTGAAACTTGACTCCAAAGCTTTTAACACGATATTAACACACGATGGTTATTTGTATTCCTGCAATGAATATTAAACAAATTTCAGATCCTATTATCTGAAGTAAACACAAACATGACAGAAGAGAATCTTACTGTTTGAAGTTGACTTTTACGCTTCTGTTTCTGAAGTGTTATTCAGAATGCTATCACTGTAGTCCAGTGGTTGAGTGATCTGGCGTGTGGTCTCAGGTCCGTGGTTCGAGTCTTCACACAGCGCTCAAATTCTCTCCTATTCGTGACGCAGGGAACCAGCAAGACTGACAGACTGATTGACTCTACTGACTATTTCCTCAAACTTTCAGATCATCGATACTTGTCCCTAGCAGCCCCCACATCACAACACCATACGGACAAGAGTAGTCTCTGGAAGTATGATTACGTCTTAAAATGTTAGCATTATATATTCAAAAGTAATATACATATCATGTATTCGAGATAAGAACGAAATTTTTTCCTTTTGCTTCCCTTTCCAGTGCTGAACCAGATTCAAACCCTTGTTTTTCTGTGTTTTTTTCACACGGTAATTGAAATTTGTCTAAGCATCTCTCGGACATTTTAACGAGCTTTAAAGTGCTTGGCCGCTCTCAAAGTGGAGGCTGCTACTATTGGAGTCTTTCAACAGCTCCAGAGTTATGTAACTCTCTATTTGTCTCAGATTTGGCTTCATGGTTTTAAGAATTGAGCTCTAGGTTTTGGTGGTCTATTACATTGATTCTACTCCTAAACGAGAGTCAGACGTTAATAATAGATCTTCTGGCAAAAAGTACTCTGAGGAAGCATTGTCTAGCTGTAAGACTCTTATAATTATAGAAATTGAGTTTGTTTTCTGAAAGAAGTGGCTTAAATTAGCTTGGCAATGATGTGTCGACACTTGCCTCCCGTCCTGCATGGTGTGAAAAAATTTAGTGAATTTATTACTATCTCATGTACATTATAATAAAAAATCAGAGGCAGAGTCGGAGGAAGACTATCGTAAAACATCATGTTCCGTACGTAAATAAGATTTTCGAATTTTTTTTGCCAAAACATATGCAAAATTCATGTGAAAATGGCTCATTCGTAGACTAATAAATGGAACATGATGAACTAATTGACCACAGATTTTACTTATTTTGCCTCATTTTTCACAGAGTATTTGTATACGTTTTTATTGTGCACGTGTTAAGCTGTGAATTTTTTGTTTTCTCATCAACTTAAACAATATACTACAATAGAAAAAAGATTCCGTATCGCAGAAGTAAATGATAGGATTTTTTGATTTATGGTTCGGCTCGTGAGTGCGAAGTGAAATAAAAAAAGCAATTACCCAGTTTTTGCATTGTGGGACTCTTAGCGAAGATAAAAATCCAATTTCGGCCCACTGCGGTAGATAATCTTGATAAAAGGCGATTGAATTTTTGAGTACTTGATGTGTATCGCAGCATGACTGCAATCAGGATGAGTTGCTAGGTCGATTTTTGTGGTTAAGGCAGGCGTGTTGGAACCGACATGAGATCAGACGATGCTTAACGACCTAGAAGTGGGGTAGAGCATCACGACTTGCCCATAGTGCCAGTTACAAACAAAGCCACCCGCCGCTGGCGGTAGATAAAAACTCTAAGCAGCTTTGCAAGCATACTTTAATTAAAATAACTCTATCAAAATAGCTCTTTCATTGGGTACCTAATTATTGCACAATAAGTGTCGGCGTACATTGGCACGGTGCTATTTTTGTAGTGCAAAGTGTTCAAGTTTAGAGCTGGAGAAAAAATTAAGTATTGGAACGTACTGTAAGTTTTTGTGAAAAATTTATCTATCATTACTTGACGGTGATTGGTTTTTCTATTAGTGTAGTGAGAATCTTACTGAATTCCTACGGAATTCAGTATTAAAATTCCGAAAGAAGCAATTCATTTTGATTTGTGAGAGTTAAAACTTAGACCCTATATGCAAAACTATTATCATTAGTTTCAGAATATAAGCCTTGTCATTTGTCTCCGGAAAATAAATATGTTACTGGCAAGCATTTTTTCATGATTATTCAATGCTTCTAGATAGTAACTGCAACCGCCTCATAGAAATTACAGGGTTTTCAAAGGATAACTTCAAACATTTAGAATACAAGCGTCCATTTTCAGTGGTATGAAAAAAAGTAAATATTACAAAAAAATCTACAATTAATCAATATTCATGAACAACCGAAAATATGGGGCTAATATTGAACAGTAATGAGCTGAACATTTCTAAATTTATGCAAAAATAAAATACTTGGAGTAGAACTATTTTCATATTTCTAATTCGCATAGCATTTTTAATAATTGTTTTTCATATTTCTAGTTCGCATAGCATTTTTAGTAAGCGTGGCAAAATAATTTTCGCTCACTCAGCCACATTTCACAAAATTTGATCAATTCTGAAGATGAAACAGTCGACAGATTTCTTAAGTGCTTAACTTGGATTCTCATATTTTTGTGAGCACTACGTTCATTATTTTCAACATTCATTTTAAATTAATTTCCGTTAGAATTAATACTAGAGCAAGAAATATGGTATGCTTCTTTCACACCAATTATTATGGCTGCTATAAAATCTCGCAGGACAAGAGGCTTTCAGTTCAGTCATGTTATAGAATTTCGATACAAGGCGTTAGACCCACCCACCATTTGTTTAAATTCTAGGATTAATTTCTTTTCATGCATTTACGTTTTCTATGAATATCTAGTTCTTCCTATTAGGTACTTATAGGAGAGAATGTTTTGTGTTGTAAAGTATGGAATTTTCTCTTCCTAATGAGTTGGCTAATATTATCTATGAAGTATTAATGATTTTAAAGGGATCGGATAACTGGAATATCTCCTCGACAGCTCATGATCACAAAAACGACTATTTCTCTGAAATAGAATAGAACAGAATAGAATAGAATAGAATGAGGCTATAGGAACGAACCTTCTGGCCCATTCTTGGGTCGGATAATTACTTCGATAATTATTCGGTTGTTTTACCCAAGTCCCATGCCGTATTTCTAGCCGCGTCAACCATGTCGGCAGCGGGATTCGAACCCGGGTCTTTCCGCTCGCAAGCAGATTCGCTCACCAGTCGACCAAGCTGGTGATTAGGCAAACTCGAAATAAGGCAAACTCGAGAGTACACTGCGTTTGCGAAGAGATAAACATTAATACAGAGTAACATCTAACTCTCTTAATTTCGAGAGCGAAAAAACAATATGCAACTTGGCGTTCTATTTACTTCGTGCTCTAATGATTAATATATATTATAAAATAGGGATGAAACACTGCTTTCAACATCAATTAAACGTAAGAACTGTTACCAGTTCTTTGACCCAAGGCATTCAGTAGAAGAATTATTTCTTTTGTCATTGAAAGCCTTAAAATATTGTGGCACTCTTATACCATTTATTTGGTAAAAAACTAATTTCTTTTAATGTTCTAGAAGCCTTGAAATAGTCTAACAAGTTTTTCATAGTATGTTTTATTTAAATAAACTGATTATGTTTGGGCGGTCAGCGGTGACGTGTATCCAATCACACTGTATGTATTTACTCAAGTGTCTGTTTTTCACACGACAGGCTTCTGAACATAACAATTAAAATTTCGTCCGAAGGATACATTAATAGATAACACAAGTATTACATTATTCTTCAAATTTACTTGTATGGTTAAAGATAATGCGATGAAACTTTTATTTTAACATCGTGCACAAAGAACACAAAGAAGTTGAATAAGCAAACCACAAGTGGGCAAAGAAGCATTAATTTATGCAGGGCGACGGCATGGCGTGCTGCTCTTCTCCGACTTACTACCCATAAAAATAACAGCAGCAACAAAGAAGATCGTGTGGTTCGGCTACACACATATGTGACAGGAATACAAAAGTTCGTAGCTTCGTATGCAATAATAATTTGAGTCTATAGAGCAGAGATGGTATTTGTATGGTTTTTCTAAAAAAATATTTTTGTTGTTTCTTCATTATCATCATCAAATCATAACTTTAGAGAAATTTTAGCAAAAAAATTTCCTCATCACAGGTCCAAATCAGAAAATTGCATAGCATTTCACGCTTTCTTTCGAACTGCCCATGACTGGAATTTATCTTATTATACGTTAAGTTCACGTGTGGTCACACCGATATTCTTACTGAATTGAACTCCATTTTTGTTTGGGTTTAAATTAGTCTGAAACATGTAAATTTCTGTGATTCATCATTGCAATATTACAGTTAATGTTGCTTCAATTGCAGAGGATCATTAAATTGATAGATTTCTAAACTGATACAGTATGACTTTAGCTGTCAAAAGCTCGCGTAATGTTTGATGAACTCCACAGTGCATTTAATGACAAGCTCTTGGCGTAGCGCTTTTATGCTCTTGAAACCTTCACTGACGCATCCAAACGAAGTATCTCCTTAGTCACTACTCTTTAGTTACGCCACTGTTGTTTCCAGACGAGCGAGCTGCATCCTGTATTTTTTCCCGATCAAGTTTGAAGCTCGGATACCCGTCGCAGTTTTTTTCCTTTGTGTTTAATTTCCCTCGAGGCAGAGGATGTTGCGGTCGAAGGATGCTGCTACGAGCCTGAATCGCGCTACCGGGTTCTGAGGAATTACTTTTAAATAATGCATGGCATGATAATGGAATATGATTCTTTGATATCTCTCCTTTTCAGTTCCTTTTTGCTATGATTACTGGCACACCTTCATGCAACTTTTCAGAGCACGTGTGGGTGTTTCTAATTTCTTAATTTCAGTTCAATTGAAAACTGGAGAGAAATGCTACGTAATCTCTTTGTCTTGAATGTGGGTCTTCTAAGTTCTTCAAGACTACACTTGACGTAATTCGTGTGGTGAGAGTATATCTGTATCAACTTATTCACAAATTGTTCAAGTCATAAATGTTCATGGTGGAACTACTTGATGAGAAAACTTCATTTTTCCAGGTAAACACAAAAATAATTATGTTAAGAATAATTTCTCAACATCAATGAGATATTGAATTCTACTTTTAGACTTATTTAAAGCCAAATTTTCACTACAAGATATGTGCATGCCTTCAGAGAGAAATACGGGAAATGACGTTAGCACCGTTCTTTGAATTATTTCAATTAGCATCAAAAATGCAGATGATTTTGAGGATAAAATGCATGCAATTTTAAACATACTACAGTAGTATGAAGTCATCGTGAACTGCAGCGCGATTGAACGTACAATGGGAAAGTCAAGTTAAACTGTAAGGTACATGGCAACATTTACTTGTAACAAGATAATGCAGTCCTACTTTCACCAGCTGGGCCACGTGAGTAAATGCGAATGTATTTCAGTATTGGTTTGCCCTCTATTAAATCACTGGTGAAATTCACCACGCCAGTTGAAGACCGCTTAAATCCAGGGCGTTATTCTGTAGCCGGAGTGTGTGGATGAAAACAGGTCATCGAAACGATAGCATGAAACTAAAATTGAACGAAAAATGAGAATTATTCTGAGGGTTAACTTAATGAATTCCCGACAATATTTTCTGAATATGCACAGTAGTGCTAGAGCCCGGAGGGATATAGAGTTGTCCTGCCTCTTTGCTTCCCGACCACGCTCCTCCCACCTGGGACTTCCAGCTATAAGAGACGCGTCCAGCGTGCGGTTGCCAGTGAGCTTCTGTCCCGCAGAGCTAGAAGAAAGTGATAGCGCATCTTACGCTTGTTTCACATCCGTTCACGAGAGCTCGGTTGACTCCAGCTACTGGAATATACCTTGTGTCGAAAGCGAACTCTAAGACAGACCTAGTATGCGAGCTTTCTTCACTTTCAGATGCTGAGAATTTGGGAGTTTATTGAGTTGGAGAACAATTAAGAGAAAACGTGAAGCAATTTCACTTATTCTGTGTTGGTTGTGAAATTCCTTCAGGAATAAATTGGACACAAACATGGGATCTGAACTCATATTCCGTCAGCTCGTGGATTCATTCCATGCTGCTGCAGCAGCTCATCGTGACACGTGCAGCAAAGACAACTCGGAAAACAACCCACCGGAACTTTCATACGTCGAGCTACAGTCATCGAACGCTGATTATTGTTTACAGTATCATGAAAACAAGCGCATCGACTTGCGTGAATACATTACATCTTTCGATCTGCCTAGTAATTCTATTCCTATTTTGAGTCCATCTGGGTCTGTGAGCTCGGGCGACGAACAACGCTTCTTCAGTTCGCCAGAATCGACCGTGGAACGATCGTCATCAAATTTTTCTGTAGATACTAATTTTGGCACCTCACCGCAGTCTCCTCAACATTCAACTAACCCATTTGATTCCGCCGGAAATTTTCCACTGACGCCTATTTCTCCTGACTGTGAGAACCTCCCACAAAACTGTTCACTCGCATTCAACGAGGTGAGGCAGAACACTTACTCCCAGCCCCCCCAAAAGGACGTTAATAGAATGAGCTCCGACAGCAGTAAAGCCTCTTCTTACGAACACAGCTCACAAAAGATTGGGTTAGTGAATTCTCGGTCAAATGTTTTTTCTTGTAGCAGACGACAGCGACGGCGGTGTGAGGTGTCAGAGGCAGTTCGTCGAAAACGTAGGCTTGCGGCTAATGCAAGGGAACGTAGACGCATGGACAGCCTCAATTTAGCATTTGACAGGCTTCGATCTGTTCTTCCGCAGCTGAACAATCAAGAAAAGTTGTCAAAGTATGACTCCCTCCAGATGGCTCAGACATACATCGCCACGCTTTGTGAAATGCTTGTTTAAATTATTGACTACAGCGGGCCTCAACCAGTCCAGTCTCACTTCTAATATCAGCGACAACATTCCCGGCCTCTGGAAGAATCCTGCGCACCATTTCATCTTCTCATTTCATTTATTTTGTAGCCTATACGTATATCATGTAAAACAGGAGAATCATATATTTCATAACTAGTTTATAATTAATTGCTGGTTAGGTAGCATAATTTCCATGTCAAGTACTCTGTGATTTCAAGTCGTATGAAGAGTTTTGTCACTAGTAAATCATTTTTGAACATTTTTAGTAGCGCTGGCCGAGCATACATATACTCATGCTGTAAATTTTTATTTTGTTGTATGAAACTCTCCTTTGGTCGGGTCAAGTATTTTTACGAAAATCCCTCATTAGACATATTATTGTCTCATGTTGGTTTGGTGTGTGACGTGTTCAACGCAGAAGATTTCAATATGTTTCATTCTTCATACCACTAATGTGTATTAGAGTTTAGACTTGAAAAAATATCTGTTGTCACTGTTATTGTTCATTTCATCATCATGCAATATTAACATATTTTCCTTTTTGTATTATCCTTGCGCATAATGTGTTCAATGACGGAACTCTGCTCAAGAATCTCTAAGCTGTTGAGATGTTGAACGTTCGATGATAGTTCAGTTTCATCACTGTTTTTGAAATGAAGTTGAGCGGTTTTATTTCCTTTATAAAAAAATTTTCAAAGATAGGGCTAAATTTTAAGTGACTGCTGATTTTGGAAAATTTCAATCTCTTTCTTTTGAGAGACAGTTGAAGAATTGAGACGGTTGAACATATTTTTTTATAAAAAAACGCCAGTATATTTCTCTTTCAGTATTACTTATACTATTTAAATAATCGTGTTTGCGCAATATTTCTATCGAAGACTGGCAACGTTGTGTCACTTCGTAACAGAAATTCCTGGGATCTGGAATACCTTCCATCAAATTCCTGGGATCGGGAATTCCTTCCATCAAATTCCTGGGATCTGGAATACCTTCCATCAAATTCCTGGTATCTGGAATTCCTTCCATCAAATTCTTGAGATCGAGAATACCTTCCATCAAATTCCTGGGATCTGGAATTCCTTCCATCAAATTCCTGGGATCTGGAATACCTTCCATCAAATTCTTGAGATCTGGACACATACCTCTTGATCCAATGTAAGAGTTTAATGTATCTTGTCACATCGTTTTAAAACGAGAAAGCTATCACGGACACTAGGGAAAAGAGCAAAAGGAAATTTACTTGTATTATGTAACCTGTAGAGGATGTTAGACGTGCGATCTCATAGAGAATAATATGTGGAAAGTCATTTCTTGCGGTTATGTATTTCAGTTTTTTCGGTTAGGTATTAGTATCAGCTTGCAAATGTACTTCACAGTGACAGTTCAGAAAAAGATACCTTGCTTTACTTCACCATAGTTGATTAGAAGTAGTGCTCAAAAGCGAAAGAGGCACTATTATAAATAAATAACTCGTTTAAAGAACTTACGACACTTTTTAAATGTATAGTTTGCAGAGGATATTATTAAATAAAATGTTAAATTAAATAGCGTTTCAAAGCTGAATGTATTTTTGATAGGAACACGAGAAAGCCTGTAAAATGACATTATCTTGTACAAAGAAACCTTGATAATCTAGTCAACGTGTGGCATTATTCTTTTTGATAATAAAATTACGAAGTACTTGTGTCTTTTTTTTCCTTCTTGATGACAATCTTATCGTACCAGCTTAATTCTTTTCTGCCCAAATCATTTTCTAGACGACCAGTAAGTTTATTATGAGGCACATAATTTTTTATCCCTTTACTGCCCAAATTATTTTTTAGATGACATAACTTTCTTATCAGGCACATAACCTCCTTACGGGTTTCTTACGCCATATTAGGTGAAAATATAACATTTGTACCGAAATTAGTGTACCGAATTCGGTAGGCTGAGCTGCGAAGGGTTAAACTACTAACCTTTGCGTTGCTGCTCGGCACAGATGTATGTACATACTTCTAATGAGCGTGACTTGTTTTAACGTCCTTGAAGAAATATTTATTTCATTGTATGCGACGATAATTTAGTCCAACTCGAAGTTCGCTCGTCCGATTTTTGTTTCCAAGCTTAGCTTGGAATTACTTGTGAAATATTCTGAAGAAATTTGTAGGACGTTCAGGCATTCTTTTGAAAAATTAAATTTTTTCCCTAATGTACGACTTTCATATGGGCTTTTTATAAAAAATTAGAGACTTGCGTACGGTTGTAGTGGAAAAATTAAATGCACTGATTACAGGGGCTTTATGGAGTGGTACTCATTACTCCTAATTAACAAAGTGTCGAAAAGAAAATTGCAAATTCTGTAGACTAAACATGCTTTCTTGCTCCTGAGATGGATGCGAGAGTTGCTGATCACAACACCTTCACGGCTGCAAGAGTTGCTGATCACGACACCTTCACGGCTGCAAGAGTTGCTGATCACAACACCTTCACGGCTGCAAGAGTTGCTGATCACAACACCTTCACGGATGCAAGAGTTGCTGATCACAACACCTTCACGGCTGCAAGAGTTGCTGATCACAACACCTTCACAGCTGCAAGAGTTCCTGATCACAACACCTTCACGGCTGCAAGAGTTCCTGATCACACCTTCACGGCTGCAAGTCACGGCAGGCCTTGAAAATAAACAAAATTACCCCACGGAGGCCTCGTCATGTGGTTGCATTTAACTCGTCTTTCGTAACTGGGTCAAATGAATTGGCTATCGTAGTTTAATCACTGATTTCCAGCTCAATTTTCTTTGTTATTAGGGCACTACAATGAAATAATTTTGGTTCATTTTACTCTGTGTTTGAATAGACTAGGCTTCAATTCAGATTAAATTTTTCAAACGCTGACAATTTTAATTTTCTTATACATTATGTAATTGCAATATTTGCATCATAAATAAATAAAAATGAATTACCCTGAAGAAAATAAATGAATTTTATTCAAACTTATGACCTTAAGGCTCCTCCCCAAATTAATTGAGTCAATATATACATTTTTTGAATGGTTTGTGTGTGAGACGCACTAATGCTGATAGTTTCAACAATTTGCACTAGGTTCCGATCAAGAAGTACAAAAAGTAAAGCTAAATGAAATTATCCTGATCTGTTTGTAAAGCAGATGAAAGCTTTGACACATCTTCAAAAAGATGGGGGGAAATTCTTTGAGTAAAAAAGTCATGTCGAAATTCATGCCATCATTATAAATCAGTGCAGAAAAATGAAGGGACATATTAAGGAACCACATTCTTTATTTAATACTTCTTTTGTTTAAATACAGACATCGGAACCCAATCATAAGGATGGCCATTCACTTACAATATCTGACTGAGTGAGGTATTGAGTTTATTTACGTACCATAAAGAACCTCTGAGCTATGATATTAATGACATCACAGTCGTGATCAATGGAAACACTTATGAACAATCTAAATTAATATATGCTCAACTGTTTCCTTCATGTAAATGATACGATCTCAGACTTAATTTTTATCTTGTCTTCATGGCTCACAAACATACGAACGTGCTTTTCGGAAGAAAAAACTGGGACTGACAGTGATGAAAATCTAACCATTCTGCAAGGTGAACATTCATAAATTCGATTAAATGGGTCACTGAACTTATTGGTCCTTTGGTTTTGTTGCTTATTCAGTTCACTCCTGGTCTTCATGCCTCGCGTTGTGCAGAATTATGTGAAATAACCTACGGGTTATAATTGAGGCTAGACAAAGGCTAGACTGGAAAGGCTTTTTGAATTCACTGATGGCTGATCAGAATTCCTCTAATTTATTTCATAATACGTTACGGGAGGTGGACATTTCATTTAACGTATCTAACGATTCAAAAATTTATCAAACTATTATAAGTAACCTAGTGAAGTAATCTTGAAACACGGGTGTAATTAACATACACATTTTAACTTACCCTTACCTTAGCACTTTCATATGTAATGCCTGACAAGCATATCATGCGTATTTCTAATTATCCTGAAATGTTATTCACATTCACTACGTTCCAGGAGATCCTAGTGGAAACTTGTAGAACAGGATAAATGAACTACGATCTATGTTGTTCTTCTTTTATTTTCTGCGGTATTGTGTTGTAAATTAAAGATTTTTGTTACATTCCTGAGATGGCTGTAACCCAAATCAAATTGATGATTTCAATATTTATTATTCATTGAATTGAGACGTACTACACGTAGCAATACTCAAATAAAATTACGATGTCGGTGTATCTTGTAGGCATGAAAACTTGTCTTTAATTTCTCAATAGTGTAATTATAATCTAGCAGAAAAGTGCTCATCTACCCTATCATACCCTATCGTAACGAGTACTTTCTAAATTGTTAGTTCTTTCTAAAGGATAAAATAATGAACATTGCACTGAATTGCTATGAGTTAAGTTTAGTCATAAAGTTGGGTAGCTTGGGAATGGATTATTTAGCGCCCTGATTAGCGTTTCACTCGCAAAATTTGACTTCAAGGCACTTGGAGAATCGATTGAGATTAGTGGACAATTTTAGGTAGAAAATTTCTATGTAAATAACCAACAGAAAAATTTACTTAAAACGATGGCGAGCAACTGAGATGATGTGTGCATTTGATATGCTTAGATTATAATGATGACCTAAGCGTATCAAATGATATCAGATGTTTTATTAACTAAAAACAAAAGAAATGTGGTTTTCGTGAACACCAAGGAGATATAATCAATCACTTAAAGACTTGTCCTACCTCTTCAACTCCAGCAACATTTTTATCGGAAAAGAAGTAAATGCACACACATCAGCACAAGAGGTGGTTCATGTAAATGATTCAACTGTACTGTTTGAATAAGTGAATTTCAGCTCTATTGCAAGCGATGAATGGTACCACTACGGAGACACAGTAAATTATATTTAAGAAATTAATATACACATCTCTGCGTAGATGACGCGTAAAAATTCACCAAAACGTGAGATTACGTTCAATTCAGAGAGAAATTTATCGTGTAGGAATTCTCATGCACGTCCTCTTCGAAGGAAGTTCTGCAAGTGTCGTTTTCCTTCAAGGAAACTCAAATGTTGCAACTGTCTCGTTTTTAACGAGGGCTACTTGTGTCTTGAAGGCCACGCGTGTTGCGATAAGGAATTAAATGACACAGACAGATTGATGTCATTTTAGTAGATTTTCACATCTGAAATTGTGTGCTGTTCTTACTTTGTTGATTGCGTTCCGGAAGAACTTGCTGAAATATCTACAGTGCACGGAATAGAGATGAGTTTTGAAGAATTGTCTCTCCATAGCATCATCGGAGTACTCTGACTTTCTGCAATACAAATCCATAACATCCAATTTCAATTCATGACATTTAATATTATTCTCGTTACAATCTGTTAATACTAGCGATTGCATGTCTAGGTAATTGATCCCACTTAGGCTACATATGAAAAATTATTTCTAAGACAAACTTGGTCAGTTTCTTGATGATTGTGAGGAGTTGCGCGTGATGTCATAACACTTCTTCATTAGCCTTCATCCAGCATAGGACGCGGCTCACTCCAGCAAGCGTGTTCGTAAACTCCACCCGTAAGTTAAACATGATAGGCCGTAAGTCAGATACCTCTTAAAAAACGATTATAGGAATAAAAGTTGTTTTAAGTTTAAATTTTTCAGCGTATCTGTGTTATCAACAATCCCACGCCGGCTTTGGTACTTTACTTATGTCTCACTCTGTAGTATTTACTTACTCTGATCGTTCTTTGCCTTTTCCAAAATTTGTAAGAGTCTGCAATGTATTTCCGTGCCATGTATTCGCACTTCACTAGTGCGAAATCAGTCACTAACTCTCCTACTATTTCCATTGCAACCTACACTCCTACTACTCCTACACTCCTGTAGCCCTTGAACATTTATTACTCATTCACTCTAATTCCTCTTGCACGCTCCTTTCCTATTACCTTTACATTCCTATTACCCTCGCACTGTCATCACCAAATTTCCCTTACATCCTGCACTTCTATTCACCTTGCCCCCTGCACTCCAGTGCCAAATCTAACTACCATAATCAGGATCACTGCAACAACTGGAACCAAATCCAGGCTTGTAGCACAGCGCCTGGAAGTGGCACGCTGCGCTGACTTAATTCGTGCTCCCATCACTCAACCAGCGTTCCCAGGGTCCTGTAATTGGTGAGATGATTGATGCCCTGTGTTTTTATCCAGCATTTAAAATCAAATGTGATTAGTGGCTTTCCTAAATCAAATTTAAAAATTCATCTCACGACAGGAGTTAATGCAGGCAAAACAATCCCGAGGCAAACAAATGAAAGCTAATTCATTACTGGCGACTGGGTAATTGTTCTGGCCGTAGTAATTTACTATATTGATACATTAATCTGGCAGCAGTTCCCTGATATCAGCACCATTTGTCCTCCTCTGAGGTTACTTCTTTCGAAAAGTGTTTTAAAACAAGTTGTAGACACTTATAAAACTCGTTAAAAATTAAACAATTGCATTGATTACGTTCGTCTTAATTGTTTATACATTGGTATCAACGATACAATGTCGCATAAATTTTTATTTATCACTTATGAAAATTAAGTAAGACATCCCAGATCGATTTCAAGAAATTGGGAAAAACTTACGGCTGCAGTTTCTGAAGTAAAATACTTAATCTGAAGTTAACATTAGGAGCTTAAAATTTTATTTATTTCAAAAATCATGTTGCATAAGATACAATTTAGAATAATGTTATAAGGTTATACCATTACATGGAATATTCTTACAAGGAACTTAATAGTTTAACACATTTCCTGCGAAGTAACCCACCGGTGGGTCACTCAGGTTAGGTTCTGAAATTTTTTCAAAGCTTTCTAGGGACTATGTGTACAAAATAATGATTTGCACCGGCTAGGCAATCGCAGGAAACGTGTTAAGTTCGTACTGTTCCAGTTGGAGTGAGCACTCAGTACGTGTAATCAGGCAAAGGTGGCAGCATATCTGCCTTCCTCGTCACAGATGGCGAGCGCAATGCAGTTATTGGCTCCATCTGTCGCGACAGGCAGCACGAGCCACCCTTGGGCATCCAAGATTTTTTTTTATTCAATCGGGTATGTTTTATGGCCATCTGCATCAAGCCCGACGCCCAACTACCCTTTAATCATTCTTCAGTCAAAATCGGCACAGTGTAGTAATCAACTGTGGTTAAAAGTGTACACAACCTATGCTACTGGTGGCAGTAACTTCTCGTGTAATAGATGCAGTCTCATTGACTCATAGCATTCATTCTAATCACGGACGAACATCGTATTCAATAATGGGAGAGAATTTGCCTAAAATATGTCTTGCAGTTGAATTTGTTAGGCAGTGAATAGGCGCAAAATTGTTTGGTTAGAAAAATATTGCATGCATTTGTTAACCTTGATCTTCATCTAAAAATATCTAGGATCAATTGCTCACATACTGAAACCAGACAGACGTGACGCTGCAAGCCCTGGAATGGTTAAAAATAAAGCATTGAATGCAGTTTCTCGTTCAACTCTAATTAACTTTTGCAATCGCCTAAACAAGAGCAAAAGTACGGACTCAGATCATACGCAGACTATGAGCGACAGAACTGCCTGCTCTAACACCGACAACCAGATTATCGATCGCATTCCAACATTTAACTGAAGGATTCGCTTATGACCTTCATTGTGAATGTTAGCATTCTTTTCTTGCAACACAAAGTATGCGTGATGGAAGAGGTATGAGGACAGTGTAGCGTATCGAACACCAAATAGAAAGAGGTTTTTGTCTTAGATTTTCATTGAGTCATTAGCATTGGGCAATACATATCATAATCGATACGCTACCTCCCATAAAAGATGTATAAACCACTCAACATTTCACCCGTGACTAAATTTAGACTTTTTATCGAGACCATTACATGACGAAGTACTGCTGAAAATGAAGCTGTAAAGGAAGCGTTGGCTGGGTAGGAGGTGGATTTGATTAGTCCGTTGAAGACGTGGGTCCATCGAACGCAATGAAGCGTGGTCCTGTCACTGTGGTTCAAGAAATAGAGACGGAATAACCTCTTGGAAGGCCAAAGAGATGTCACTGTGGGTGGCCCAAATTGAGGTCCTGGTGTCCCATAATAAGCAGGCCTGATAAGCATACCTAATCTACCATAATAACTCGTCAGCTTTGACTAGACTCGCTGGTCTCCTACCTGTACTCGGCCCATCACTGCTTCACAATGGAAGGGTCTGACCACCATAAAATTTTGTTGCCGTGTAATTATAAAGATCTCTGGGAAGAAATTTTGATAACACAGACATGTAACTCCGCAAGATCCTTGCAATTCAAGTATAATGGTGCATTGTTATTTTACTGATGTACGTTTAGAGCCTAGTCTATGCGTCAAATTGGTATAAAATCAACTAAAGGTGTTCCTCTTCCCCCAGCAACAGCTTCAGCTGTAACAGTAGCACTAAAAAAATATCTCTGTTTCTCAAACAGTTACGAAGTTTTGTGGTCACTATTGACGGAATTGAACGTTCTGAACACTGAGATTAATCAATAAAGTTGTTCATTTATAAGTACTAAGCTCGAAAGAAGTAGCTGGTAGACTCTACTTTGCATGATTTCACTTTCTATTAATGTATTCAGAAGACGTGAATTTCCCTTTCATTTAATGTGTTCAGTAGACATGAATGTCACAAAGTCAAAGTATTCTAGACCTCATGCGGGACTTCGGCCAAATTCTATTGAATATTTCCATAATCGGAAGAAAGAACATTCAAATTACCATGAAGAGCGGGAAGACCTGCCTCTATTCCAGCTGTGCAAACATTTTTCTTTTTAAAACACGAGCTGTCAGGTAGACAGAATTTTACATCATGCAAGCCTTTGTCACGACTCTCGGTGGGGATGATGGAAGATCAATAAAACTCAATTGAATTTAAAGCTTTCAGTGACAACGTGCATGACAGTAAGAGGGTTTTCTAGCATTTACATGAGAAGTGCTGCAATTTCTTTGGCTTGCGTAATTCCGATGCTGAATTTAACGAAGTGAAATGAAGTTTAGAAATAGAAGAAGGAGAGTAAAATTATAACCTGTTCAACAACAGGGTATATTAAATATTAATGAATAATTAAGTGAATTCATAATAGGCTCAGCATTTTCCCCGCATGTTTATGCTCTATATTCTTCGCATGACTGCTTGATGGAGTCGAATTTATCGTCGTGTCTAACTGCATT
Source organism: Trinorchestia longiramus (assembly GCA_006783055.1). Taxonomy (NCBI): domain Eukaryota; kingdom Metazoa; phylum Arthropoda; class Malacostraca; order Amphipoda; family Talitridae; genus Trinorchestia; species Trinorchestia longiramus. The sequence continues at coordinate 175,406 of VCRD01000311.1, forward strand.
CTCAAAATTCAACTCCTTAGACCTAATAAATAAACCTTGACGCATTCCTAAAAGTTTTGATTCGCTAATATTCTGTCTATAAAATGAAGCAGCCGCCTATTCCAACTTTCAAAACACACGTCAGCTAAGGACGTCGTATCATTTCAAAATAATGGAATTTCTCCTGTTACATTAGTGAGAAAATAATTAATGCTAACAAAATGCTGTGACAAGAATTGTTCGTGTAAGGGAGTGGTCAGAGAAGAGTGGAGCAGACCTGCTGTGCATGACAGAGTCCAATTAAACATTGCAGACTAACTTTACATCATTTATTCAATCAATAATTTGTTCGTCTCTGGATACAGATTCGCAAGGGAAAAAATTGCAAACAAAATTAACCATATTTCTACAGAAACGTGCCCAAGCCATGATTCGTGATCATTTATCTAAAATCAGTTACCTAAAATAGATCAGTTATCTGAAATATGAAGCGTTATCGTAGGAAGCAAGACGAGAAAGATAGATGGATGAATAATTCTACATTTGGATAAATTAGAATCACACATAAACATGCACGGAATTTTTTCGCCATGTAGGTTGGTGTTAACTGTCATTTAAACTTTTGCATTAGTTTTGTTGACGGTTTTATGCAAAAATATTGAGTTCGAAATTATTTTCTTCGCTTGAAAGTTCTGTGAATATGCGTTGATGTACAGACATACATATGAACTAGCAAAAAATGTATCTTTTTTATGATATTGTAGATGGAAATTTTGCACTACATTTTTGGTGAAAATTATGCCTGTATTCTTGACATTCTCGATAGAATAATCGACAAATTTTGGGAACATGTTCGACGTGGTCAATCATCGAGCATTCAACATTCGAGTACCTGTGATAATTACTTTCAAATACAAGAAACCTGCTAACTATTCAATCTTAGTCCACTACACAGAGTTAACAAAATGACTACTAATTCCAGCAACCAAAATTCTAAAACAATTAAAAATATTCGTGCAAACATGATGCCGGTATAGCGTTCGTTCGACTAGCCTCCATCATGTGTCCGTATTGTTAGCACTCGCAAATAATGAGCATTTATGCATTGTGAAATTTCATACTTACTCGTAAATTAGCTCTCTATATTTCACTGTTTCTTTTTCAGTAGGCTTCTGTATTTCCCTCATCCAGACTTCCTGTGTAACTCATGTAATCTTCAAGACCTGCGACTTCGAAACTATTCTCGCTACCTCTGCTCCTGTGATGTTAATAGTGATTATCACTGAAAATTGATATTTATTGAATATTAGTCTATTGTTGGTGCAATACATGTAACAAACGCAACAAATGTAATAAATGTAGCAAACGTAACAAACGTAATAAACGTTGCAAACTTGACAAACGTCGTGGGGATTACACACAAGGTGGTGGGGATTACACACACGGTGGTGGGGATTATACACACGGTGGTGGGGATTACACACACGGTGGTGGGGATTACACACACGGTGGTGAGGATTACACACACGGTGATAGATCACACACATGGTGGTGGGGATTACACCCACGGTGATAGATCACACACACGGTGGTGGGGATTACACACACGGTGATGGATCACACACACGGTGGTGGGGATTACAAACACGGTGATGGATCACACACACGTACAAGAGGATCATACACAGCGAGGGAGGAAGACGGAGGATTTGCTTGGTTTCACTAGGACATCGCAGCCTCTTGGTCGTGAAATCAAGCGCAAATTCACTAGAGAATCATATGCAGT
>VCRD01000311.1:178532-199479 GCA_006783055.1 Trinorchestia longiramus
GGGGAATTACACACACGGTGATAGATCACACACACGGTGGTGGGGAATTACACACACGGTGATGGGATCACACACACGGTGATGGATCACACACACGTACAAGAGGATCATACACAGCGAGGGAGGAAGACAGGGAGGATTTGCTTGGTTTCACTAGGACATCGCAGCCTCTTGGTCGTGAAATCAAGCGCAAATTCACTAGAGAATCACATGCAGTATGAAGAGCATCGCTCATTCAAGTAAACATCTCAATTACATTGAAGTAAATCGTGTTTTGAAGTCATCTAAAGCTATTAAGTTTGTAAGTAATTTATTTATTTGTTGTAACTTTTGAAAACAGTATGCTGAAGCTTGGCTTCTAAGAAATTTTATTAATTGGTTTAATGAATATAGTACTGAAAGATTCTATTTACTCCTGGGATCATTTTCTCGTAAATATTTTTTACAAATAATTAATTTCCAACGAAAAACAAAGTTTGATTAGAAATTTTATTCAAAAGTGAGCTTAAAAATACTGTGACAAGTGACATTAACGTTGTAGTAGTTGAATAGAAACAATAATTTTCAATCAAAATGTTGGTTCAGCCGCTAATTGAAACCAACAATTATTCTTCATCAATATCTTCGAGTATTCTCGTACGAATAGATTAAGTTCTATGTCAATTTAGAATGATTAAATTAAAGGGAGTGCATTATCAATTCAATATCTAGCATTTTAAATCTCACCATGAACTCTCATTCATCATTAGTAGCGTAAACTATTACGAATATTTTCAGAGAACTTGAGGTGTTCTTTGTAAAAACGACACCTGTGGAATGGCTTGATGCTCGGCACCGTAATTCTCTTCCCATTCGGAAACCTCTTCTTCAAGTTGGCATACAGAGTCAGCGAAGCATTATAAAAATTCAATTATTTTCAATTTTCAGGAATGTGAGTGCCACAAAAATAGATCTTTCAGGTAGAGATTCATTAGAAGATAATATTCTTCATGTTTTCGTTAGGTTAGGACTATTAGCAGTCGAGATTAAAGTGCGACGAGCTAACAATTTTATCTAAAGCAAAAATTTTTATATGCTTTTTCAAATAATATTTGAAATTGAGTTTTAAACTCATTTTTGAATTTGTCCGATTGAGAGTTTTTGAGGCAAATAATAAAATTTAGTTTATGTATACATTCGAAAAGCATTGTTTATGTTTATCAATCATAAAACAAACAACAAAATGAAAGCAAAATAGCAAACGTTTTTCCCCAGTGATTATTAGGTGTAATATTCATGTTTTTGAACAGGATTTAAGAAACATTAGACTGGCTTTTGAGCGTGGGTGGCACTGCAGAAGTGGGTGACCTCTAACAAGATTGAATTAATTTCTTCAAGGTAGTTAACTGGCTGGCAGTACCACTGATACTTCTGAAGGTCCTAGTTAAAATTTTTGTCTCATCACAGCAGTAGGGTTTGGTAATGTGTATAAACTTGTCATATATAAAGGTTATACAGTGAGAGGATTGCATAATAGTAATGATTGTATGGCAGTAATGGCCGTATAATGCGGTGTTTCTACCCCAACCTACATCAAAAGATGATAAATTATGATTAATCAAAGTTCGGGGTTGAATATACATGATGTGTCTGACGGCTTTAGTCAGAACTTCAGTTCATGTTTTGTTGACGCTGAAGGCCGAGACTCTAGTTGTTCATGGATCCAAAGTTCCTAACTGGAAATCGTCTGTTAGGTGTCATGTTCAATGAGATTTTGTTAAGTATAGCAAATCCAACATTTCTACCCCCCAACCTTTTTTTGATGTAGGAATATACCATGTCATATTATCAATGCTATTACAGAATAAATTCTGTATTAGTTCCTCATTTTTAGTCCAAGACACGGGGGAAACCCTGGTGTTGGGGATAAGTTTTCCAATCTAAACAAGAACCGTCAAAATTGTCACTAAATGTCTAAAATAAAGAAATTGTTTTTGTCAGAAAAATAGTTATCTTTATCGGCGTACGATTTTAACGCTGCATAATTGGTAGCAGGAATTAATAGCCAAAGGAGAATTACAATTACACTTGTATTTTTGTAAACAATGAATATGAATGAAAAATATTGCATTTATAGTATCATGTACTGATGTGTATTAATGTTTTGCTTTTTGTATAATTTTACTAAAAATAAGAACAATAAAAACCACTTGCAACCTTAACCCTATGCTTCTTCCAAGGGACTTTTTTTTGTTCTTCTTTCAGTGACATAATTATATAAAAATTATTAATGCTTATTTAATATTCGTTTAGTTTTATGACTTGGAAGATCATTTGTTGAAGTTGTGAATTTTTACTAGTAAGCAACTGGAACAGATCTCGAAGCAAATTTTACGGCATCCCATAATGCTGCCTTTCAAGTAAATTACCGTTCATTTGCATAAATTTCTCGCTTTGTCTGTATAATGACCCTCAAATTTAAAGTTCAGTTAAATTCTGCTGAACACTGTAGCTAAACCATAAGATATTCGATTTTTAAATTCCAGTTAGGCAAGTCATTACTTGGTTGCATTTGTTATGAGGGACGAAGCATTGTCTTGCATTAGCACTATCTTCTTTTTGAAGTACTCAGTGTTCTGAAGTTTGACGCCAATGATAAGTGGGTTATTCAAAATAGCACAGTAATTTAAAACACTAATTTTAATATACTCTGGAACCTTTGCAGGGTCCATAATAGAATTGTCAATGATGCCGGCAACCTTATTGCAAAAATGAAACTGCACAACTCTTTCACAGAATATTATTTATAAATAAATGAATGAATCTGCCCTGACTTCTTGAGGAATTTTTCCTAGAACAAAAATGAAGTCGATCCACTTGATCCCTTCATTCCGGCAGCTTGATTGCCGGAATGAAGTTGAGCAGCACTCTGATATATCATAATTGGATACAATTGCTCAAAGAAAATAAAGTACTTCGTTGCAACGTAATGGCGGGTAATCCCCTTAACATGGAAATATGAAAATTCATGGTGAAATACAAGTACTAGCTCTATTACTAAACTGTTGTCAAACTGAGGTTATGCTCACTGTCATTCATTTGAGATATCTTTCTAACTCGAATTTTGAATTTACACATTTCGAAAGAGATTATGTTCAATGGCCTAAAGTTTTTTTTTGTTATATATGATTTCAGATGGCAGGTTTCAACACTATCGCTTTGTGGCTTTCATTTTTGTTGTGCCTAAAATTTAGTACTATAAATATTTATGTGAAAGGCACAATTGGTACAGTTAGTGGAAATAGTTCACAGTATTCTAGTTCTACTGGTGCAAACGAAACCTCTTCCAATCTTGAACGGGGAAATTTTGGCAGAAATAGCGATGGAATAATTGAAGCTACAACAGTTGGTTCTGAGGGAGAAAATGTGTTATCCATTGGACGGAATGATGCGCCCTCCGCCACTGGCATTACTGATACCGAACTTGAACAACACAGAGATCTTCTAAAATCCTCCGAAGATCGTTTGGTGGGACAAAACAGCTCCACTCAAAAAGTATTTATATATCCATGGAAAAATAAACATAATTTCTACGCTCAGAGGAATTCAACAGTCGAATTTCACTCTGAATACCCTTTGAAGATTATTGTTTCTGCTTACTCGAATAGAACTAAGCCTTTTCATAGTTACCAAAAGAAACTATTCGACTTCGATTTTCATGGTGAAGATTCAGTAGTTTCCAGCCCGAAAAATTACGAAACGAAAATGACTGTTCTCCAGAGTATTGTGGGCTACATTTTTGTAAACATTTTGGAATTGACTAGAGTCCTAAAACGCTTGTTTCATAATTTCTTAGTGATTGCTTTTCAGCCTGAATTGGTGGATGCTTCTTTATCTGCAGATATCTTGCAGTTGCTGGAATCAATTGATACGAATTTTAAAAACTATGCAGATATTTTTATCTTAAATCTATCCACAACCTGGAAAGCTTTTCTGAAAACTCAAACATCTGAAGTGCGCAGTCAGTCTTTAACAAAAACTGTTGACTTTTTAAATGATATAGATTCATATATTGAAAACCTTGAAAAAAATGTAGCTCAAAGTGTAACCCTAAACGATGTTCTAGATTACATAATAAAGATATTAAATGTTCTGAAGAACATCTTGGGACTATGGAGGGGCAATACTTTCACGAATAAGACGTGGATTGAAGAAGAGTTTGTGTCTGGAAAAGTATTTGCACAAATTTGTGGGTCGATGTCATGGGATGAAAATTTCTTCAAAGAGATTGCTAAAATTGTACGAAATTTTCTTCTTTCTATTGGCAAATTTCTCGACAGATATGTAGCAGACCTTAATGCAAATTCATTTCTTGCATCTGTTAATTCTGAACTGATCCATCAAGCTGCCGATTTTATTTGCTTCTTCGCCACTGAAGTAATTGGCCTTCAAACAAATTCTGAAGCTGCTATGATGAAACTAAATTTACCCAATGTTGATACAGATTTCCTTGAACTACAGAAAAATGTATTCATGGATTGGAAAACATTTTTCGATGCCCACTCGTTCGTCGATCAGTTGAAGGAACTACCGTTTATGGTGAAAGAATGGGATCTACAAAAAATGCTGCTATCGCTGCGTGAGTCGATGAGGGTTGCTTGGTTAACGTTACTCGAGAATGACCCTCAAGATATCTCACTAAATCCGTACGCTTATTTTCTACCAGAAGCCAACGACTCTCAGGCAGCACTGCACATGAAGTGTTTTGAACTCATCAGTGAAATGCAAGACTTCCAGAGAGGGTGAGTCCTTGATTTACCTGGTAGAATTTGCGAATATTTGCTTCTGTAGAAGTCGTTATTCACAAATTGTCTTCTGTATTACCCCATCAAGTTCTGAAGCTATTTACCAAGGTTTTAGTAGCTGGTTGAATGAATATCACAAAGTTATCTTTGTTGATAGCACGTGTCATAATGTCCACAATTTGCACCTCGAAAATTCTGAAACTCGTAGCTCAACGTTCATTACAAATCTCATTTAGATTGGTGTAGATAATGGCTGGACATTTAACTATACGAGTGCTTAAATTCAAAGTTGTATACAGGTTACACTTTTATGCAAACTTGACAGCAGTTCCTCCATTTTGTAAATGAGCAATTATGTTCGGAAACACGGGTGGTTTTTAGATGCGTACTACCAAGAATCAATATTGTTTGTCATATATATGATGGAAACAAAAACTGAATATGTATTCTTAAAATTAGCTATAACAAAGAATTGATCAAAAGCACAGTGCGAAAAGCGTGTATAATGACATATTTTTGATTTTTTTTTCAACAGGAATTAACGTTAGCTAAAAAAAATATAGGACACTCGGCGGATTTAACTCTCCAGTAAGCTCTCGAGCAGTCGCATTTGTTTAGAAAAATATGTAAATACTTTGAATTGTAAGGTTAATGCCAGGAGTTGTACGTACGATGGCGTTGTGTGTATTAAAGTTCTCTACAAATCCACTTGTCTGTACTAATATTGTGCAATTATGGCTTTTAACTGAGGTTATAGAATATTTTCAATTAACGACTGTGAGAATATTTGCATTTTAATTCGGTTATTAGTAGCGTGAATGAGCTATATAGGCAGCCTAAAATCCTATGCTAAAATATATGGAAAAAGTTAAGAAATTGAAAATTAAAAGCACACTAAAATCGTCAAATGAATGAATAAGATATTAGGATGGAGATTAACAAAAACTATCGCGGCATGCGACACAGATGCAAACTATATATTTTCATATATTGGACTTTATTTTCACGGGTATATGTAACGGAATGAAAATTTATTGGTGTTTTTTTACGTAGTTGAAATAAATTTTTTAGAAAACTAATGATTCTTTTATTAGGTTTCTCAACATTCAGAAAAAACCTAAAGTACAATATCCAACAAATTTTACTGGCTTAGCACAATGTACAGTAACAAATATTTATACCAAAGGGGCAGGAACTACTGAATGTATGAAAGGGGAATAAGAAATGTAAATTTATTTAAATATTTGTTAAATCGTTACACTGTTAGCGCAGTCTAGTGTACGGTTAGGTTCTTTGGTAATAGTTAAGCATTTATGTGGAAATACCAATAGAATACAAATTAAAATTAAAATCGTATTTTGAGATTTTTGAATTAATCATACGTCTAAGCAATGAGCTCAAATTCCTCATCATTTCTGCGAGTTTATTTTTGAATGTAAAAAGTTTGTATAGTTTTTACAGATTATTCTGCATGATTTAATGCCGTATCGTAGAACAAGCAGGATTTGTATGACCTATGCATTGTTTTTATGGGTTAAACTTATATATCGTACAATATATTCAAAGAATGATTTAGGTTCCATTTATTATACATAATAGCTGCATATTCCATGACTGGATTTATGTCTAACGTATTATATCCAATCACTAGATTTATGTCTTATACATTTTTTTCAGAGGCTGGGTTTATCAAGATCGGATTTACATCCGCGTTATTTTCTACCCATCATGAAGTAAAATTTTTTAGCTTCATCAAATATTCTATCAATTTATATGTACGTATAGTCATAAAAAGTCGGGTCGTCTATCGTAGTTATCGTTCGGAAATTGATGCTTCACTCCTCGGAAGGATTGTGAAGTAGAGAGTCTTTCAGAATAACTTTACGGAAGAAAGATGTATGGGATTCTTGTGTTCAATTTAAACAAGTCTAATTAAAGTGTTTGTTCTTGTCAAGTGTAGTGTGGATTAGAAAATTAGTGTTCGCCAGCGATACCCTTAGTGGCTTGTAGCAAAATAAACACCTTCTTTAACAAGTCTGTTACGATCTTAATCACATAAAAGTTTCGTAGTTTCGGTTTTTTGTTCTTTTGTCTTCCTCTTTTATCTTTGATGTGCACACATGTGATAAATAAAGCGTTCAGTTTGTCCTGAATTTACAAGTATTTCACAACTGCATAATATTCGCAATTAAATTTAAATTGAATGTGATGACAATCGATTTGAACCCAAAAGTTGAGATGAAAGTACACGCTGGGGTTCCGTTTTGTTGTCCTAGATCAGTGTTTTTCAGAGTGGTCCGTACCGCCCCCCTGGGGGCGTTGAGGAAATGCAAGGGGGCAGTAGGAGTAGACGCCTTGAATGGGGGGCGTATATTATTGTATAATATACAGTAATATAATCATTACGGTGCGGTGGAAAATCAAATAGTGTCCTAAGGGGGCGGTGATTGAAAAAACTGAGAAACACTGGTCTAGATGGAATTAATTGTTTGTAAGAGGCAAGAAGAGCTGAACTCACAAAAGAGCTCATCATGTGCTTGGAAACACGTAATTGTTTCTTTCCTAGTAAAGAATAGCTTACAGTTGTCCAGCATTGGATTCAAATTCGCACTGATTTCAGGCGATATACGCACTAATAAAGAATTACAAGCATTGACATTATTTCATATTACTGAAAAGAAATTTTCATCAATAAACCGTGAAAATTCAGAGTGTTGTGGAAGATTATCTGAGCATCGACTGGTTCGTTAGTCGAGTGACTACGAGCTTGCCGCTCATGTCTTTTTATTTGATAGTTTGCATGGGCTTCAGAACTAGCGTTGCACAACGTAATTTGTAGCTAGCCATCTCAGAGTAGCGAAGTTTCTAGAGGAAGTTTGCCCTGATATAGTTTTAGATTACCGTAGGTTTAGTTTTTCCATTTTCACTTCTCTTTTTCTTTTGAGTGACGAGCAGATACATAATTTTTGTGTGAACGTTTTATTTCGTTTATTTTGCCCTTAATTCACAGTTTCGTCTTTGTGAGATGCATCATCTGCTTTTGTCAGCCCGAACGTGCAGTCCTATTCACGGTAGTAAAGCTTCAGGCTCCCACAACCACGTTAAGAACGTAAACCTTACCCGACTTCCACAATTACGATTCCATGAAGTCTGTAAAACTGTGGTCAAACATATAACACAGAACCAGCATATTTAACACATTGACTCCGAAGTGGTACATATGTGGACCACTTAGGTTAGGTTCTGTAATTTTTTCAGATCCTTCTAGTGACTATGCGTACAAAGTGAAGTTTTACACCAATCAGGCAGTCGGAGGCAACGTGTTAATTCATGAGTTCAACTCCTGAAAACAGGAGATTACGAGCTATTCGCCTAGGATGACTGTTACAATAATAAGTGTGTTAATTAAAATAATTGACGTGATTGTTACAGTCCTGCAGCAGACTTAGAAGAGCTAATCAGAGTGCTACTGCAGCGAGCCAAAGACATGGAGTGTTACAACCTGGGTCCTGCAGACCCCATCTTACGGCGTCTGCAGTTCCTGCTCAGCTTGCTGCAGACGAGGCAAAGAGTGCTGTACAACCCTGCTGACCCACTAAATGTGGCCAAGGCTCGCATGGAGGCCGCTTTGCTGGAAGCCAATCAAATTTGATCTCGGCTCGAGGGTTTGGAAATCATTGGATAGTCCGTATTTCAACCAACCACGAACTCCCTCAAGATGTCAGAGATCCGCACAAGCCCCCTGTGGATGTCAGAGGTCCCCACAAAGCTGTGGATGTCAGAGGTCCCCACAAAGCTGTGGATGTCAGAGGTCCCCACAAAGCTTCTGTGGATGTTAGAGATGCCCACGAACCCTAAGGCTGAATGCACATACATGGTAGTAATGATAGTTTAGGTGCTAGGCTGGAGGCAGTTATTGTTTTAATCACAACTAGAGTCTTTACTCTTAAAAACGTTTACGTCCTCCTGGGAATATACACTTGCACCTTGTGGGGGTTCATACACCCCTGATAAGGAACCCTGAAATGGGCTGTTGGTGGTGCATAAGAATTTAACGGAAATTAGAATTCTTTTCAACTTGTGTAGTTTATATCCATGAAGACTTAATGATTGGGGAATCCAGTAGAATATCTATGAAGACCTAATGATTGGGAATCCAGTAGAATATCTATGAAGACCTATTGATTGGGGAATCCAGTAGAATATCTATGAAGACCTATTGATTGGGGAATCCAGTAGAATATCTATGAAGACCTATTGATTGGGGAATCCAGTAGAATATCTATGAAGACCTATTGATTGGGGAATCCAGTAGAATATCTATGAAGACGCAATTGATTGGGGAATCCAGTAGAATATCTATGAAGACGTAATTGATTGGGGAATCCAGTAGAATATCCATGAAGACGTAATTGATTGGGGAATCCAGTAGAATATCTAGGAAGACCCAATGATTGGGGAATTTAGTAGAATATGAACAGGTGCAATGTGAACAGATTTGAAATAAGCGACGATTTTTGTAGTAAATTTACGGTTTCAGCTCGCAATAAACGACAGTATATTGCAGAAATGGAGAATCGCACAACATAATGTTCGTATGGGAAGTATGGCATATGTTTCATGTTCTCAATACATATTTCCTTAATGCTTATGTATTTTAATAATCGACTTTTAGTTGATATACTTTATTCTTTCAATGTGGATAAATTTTATCATAGTAACTATAGATGAGTAGAAAGAGACTGGCTGGCAAAAATTAAGTCAAAGCTCTATTCCATGTCTACATGCCAACATCCTCACATTTTTACTCTCGTTCTTTTTCAAGTTAATGTATCACATTGACGTGCCTCGAATTCTCGAGGAGTTCAAGTATTGTCCCACACGAGAGAGCGCGAGTGACCCTTCAGAAGCGACTTCAGTTCGATGGCTCTCCAGCAGGCAGGAGTTCAGTGGGCAGAACTAGGGTAATGCTGTCGTAAGGCCTGTCTTCGTTACCTCAAAGACCCGTGCAAGCTCATCGTAGCTCAAGTGTAAGTGCATCATTTGTAATTCTAAAACCAGAGCTGTACCGTGCAGGGACGTGCTGCTGGTCAGAGCGGGTGAAGAACCTCCATTTTTAAGCCCCACCAAAAAATGACCACCGCCCAGAAACGAAGGTGTTGCTGTAAAAATAATTCTGACTGACTGCCCTACATCTCAAGGATCTCTTGAATTTTTTTTTTTTGAATGATGCACATCATCGCTGGTCCAAGGTCTTCACGTGGTAAAGTCTTTTAACTATAATTTTACTCTACAATGCTAATGCTCTAAAAACTGTAAAATTATTTTAAATAGTTGGAATTGATTCTTCGAAGAAGCTGTTGTGAAAATATTCATTTAGTTCACAGTTTACGAGCTATTCGTTGAGTTACAATTTTAATGAATTGAACAGGAAAACTCATGTTCGTCTTTCGAATGATGTCCCAATCATAGGAGGGTTTCCATGTTTAACAATGCAAACGGATCGGTGAAAACATGAATGTTTTCTTTTTAAGGGAATACTCACTTATGGTGAGAAGAGTGTAAAAGTTTCTCTTGTTTTTCTAGCAAAATATGAACCGTATTTCATGTAAAGGTTCCAACGCTTATATTCGTACTTTTGATAACGATTAATTTATTTCCACTGATCCGTCGACTACAGAAGTCGTTGTAAGCATTCACCTGCGAACCTACATGTATGTCCCACATGCTACGAACATTATGACAAGAAGATAGGAGCTTCCTGTTGCTTCTTCAATTATATCAAACTTAGTAAAGCTCTCTGAGAACAGGTTTCATCGAGGACGCAAGGCTTCCTGTTTACGTTCTTCAATAACTTTGGACTCAAAGAAGCTTACCTGGTTTTGTAGCTGATGATTTTCCTCAAAGCCCTTCAGGGGCAGCGGCATAATGGTTTTCTTCTTACTGATTTATTGCCTATTGACTTCTTTCAGCAAGCTTGAAGTAACATTGGTTACTTGTAAGGGTGGCGGTTTTACTGCAATTTATGAATTTTTTTTATGGTGAACAATGCAGCAGTTCTTACAAAACCAAAAGTTCATTCATTATCATTGCAGAAGTACCTGTCAATGGAGCCCCTACAGTCAGTACTCAGAGCCAGGGAGGTCGAGCAGTTTTGCTTAGTTTACGATACAATATGGAACATATATGTAAATTCTTATTAATAAATGCAAACCCCCCATTCTCTATAATCAAATTGTATTAATATTAAATCTGAATATGCTCATTGCCATGCAGCGCTACACGAGACGATATGAAAGCAACAAAACAAGTGTTGCGATGTCTTTTCTAACCTGTGTACACAAGAGAGATAAGTTTATGGCGCAAATGCTTACACTTATGAAATTTAGGCGTTTGTGGCTACCAGCTTAATTATTCAATATTTTCTGTTGTGTTGTTAACAGAGGCCATTTTACAAATTCAAAATAGTGTAGTGTAAATTGTTTTCATTGTTATGTACCTAAATCTGTGCAAACCTGAAATTTTTATTAAAGAATTTAGAAATATTTCAAAACATGGCTATCACACTATCTACTACCATCTGATTGAACTTCAGAAGAAATTCAAAAGTTTGAAGTATTAATCTCCCGATTGTTTTCGGGAGCATTAATGCTGGAACGTTTTTTCCCTAGTTTGTCAAATATAATTTCATGAGCTATTTTGACCAGATGGAGTAAAATATATTTCACTCCTGAAATGTTAGATCTTTTCATCCAGGACTTTGTTGGATTTTAGATCTAGATTTTATTGGTATTCTGCCTTTACATCAACTGTGCTCACTGAATACCAATCACATTCCTAACGTAATATGAAATGGCCGACCAATGTCCTCGACACGATGAAGACCTTACTTGTGACTTGTATTGGCATTTGAACATCGTTCACGAGAAGCCTCCACCTGGCAACTTGTGTGAGAAGGAGTGCAGACTTGGGCATCTAGACAAGAATGTAGCAGCTTCGCACGCAAAACTATATCGGACAAGAATTTCAACTTACCGGTTTGTCTTTGTCTTTGACGAGTGAATAAAGATAGTTTTTGCTCTTCTAACCAGTCTAGATAAGAACACTAACGTGCGTGTGTATGCTACCAATTAAGAATATAAATTGAAATTTTTGCCCTAGGAAGAGGAAGAATGTTTATCTATTCCAAATATTTAGCCGATGCCGAAGCCTTAAGTCTCTTCCTACAGAGCTTAGTACTGTAATAGAAGTTAATTCGATAACGCAGGTGACAACTGCAACTCAATCAAAAAATAGTATTTGGAAAATACCAGCCATAGACTTCGCAACTAAATGACTGACATTGTTGGAGAACTTTATGAGTGTTGTTGATGGAAATAAGTGAATAGGTGTTTTGCTGAATGGAATTTATTTTCCACATTTTTGAATCCGATGCATTGGTTTGGAAACGCGTATCCGATTTAGTAGCAACATTCTATTTGGTTGATGCTGCCTCTGTATTTTGGTATCCTCGAAGTTTTCCATCGAGTCTTTCCTTCTAAATTGCAATTTTTGTGGCATTCCAAAATTTAGTTTCCGGTCCCTACCTTGAGCATGATCTCCAAGATTTGAATATTTTCAAGCTACAGTTCAAACAAATTTTATTGATAAATGTACGCTATTTTCTTTTAAATTGTTAATATTTATCGTTTTAGATAGTTTGTCATTTTAGCAAGTAGGTTTATTGACCATCAGCAATGCATGAATATATTCTAGGTTTTAGCTGTATGTCAAAAACATTTATTTAAAACTAAAAGTATCTTTTAAAAACGAATTGAAAATAAGAGTGACAAGAAAGTTTCGTAAATCGATGTTCGTAATCTATTTTTAACATTTTGATCCCAAGTTCATGTCGTGTAGGTAAACTCTTACAAATAAGCTCAGCTTTGATACGTTCAGATAAAAGTTTTTCAAAGATTCTCCTTTTTTCATTACCTGCATTACTTCTTTTAATATACATATTATACATTTTGTATTTTGTCTGTCTTGTTCCAAATTAAAATCTATTTTGACATGCAATCTTACCACACTAAAAAGTTAACTATAAAAAAGATAAATTTTCCAAGGTTAAGGATAGTCTCAACGCGATTGCAAAAATTAACGTAATCTAAAAACTCATGATATTGATATTATTGACCTCTGCAGAGTAGATTTCATGGTATAACACGATGTTCAATCTACTGTTCAGAAGTGAGAGGTGCCTAGGTGTTGTATCAGGGGGGACAGCCAGAAATTGGGTGGATGAATACATAGATGATTGGTTGAACGAGTGGATGAAGGTTGAATGGATGGATGGGTAAATGACTGAGTACAGAATTGCTCGCTACTCATAAAAAAGGGCACAAATGTTTTAAGAAAAATAATTCGGCGGTTAATAATTTAGTCTATTACAGCTCTACGCATTTACTGAACGTTTCAGTGCATGCCAATTAATGTTTTCAAAAACTAGCAAGTCAAGGATTAAAAAACACTTTTTTCCTATTTGTAATTAAATTTCACTGTAAACATTTATTCATCTGGATATGTCGTAGATGTCCACGTTCAATGTTTTTTTAGGACTGCAGGGATTGAATGTTGTATACATGAAGGGTAACATTTCTTGGCATGCATCTTAAAGCTCTCAGAATTAGGACTGCAAAGACTTAGATGATGTATTCATGAAGGGTAAGATTGTGTAAAATGCATTTTAAACTCCAAATCAAGATTGCAAAGACTTGGATGTTGTTTTGATGAAGAGTAAGATTTTGTAGAATGCATTTAAACTCCAAATTAAGATTGCAAAGACTTGGATGTTGTTTTGATATAAAATAAGATTTTGTAGAATGCATTTAAACTCCAAATTAAGATTGCAGAGACTTAGATGTTGTATTGATGAAGGGTAAGATTTCGTGGCATCCATTTTAAAGCCAGAAATCGGTTACCTGCTCTGTATCGCAAAGCACAATCTCCAAGCTGCTGCAAGCACGATTGTACTGCATGATGAATGGGGGCATAAATTCTGAACCATTAACAAAAGTCTTGATCGTTTATCATAATTTTCTCCCCAGTAATGAATAACTGCGTGACGATTCTTCATTAGTTTGTCAAGCAACCTGTTCTGCTGCTTCCAAGTACAACTAAAAATATGAAGCTTTCTTCTTAAAACTCCTTCACTAATACAGTATGCGCATTACCGTACTTAAACAGTTCAAGAACAATATTCGATATCATTGTTTTATGACTTTTTATGCTCTCATAAATTACTTCTTAAATTATACAAAAAACAGTTTACAGTATCTTAATTATTCCGCATAATTTAAATTAATTTAAGTGCAGGTATTAGAGGAAATCTATGTTCATAATTTCAGAGCAATTTTCTGTTATTTCGCTTGGTTAAATTTGTTCAAACACTTGAAAAAAATAAAAATAACGTAGTGGCGCATATTGATATGGTTAATAGTGTTGTCATTATTGATGGAACAAAATATAAGAACAAGATTGAAGTAAAAAATAAGATTGATGTAAGAAAAAAGATTGAGAGATAAAACAAAATTGAGATATGAGACAAGATTGAGATATAAGACAAGATTGAGATATAAGACAAGATTGAGATATAAGACAAGATTGAGATATATAACAAGATTGAAAAATAAAACAAAATTGAGACATAAAAGAAAATTGAGAGATAAAACAAGGTTTATTGAAAGCATGGCACCTTAATTTCAGAGCTCTCCCCGCTTTTAGGAATATCAGAACTGATTCATGAATTCACTTCGGGAATAAAAGACGAAGTTAACAATTTACTACTAAAGCTCGAAGATCGTAAGTACATACCTAATGACATATACTCTGAATTATTGCGTCGTGATTTTTCCGAAGGTTCAAAGGGGCTCCTGGACGTGCAAAAAATATTAGGAATTGCTAAATTGTTTCTAGAAGTGCTAAATTTTAAAGGGTTTTCTAGAGGTCGTAAAAATGTCTATCTGAACCTTCAGTACAAATGCACATCACCAGTAATTAATCTCCTAAGCAACACCTGTGAAATCTTTTAAATCCCGTACTTCAATCATTAATGATAATTTGACAATCTTTGTAAAAACATGCCATATATGTATAATGCTGGTCATTATGTGTTTGATGTAAAAAGTTTGGAGCAAAATGTTTCTTTAGAAGAGGCTTTAGACTCTCTTGTATTCGAATTTCTTAATGATTCTTCAAATGTCATACTAGACTTTGGTTACAGCTGCTCAATCAATTAATAACGATTAACTAGTTAACTATTTATTCAAGCTCGGTATGAACACCTTGAAAGAATGGAAAACATTTCACGAGTGGTGCTTACGCCTCCAAACTTTCATTTACGCAAATACTTTACAATTTTCGGCTCCCTTCAGTAAAATACTCGTGCGACAACATTCAAAATATGCCCAGAATGTTTGTTGAGATCGTCTAGGGAAAAATTTAAAATACTCTCGAGATAACTGACGTGGCAGAGTCGTTAAATTGCCTCAACTTTTGGCTTACGAGCCACAGAAATTAAACGTATGACAACGTACTCGTGAAGGACGCGGCAACATAATTTCCTTTTTTCAAAGCAAAGCGTTTTGAAATAAGGAAGTTATGTTGCCGCACCCTGTATTTACAGTCGAGTAAGGAGTGAGAATCACTTTTAGTAGAAAAGCTGTGTAAGCTAAAGGATTGTACGCACAAATTGAAGGAAGGTCGAATGAAGGCACTGGATGGGTGACCCCAATGATAGTAAATCACCTTGCCATACGTGTGGACTTATTGCAAGAGAGAGTTAGCAGTTGAAATGAAAAAGTGATTTAAAATAATGATAAATATTCCATACGTGAATACTCTAACATTTTGCTGGACTTTGAGAAATCGTATACGATGATGATAATAACAGATAAGATGATCACCAATGGCGTCATACATTTTCCTTTTGAAATTTAAAGGAAAGTTGGATACCAACATGATAATCTAGAAATACGTTTTGAAGTGATAAAAGTCATCACAAGCAAATTTTATTTCTATAGCGTATTTTTTTGAAATTCATTGCAAGCATTTAAATAATGAGACCACTGTAGAATATGACCACAAGTTTTTTAATTCTAAAACTTCACTTTGATGCAAATCATTAGACTTATCAGTGATGGTAACTATAAATCGAATGTATAAACCATAAATTGGTGCCAAAATATATTTTTATTTTCGTAGAATAATGTAATTGTCTAGAGACAACAGAGTAGAAAATTATGAAAACAATTTTAAAGTGTCGAAAGTATCGTAACCTTCTCTCAAACGAAGCCCATCGTCAACGAAATTTTTCAGCTTTAAAATCGACCGGCTGTTCCATAAAACCATTGTTTTTAAACCGTTATTTCTTAAACCACTGCTCCTCTAAATTGTTCCTTAAACCACTGTTCCTTAAATTATTGTTTTTTAAGCCACTGCTCCTTGAATTATTTTTCGTTAAACCACTGCTCCTTAAATTGTTGTTTCCTAAACTGTACTTTTCATTAATGAATGTATCGATAAAATTACAGTAAATACAATATTGCTTTTCACTCATTTTTCTTACATTTTTCTCATGGCGCAGCAAACAGTACTGTTCTCCAATTAGACATACAGAAGTTGCAACATAGTTCACGAGCTCAGCAAGCATTATGAAGGAAGCATACTCTGAATCTTTCTACAGGGTGTTGAGAATATATCGGAATAAATTACAAAATAGTTTTTACTGATTTGTATACTCATCGTATAGTTCACCCATCACTGACTCACTGAATCATTAACTTGATTAGCGCTACTTACGAAGCCAGGGGTAGCTCTGAACGTCGATGCATTGACGCAGTGGAGACACAGTCAGACACTCCTTCTTCTCCTCCTTTTTCGTCATGTGGCTGTCTTTATTAACGCAGTAAAGCCATTTTGTTGGTACTTGCACCAGCAAACGGACAAAGTGCAGCAAAAGAGCGGCGAGAGCCTGAGCATTACTTGGCTTCATCAATAACGAAGACTTCAATGTTTGACTAGAACTGATCTCTTGATGCAGCTTTGGCTAGTGAGCTAGGACCCAAACATGCCAAACACGTAAATTGCTGCGGCGGCGGTGTGTTATCCGCATTGTTTTCATTGCACGGACTAAATATATTGCTTCTAAGGCACAAGAAATCGATGGTGATTGCTACATATTCATTGTTCAATCGATAGTTAGAGTACAAAAGCATCCATGTACACCTTAATTCCAGTTCAGACCAATTTTGTTGTTAAGTGGATTTTATTACTGAAGACAATTCGCTCTCCTCTCAAACCCTTCAGATCAGGCTGGGCGGAAAATTAACCTCGCTTATTCTTGATTTATATGTTTCATTATCTGGTAATACAATTTTACGAGGGCGGTATTTAGAAAAAGTACGTAACTGTGACGACTTGAAGCGTCTCAGGAACATCAAAACGAGGAAAGGCTATTAGTGACACATAAGTTTCTGTGTATAGTGACTATGATCCCATTGAAATCGGAAAGTGAATTATTTTAAAATGTATCTCATGAGTTACGTGTTCGGCAATGAAAATAAAAATGATGAACGAGTTATATTTAGCTACACTCTAATACTAAATAGCAAACCCCGATATTTTAGCACTAGGAATAAATTCCAACGCAGTCTAATAAATACATAATTTTATTTCATGAATTCACCGGGTTTCTTCTTCTATTGATTAGCAGTCATCTTCTAAAAACGATTTCAACTTCATATTCTTTAACTATTATATCAATTTCCAGTAGTTATTCGCTGCCCTCAAAGTCTTGAACTACAAGTCACACTAATCCTGCAGCAGCGTTGGTTCTTGAGAACACTTCTATTCATTGGAATAAATTCACCTGGAAACTCCACAAGGCACCTGCAAAAACCATGATCAAGAGACGCAAAGCATGCAGTGACGGATCTCTACGTGTCAGGTTAGGCAAGAAAGGAGACGAGTTTTTGTTTAACATCCTTATCTCTACCGGAGACATGCTCGTATATACCGAGACAAGGAGAACTTCCTGAGACATCGACAGGAGGAGCAAGTATGATCGCTCTTTACTCTGTGCGGTGTCGTTACCCGCCACAAGCGAGTCCTATTTTAATTTTCAATACGACTCTGAAGTTTTTAGTCAATTACTTGTTCTTAAGAAAATTTCTCTGTGTATCTTGAGAAATGAAGCATAACACGATACTTGTGTATCGTGTTATGTTTCAAATGAAATGAAATAAAGAATGAAGTGAACAATTCGTGAAAATTCTACGGGTACAATAATGAGTATTGGCTTTAAAAATATTGTCGTGTATTGTGATTAATTTGTGAAATTGTTGGAACAATTTCTCGCTACGACTTTTTGTGATGAAATTTATAAAAACAAATTGGATCGTATGTATATTTACCCATGAGTATAAAATTAGTACGAAATTATTCATTCTCAAGCCCCATGCATGCAATAAAAATTAACTGGACGCACGGCGTCGTTACAGAAAATAACGCTTCTCAGTTGTACTACAGAAACACATTTTCTTGAAAATAGTTTATACGTACACAGCAGATGTTGCAGAGGAGATATCATTGTGAATATCGCAAACAACAGCAACAAAATATTACGGAATATCCATGAAGACCTAATGATTGGGGAATCCAGTAGAATATCTATGAAGACCTAATGATTGGGGAAGCCAGTAGAATATCCATGAAGACCCAATGAGTGGGGAATCCAGTAGAATACCCATGAATACCTAATGATTGGGGAATCCAGTAGAATATCTATGAAGACCTAATGATTGGGGAAGCCAGTAGAATATCCATGAAGACCCAATGAGTGGGGAATCCAGTAGAATACCCATGAATACCTAATGATTGGGGAATCCAGTAGCATATCTATGAAGACCTAATGATTGGGGAATCCAATAGAATATCTATGAAGACCAAATGATTGGGGAATCCAATAGAATATCCATGAAGACCTAATGATTGGGGAATCCAGTAGAACATCTATGAAGACCTAATGATACAGATCAACTGACAGTGAAATAATAATAACAAATATCACCATAAGTTCTCACCAGTTCGCCCAAATGCAAATGATTCAAATGATTCAAATGATTGAATGTTATGCTGAGAACAGGGTGTATGGATTCTCCGTAAATGTTTAGCAGATTACTTTATTCAAAACATGTGGTACACAAAAATCCTACTCTCGAATTCTAGCCATTGCGTCAATTCCTCACTTGGAGATCAGATGGTTTCTTCTTAGTAGGTAAGGTTAGGAATACACAATATAGCATAAAGTTTATTCAATAATTATGATCAAAGCGATTCTGGTTGGTTTGTACAGGTTCGCCAAAGCTCATGGGTGACAACCATTCCAATCAAAATCAAAATCAAACACAATTACCGACGTGAAATTAAAGCAATATACAGTAATATTGAACTGCGTATCAAATTTACCCTTTCTAGCGTATTTTTAGCTATACTGACGTCCACTGAGCCCAGATTTAATTTTTTATCCAATTTCAAGCGAATCATGTACATGATACGACAGCTTTAATTCCAATTTTAGCTTATAGGCATGCGAACAAGAATTATAAAGATACTACTTTCTACGACTATATTACATATGCAGGCAAACTCAGTTCTTTTCATACTTAAATGTGAAATCACAGTAACAGTTTAAGATTAGCACGCCAAGCAAACCTCAACCTCATCCTTACTAACTTCTTAACTGCAATGCATAATATTCTAGTGATCGTCAGCCGTGCATGGAAGATGTTGAGGTCGGCGAAATCTCAAGAAGATCAGTAGCGGTCGTTAGGCTCACGAGTTTTCCATTAACGCTAATAAAGGTTTAATAAAAGCTCGGTAATGAGAGGCGGCAGTCAATGACGAGGTCTTTAGAGCTACTGCTGCGGTTACATCACTTGTGGAAACTCACGGAGCGAGACCAATTATGAGAAGATGCCAGTTCTTGTTGACCTGCTCATGCGGCTGATACATCCCACACACATGCTAATTTACACGACACATCCCACGCACATATTTCACTCAGACCAATTGGCCTAGGTACTATGACATCTATTACGCAATTAGCAACTCTAATGAACAAGCCTTCCTATAAATACCATTTGGAGAATCGGAATGCTTTCGGCAAAATATTCATTAAATGTACAGTGACATAAGGAGAAATGCTGTCAAGGTACTTGTTTGACTTCTCATTGTGTCAAATAATTTAATTTTGAAGGTAGAATGGAGGCTCTTAGGTACGCTCTAAACGTTTTATGAATATTCGAGTACCAAATGCCAGGGGAAACTCTCATTATATCTTACAGCCTGAAAATTAATATTACCTGAGCCCGTGGTCGGCCAAAACAAGAACTTGAAATGTCTGCTTCCATGCAAATGCCCAAAAACTATTAAAAATTAAAATCAGCAAGTAATCTTTAAAACTGTTGCAATGATGCGGATTGCTGTAGAATCTGTTCATTATATTGCATAAATAACATCGTGCATCCAGTGTATAGGTTGTTTATGATATGAAAGGAAATTTAAACATTTTAGTTGATTGAAATTTAGGAGCCTCTCACGGAATTTTTCGGCCTTCTTGGTCACTGTCTCACAATTTCGTAAAACTTGATGTAGAACTCAGACAATGAATGAAGAAAACGAGAAAATTACTTTACTGGCGTAAATTTAATCGAGTATAGGTTCATACTTTATCATGAACACGTACCATGCATCTAGTATGATGCCCTAATTTTTTATAAAAGATCTGTCGATTTTATGCTATTCTTTTTGGGTTTTCATCATATTCGTCCTTATTAAATTTTGATATTCTTACGTGTGAAGAAATTTATTGTTTCAATATTTCTTGGATTTCCAGATACAAATTTATCCGTGTTTTTTTGTCATTTTCTCATAAGTTCTTGACACTTGCTATAGACATCAAACAACTGTGATTGACAACGGAAAATGACTCCAATAATGTGAAGTTGCCCAGGTATTGTGTCCATGCTTCATAATTACCATTACTGTGTACCTGTTACAATGCATTCAATTGTTGAACAATTATACATAAATCATGTTACCTGCATTTAATTTCTTTACAATTC
>VCRD01000311.1:208028-338046 GCA_006783055.1 Trinorchestia longiramus
CAAAACCCATCGATCAAGAAGCCATTAAATATGCTGCTGAAGTCAATTCAAAATTAATCAGCAGAGAATTAGCTCAACAATTCAATACAACTCATGCAACCATAATTTCATGCCTCTATGAACTATGAAAAAATTAAACACTTAAACAATAGGTTCCCCACTACTTGACCGATGCTCGATGGAACCAAAGATTGATTGTCTGCACATCTTTGTTTTCAAGGAACCTTCAAGACCCATTTTTGGAAAAAATTGTCACTGGAGACGAAAAATGGGCTCTTTATAACAACACTCAACTCAAAAAACAATGGTTAGACCGAAATCAAACTCTACAGCCAGTTCCAAAACAGGAACTACACCCAAGGAAGATCATGCTATGTTTATGGTGGGACATGAGAGGATTAATTCATTATGAGTTATTAGACCACAATCAAACAATTACGCCTGCAAAATATTGTTCTCAGCTTGATGATCTAAGAACCACTCTATCAAGAAAAAGACGAGCATTACTCAATAAAAAAAGTGTTCTGGTTTAGTATGACAATGCTAGACCTCATACAGCAAGAATGACTCAGGAAAAAATCATGAGCTTCAATTGGGTAGTTTTATCTCCTCCACCTTTCTCATCTGATATTGCTCCTTCTGATTATCATCTTTTCAGGTGTTTGCAGCATCACTTTAGCAATAAAATTTATGAAAATGATGACCAACTGAAAAATTATCTCGATCTGTTTTTCTCATCAAAACCCAAGCATTTTTTTTTGAAGAAAGCATCAAAAAGCTAGTTGACTGTTGGAGACAGATCATAGAAAATGAGAGAAATTATTACAACGATTAGAAATTATCGTATGTGAGTTTGAAGATAAAAGAAATGCTTTAGGAAAAAACGAGTTGGAAAAAACTTTCCAACCTGATGGTTGTATTGTTTATTGTGTGCATATGCTTTTAAAACTTTTATATATCCTCAGTATGCATTGTAGTTGGAATATTAGTCCTAATGTGAGCTTCAAAAATAGAACAATTTTTAGATTTTTTGAGTATTACGAAGGCATTATGGTCTCGGCTACGTAGATATTCTCTGAAACCTATACAATATTTGGATGGCTGAAAAGTTCACTCAGTTTTTGGAAAGCTGGAATCGATAGAAACCGAACCAACTTTTTGGCCAACTCAATATTTTT
Organism: Trinorchestia longiramus; assembly: GCA_006783055.1. NCBI lineage: Eukaryota > Metazoa > Arthropoda > Malacostraca > Amphipoda > Talitridae > Trinorchestia > Trinorchestia longiramus. The sequence continues at coordinate 209,207 of VCRD01000311.1, forward strand.
ATTAAATGCTTTGAAATTAAATTAAAAACCTACAGACAATTTGAAACTTATGAGTGATGAACATAACTTTTGATGACAAGACTTAAGCCTATGTTACTTTGCACTAACAACAAATTACAGCCTAGAGAAATATTGCACTGCGTTGAATATTTTGAGCTTCTTATTACCAAGAGTAAAGGAATTGTATTTCACTCAACTTTAGTTTTGTATTCACAGCTTTGTTCGACGATTAGCTCCACGGTCATAATTTTTTGTGACCTTTAATCAATACTGTAAGGAGTTCTAATATCATATTTCTCATCAAGAAGACAATTTAATGTTAAGGTATATGAGTATTTTACTTGTTATAAATTCTTAAGAAGATAAAATCAATGAGAAAACGTTCAATTGTTTCTGAGATCAAGAATAGACGAATCAGCATATTTCTTAAATAAATAACTGTGAAGAAAATAACACATACTAAATATGCAACGTCTTGCTTTATGTGTGAGTAGTACGATAATAAAACATTACGAATGCTGTATTTTGTAAATGCTCATTCTTTTTTTCTAAACTTGCTACCCATGCTAAGTAATTCTGACAGAAAAATGCCTAAAAATTTTCTCTCATTATAGCAGCTGTTAAAACGCAAGATTGAATTCAAGGTGCCAGTAAAAAGTAGTAAAAAGCTAGTTTAAAATTCAACTTGTTAATTGTAGTTCGCGAGTTCATACCTTGAAAACCGTGCATTCTCATGTCGAACACGAACTGATTTCCCGAAGCTCTTATAGATTCGTGATTCATTCGTTCCAGGTAGACCAAACACGTGTTTCATTCTTCAGGTTAGTCGATTTGCAAAACAGATATCAGGACCGCATTCAAAGCAACCCAGAGAATGTATCGGAAGGTGAGAGAAATGAGGACAAGGAGCTCTAAACTACACAGCCCTAGCCTGATCAGTCGCTGCGTCGATAACCATCAGACAAAGGATGCCTAGTTTTCTCAGCATAGTTTTACGACTTCGTGTTAATTTAAACTGAACGAGGTCCGCACATAAGTATCTGGAAAACTCGTCTGCATAACCTTGATTGAATTTCTTTTTTCTTACTAATATGTGTAACATATGAGCGTATCTGAAAACCTTCTGCTGCTTCAAGAATGTAGCAATCAGGAATTCAACGATTGTAATTCTTGCAAACACGAAGATGTAATTTGCTATGAGATATTGCATTATCTCGACCATAGGTAATTTAATTTTATGCTCTAGTGTTTATAGCATAAACTCTATTTTATGTTTATTTCTGATCTGTTCCTTAGTCACCATACATCCAACACTCAAGGAAACTACAACTAAAGAGTTTTTTGATCTGTAAACATTATTTTAAATTTCTAAATACGTACCCACTCCACACAATGTTACATATATATTCAAGAATTTATAAAGAAATCTATATTTTATAACAGTATAACAAAGGTCAAATGTTGCCTCTGATCACTCTGTGGGCAAACTGTGTCGTCATAATAGAAAATTCAAAAATAAATTAGCAATTTCTTAATTATTTGAACCTTGTTGTAAACTCTTATTACGCCAGTCAAATCTGTATATTATTTTTACTGTCCTATTCAATTGTAATTAACTATGAAAGGACAAAATTATTTCAACAGAGAGACTGGAGGGACTGTCTCTTAAAGAATAATTGTGTTAGTCCTGGCATAAGTTGATTCTTTCTTAGTGACACTCCTCCAATACTGAGCTCTGTATCGTCAAAACTTGTACAAAGCTAGCGGCTTTAATTTGTTAAAGTAGGAGGGAATTATTTTTGCTAGTTCCTCTTGTTATTTTCAGCCGTGCAGTTGACAGATATTCCGACTGGTGGCATTTTTGAAGTCTCATTACAAAGAGAATGCATCCACATGTTTAAATGGCGATTTATATGATTCATTTAGCATACGATATTGTCATACTGTTAATGTTTTACTGTTTGTCGTCCTTTTGACCTCTTTTATTGCAATTTATCTCTTTTGTGGAAGAATTTAATGTTATTATTATATATATTCCTGGTTTAACCAACGCAGCCTGTAGTAATATGTATTGAATAGAAGGGAGTTTTCTACTAATTTATTAATAGATCAAGTTAATAACACCAAGTTTATTGACAAAAATTACCAACGCTCTTGAAAATATAACATTGTGTGGTATACTTTACTATTTATTATTTCTATAATTTATTTATTATTTACTTCCCATTCTTCACGTTCAAAAACGTACAACATCTAACAATCAATTGCAATATTTGCTAAAATCTTGATTTCAAAGTTCGACTTCAATGTTGACTTCCTTACTTCGTAAATTTAGTTACACTGAATGTCTTGGAATGCAGGCATTGCTTCAGTGTTCGTACAGTAGCCTTCCAAAGATAGAACATGGCTGTAGTAACAATTGGTTCGAACTATTATTCTTGGGTTGTATTTTCCGTCCAGCCTCGACAGACCACCCGGTACAGCGCGACTAAAATCCTAAGTCTAAAGAACCTTTAGACTTGGGTGACACCTAATATTATTCAGGTGATAGGTGGGAGGTGACATTTATTATTAAGTATTAAGATTTGTGTAAGTATAATTCAGACTTGAAAATTCTAAAACCTAGTGCATGTTAATACACTAAGTCTTCTATGGATACGAAGGAAGTGTTAACATATTGATAAGCGCATTATAATTTGTAAGATTTACTGTTCGTGTGAATGCTCACAAAATACTGTCAGGGATCATTAGTGTACATTCACCAGACCAACCTTTCTGGTATCATTTGCTGATAAATAATCGTACTTCCCGGAAATACGATTATTATCCAGTCTATCTATTATCCCGGAAATCGAAATTGTCTAATTTAGCTTGCAATGTTAGCATGAAAAATTAACATCTATGATCTCATCTAGCTTACGCAGAGCCGGTCTTCCCGCATTTGGTAGGCCGGTATTTTCGGGATCATTGGCCCGTATTGAGCAGCCGGGTCTTTCCGGGACCATTAACTCGTATTCAGTAGCTTAGCCTTTATGGGATCATTGGCTCGTATTTGACAGCCTGGCCTCTTTGGGATCATTGCCTCGTATTCAGTAGCTTAGCCTTTGCGGGACCATTAACTCGTATTCAGTAGCTTAGCCTTTCTGGGATCATTAACTCGTATTCAGTAGCTTAGCCTTTGCGGGACCATTAACTCGTATTCAGTAGCTTAGCCTTTGCGGGACCATTAACTCGTATTCAGTAGCTTAGCCTTTGCGGGACCATTAACTCGTATTCAGTAGCTTAGCCTTTGCGGGACCATTAACTCGTATTCAGTAGCTTAGCCTTTCTGGGATCATTGGCTCGAATTCAGTAGCTTAGTCTTTCTGGGATCATTAACTCGTACTCAGTAGTTTAACCTTTCTGGGACCATTAACTCGTATTCAGTAGCTTAGCCTTTCCGGGATCATTGGTTCGTATTCGGCATCCTTGTCTGTTCTAACTCTCAATGAGGCCACCGTCGACGCAAAAGCTCTGACACATTTTAACTATAACTCGTCAGATCCAGACACCAAAGCACTAAGATTCGTCACTCTCTATCATGACCAAGCGGCTTCTAGTCTTTTGCACACTGGCTCAAATTAACCCAACAATCCAAGGAACATTAAATGAAACGCGTAAGCTTGAAAGCTGATTAATTCACCCAACAATATCAAATTTTGTAACTTAGGGTATGCTTTGTTTTAAGAAAAAGTAAAATAAGCTCTCTCATACGGAGGACCAAATGGGTGTTCCGAACAGCAGTCGCTTTCCGTTTGAGTTACACCAGTAGGCCGAAATTATTCGATGTCACCTGGCCACCTATTCGACGCCCGGGCGGTGTGTGGTGTTAGCAGAACTGATGAGTCAAATTTTTCACGGGTGACGGCTTAAATCGCTTATTATCTCGTTTTCTTTCACTAGGAGTGAGCAAGATGCTCTTGGTGGGCGATATAATGAACTAAATAGTCCATACAGTCAAGCAGACGACCAATTAAACACTCAGTTGTGGCTTTATCAGTGATCTAGCATTTACTTCCCGCTCTCTTACACTCCTCCGAGTCGTGGCTGGTCTTCGACATCGACGATACCTCATTGCTGATTTTTCGCAAGATAATTTACAAGTTTCCTCAGGAATGCAAAAAAATCTTACTATCAGCAGTGATTGCTTTTTCTACGCTGTACTATAACACACCTAATCTTTACGGATCCCGTAGTTGAGAAATGACTGTAAAGTTTTCGAGACGTAGGTAAAATTTCTGCTTAGATGAGCATAATGATGGTCCCTCAAAAATGTGAGATTCATCTGAATCTAGAAAACTGGGCAAATGTTATGTTGTACTGCATTGTATTCCGGATGAAATGTTCTCGTATGACCCAAAGAGAGAAAATACTAAGTCAAATATCTAAAATTTATTAATTGTGATCAATGCAAAATTTACTTAATATTTATCGCGTCTAAAATTCTACGTAAAGAATTTTGAGTTTGGATGCACTGATTCTCCACTCAAATTTCACACTTGAATTTTTTTCAAAAAATTTTTTTGAAGTAGAGGCAAACGTTCCATAATAGGTATTTTGATACTATTGTTAACAAAACTATCTTTAACTGCAGTTAAAAAATTGTTTATTTTCAGAAATTCTGATAAGATTCGGTCATTCATTTTGGTAGCATTATCATGCGGTAGTACATGGGACCCTGTAAGACAACTTTATTTTTTTAACTTCAACTGTATTTTCTGCTTACATTTTTTAGTCGCAGTTTCTCAAGCTAGATTTTCAATTCCAGTTCAGTGATAAATGTACGCATTGAATTAATTGCAGAATTCGGTCTCGGTTAAAATTAGGATCAAATTTGTTATTCAAAAATGCAGTTCTGAAGTGAACACCCAGAACCTTAACAAAGGCTGATATGCTCTTTCAACACGATGATTATTCGGCTCATTAACTTGCATTCAGTCCGTGTCAAGCAGGTTGTTTAATATCATGATTTTGTGACCACAGCTTTGCATAAACATACAATATTCATGACATGTGGCAATGTTTTTGCTCTCTAACATTTTGTTGATACTTATTTCCTCAAATTTGTCCAATTGTCCAATCTACAGGGCTCTGGTGTGGTTGGAATTCACGCTGTCCAATATTCTGCTACAATTTGGTGGCAGTGGATGGTTGTTCTTTCCTTACTTGACCGTCAATTAATCTTCAAAACTTCGCAACGGAATTGGGGTGAGTACTTTGGTCTGGTCAATGGATCACAAAAACATTTTTGGGCATAAGAAATGACTTGACGAGTTTGGAAGAGTGTCGTGGAGCCCTGCTCTACTTAACGATGGTCTGGAAATTTTGAGATACCTTCATTACAGAGTGATAACTCTGGTGTGAGATGATAACTCTGGTGAGATGATAACTCTGGTGAGATGATAACTAGTGGCAGACTAGCATTTTCTGTGCAGTACAACATGATTAAAAGGCTCAAAAACGGATGCAGGGAGCATTCTCTAATTTCACAGTAGGCTGTTCTAAAAGGAGAGATCATGATCTATTATCTAATCATTTAAGTTACGAAAGAAAATTATGATTTATTTCTAATCATCCAGGTTAGAATGGTAAATTATGATCTATATGAAATAACCTATGTTAGAATAACTAATTTTGATCTATAATCAAATAATCCAGGTTAGAATGTCAAATTAGGATCTGTTATCTAATATAAGTGGAATGAGATCTATAAGTCTTACCTAGCTCACAAGAAATGGAGCCTAGATTCCTGTTCCCCTCAGAAAACTGTGAAAACTGTCAAACGGTAAAAATTAAAAATATTTTGAACTATGGATATGCACATGTATAAGATTTTAGAGACTGAAATCAAGTTCGAAAAATTCGTGAAGAAATTACTGATCAAAATTTAGTTTAAAAAATTAACTGTAAAAAGACTGTTTAAAGCAGTTTGTCAACACCCCTTGAGAGTTGATCTAAAATCTAAATCATATTATCTTCTATTACTTAGTACATGTTCTGAGTTAGCCAACACTAATTTCTTCTCAGGTTATGATAATCATTCTTACTATTTTGAGCAGTTTTATTGAGATAATTTTGTAAATTGAGATGTTAGGGAATGTCATTAATATTTTCTACAGAGAACGTAAACAATCTTTCTTGTTAAGGCATTAATAGGAAATTTGAAGAACTGTATGTGGCCAGTATTTTGATGGAAGAACTTATCACAAAAGTAAGAACTAAAAAGTTGCACCACAAGAAACGATCGAAAATTAAGTCGAGGAAGCGTAGGTTGATTCATCACTATTTTTGAGAGAGTCCACGGCATGTTTTCATTTTACAACATCATGTGATACTGTTTACTCGAAAAAATTACGTCACATTCTGCAGAATTATAATGACTATGATTAATGATGGCTTCCGTGAGTGTCACGATATGTTAACTGCTGAAGATGCACCATGGACATAACGATCCACAGGCCCGTTTGTTCTGTTGATATCGCAACTCACGGTCTACCGAGTTACGTATGAAGGCACAAAGCCACCAAAACAAGAAAGCCGCTTCTGCGCTTCAAGAAATTACTCACAACAAAGTGATTGCTTGAATTGTGTGTTTCCTTAGCGGCTTGGGAGGGATACACTCGGAAACAATGGACGAAATCAGCAGGTCACCGGACTGCTGAGGTGCGAGGGAGAGCAGACAATCAAACAGCCAAAGCACATCGTGAGGAGAGCATTAGTCTCGCAAGATCCTGATCATGACGTCCGATTGATCAATTCATGATGCGACTTCTGCGAGGCGTCGATATCAGTAGATCACTGAACGGAGAAGGAAATAAGATGGCCGCTTTCGCTGGAATGATTGCATAATATCAAAAGTTTGCAAATTATTTTGTTTCTTCCTTTGTATGTATATGTTCGTATACATTTGTATCCTGTAAGCAAAAATAGCAATTGAATTGCTTTGAAATTGATATTAAGGGAAAAAGGATTTACTGATATTAAGGGACAAATAAATTTTCAAGGTAAGAATCATATTCTCAGGTTATTCTGAACTAATAAAGCCAACATTTTCCTTCAAACGACTGTACTTTGTCCTCTCCATGGTAAAAACATAGTTAGTTGAGTCCTGATAAAATATTCATAGCCAACAATGTTTAAAACGCAACCTATTCCCGGATGGCTGGAAAATACAGTAAGTTCCAATGAATACTTTAATGAAATCACTTTGCTTCTATGTTTCAAAGTTGTTTTCATAAAATTAAATTCAAATAATGAAGAAGAGCGCACTGACGTTTGAACCAACACAAAACCATGTATTCGAACCATATCAGCTCCATCTATCGCTGTTAAAATATTCTGGTACGTTTAATTTTTCTAAAGATGTTAGCGAGTGCATTTATTCTCAAATTCCTGGAGGTATGCATCCAGTTTAGCCCTAAATTGTTTATATTTATACCAGACCCTTTTGGCAGAATTATATTCGCTCTCTCAGAAAATTCGATTTAATGGGCAATTTCAGATTGAAGAACTTCGAATCGCCATTTACTTCCCTACGGAACTAGTCCATTTTGGATATCTACTTGTGACAATTCTTGCCTCTCTTGCCCCCTTACACACATTTTATGTGATTTAGATACTGTCCTCTCGTACAATTTAGTTCGTTTACGTTGTAGTGAAGGTCATACAAATGATAAGCAAAATCAGTCCAAACAAATTAAAGCTGTGAGAGGAACGATGATGCTTAATAGTCAAGAGAAAAACTACTCAATGAACTGTACATAATTGTAGGGGACCCGTGTGCGCTAAGGAACACACTTGAAAATAGATGCTCTTTGTGTACGTTATAAGAATATCCTAAAACAACGCTCTATGTTATTGTTAAATTCAGCCCTGTGTGCGTAGTGAAGCTGTTTGAGTGTTATCACGTGAACTTGAGAGGAATTTTTTCTTTTTGGTTTATGACTAAGAATAAATAGATAATAGTGACGGTATTATTTTTTTGCAAGAATGGTAAAACACCAATGATACATGGAAAAGCACAAATTACATTTGGTAACTATAAAACTGGGTTAGTATTGGAGAACCTCTGGACTGGAGTCTGTTGTATCTGAAATATTCTTCCCAATATTTTCTAGCATTGTACCAAGTATGTTAACTTTTGCGTAAACAATTGCGTAACAGCTGCGGAGGTCGTGGATTAAGAGCGTTATCTAGTCTCCATAGTTCCAATACAAGAACAACAATCTATCTCATCATCGATTATAAATATAAATAAAAGTGAGAAGCCTAACAAATTTCTTGTGATTACTGAACTGAAAAACCGGCAGTCCATTAAAATGTTTGGAACATTTTCATAAAATCAACCTCGAAATAAGTTTCTTCCTAGTCTGAAACAAAGAGAGAAACCCGTGGCAAAGTACAGAAAATACTACCTGTCAATAAAGTATTAGATCCTCACAAACATGTTAACTCGAATATTCACTCATCATCACTAAACTCGGAAAATTTTGGATGCCATCTTCAGTGGTGTAGAAATGTTCTCAAGAAATTAAACATAAAAAACAAAAACATCTACGTTCAAACCGTTACTATGATTGCCTGAGCTTGAATTAAATGACATTTATCATGGAAATAAAGAATCATGAATTTTAAGACGGGTCCACTGTACAAAATAAATGATGGCTAGTACTTTGAAAACTAAAATTAGGGATGGATCGGATTTGAAATGTCTTGTTCACTCTCCTCTGTGGACTAAAACAACCCAGTGTGTGTAGTGGTCTTTTGTGTCTGCATTTTATTGCTTACACATCGTCTTAACTAGTATCTTGTTTGATACTACTGTTGTTTCCATCTTTCAAGCTCCTGATTATTTGACGTGTGTTTTAGCATCTACTGTCGTAATGGCAGACCTCTGATATAACACATAATGCTCAAAAAAACTACAAGAAAATGAAACCTATGGCTCGTTCATTAATTAAAATTGGTAAAGTTTCTGAATACCTAAATTATGCCTTTTCAAGTGCGAACAACGATTTTCAACGATCAATTTGAATACAGCAATTTCCAAGTACTTGCATATTTTTTGGCCATCAGTGTAGGCTGGCTACAATGCATCCCATTCTGGAAGAATTCAATTACCCAGAATTATCTCTCTATGGATGAATATCTTATGAGACATATTGTGATGAATTCTGTCAGGTATAAAGATTGAGTTGCGTTTGCCTGTCTGGTGCAAAGCATCACGTTGCGAGTGATGGCTTTAAACAAGAACTCAAACCAGTATTCCTATAATATGCTGTATAATTTCACTAAACCTTCAATAATATCGTGCATACGAGAAGTGCCTGAATCTTTTACAGGCGAAGGTGCTTAAGTGTACGTTGATTGGTTCTTACTCCCGCACTGAGCTGTTTAGCCGGGAATAAATGTACAAGTAAGATAATATCTTCTTTCCCAATATTACAAAACGAATAGTGGCGAATAAAAAAACATGCAAATGATTTTAAAGTATAATAAAAACACCTTAAAATTACCTTTTAAATAATTTACCATAATTACTCCGACGCGCACACCTATCGTAAAAGAAGCGGGAAGCGTGGGTAGTATTCAAGTATGCAGCGTAAACTTTTATTGCAAGCTACGAATTAATGGAACTTATCGTTGAGTTCGTTGGTAGCACTTTTACGAGTCTATAGAAGCAGGAATACGAGCCTTTCGTCGCTCTTACATCACCATCCGAAGCTTCTGGCCTGTGATTACGATACAACTAAAACTTCTCACCGCTCGTATACGGAGTACAGAGCTAAAACTTTATGGAGTATGAGGCTGAATAAACGTAGCTATGAAACACAAGTGTTAAGGGCTGAGCATAATGGAATAGTCGCTTACAAGCTTATCTAGATTGGCCGTTTAAGCATGCAAAGAAGTGTTATAATGACCGGCTCAGACACCTTGAGTATCAAATGGCGGAGGCCATAGCACCTCGTCGAGCACCACGACCAATATCACAAAACCATTCAGAGCTCAGCAAAACATTCCGAGCGCTCCGATGCCCTGCATCTTCATCATGCAAACTGGATGCAGTTCACAGGAATGAGTACAGTGCATCCGAGGAATAAATCCCGTCATTCTATGGGACCTTTTTGTCATGGTTCATGCTCCTATGACCTGCAGAACACTTATGTTAGTAGTTTGAGGAAAGCCTCATTATAATACTGGATAATACATCAGCATTTTTAGTTGACCATAATTTTCTATTGAATGAAGAGTATCAGGAGGTCAATATAATTTCATAACACTTTTTTCTTTTGAAATTCCATGCATAGTATTGATTATTGGTTAAAGAAGAAATTTCCTTCTGGTGAATATATTCCACTTCCCCTACTGGATCCACTACAAGCTTCTGGAATATCTTTTCTATCGTGTTTCTATTGACGCATAAATTACATAAGATGTAAAGAAGATATTCTCATTTCAATTATTTAAAGGTTGAGTTTCTCATGTACAATGTCACAGTCTTCCTTTAAACATATTTCAGGACGTGTGCGGGTTCACATTTGTAGCTTTGAAGAACAGTTAAACCTGACAATTTTTATTTATTTATGTATTCCCATCTACCGGAGGGATATTGTTATTAATCATTCGTAAATCATGTTAAAGAATTCGGGTTGTTACTGGGACAAGAAATAAAAGGCCCTTATCATTACTAAGTCAGTGAATTTTAATTGGAAAACCTCCTGGTCGATGTGAAGACTAAAATGTGTTAGCTCATGAATATTCAGGGTTATTACTGTATGAGAACTACAAGTTCCCCATAGCTAATTTTTGCACGTGAGAGACATAAAGCGTGCTGTGAGTCTCTTCTAACTGCGTCGTGTCTATGCAACTCTGATAGGATACTAGGGTAAAAATAGGATACTAGGATAAGAATAGGATACTAGGGTGAGAATAGGATAATAGGGTAAGAATAGGAAACTCGGGTTAGAATAGGATACTAGGGTAAAAATAGGATACCAGGGTAAGAGTGGGATACCAGTGTAAGAATAAGATATCAGGGCATGAATAGGACACCAGGGTATGAATAGGATACTAGGGTAAAAATAATATACGGGGTTATGAATAGGATAATAGGGTAAGAATAGGATACCAGGGTAAGAATAGGATATTATGGTAAGAATAGGGTACCAGGGTAGGAATAGGATACTATGATAAGAATAGGATACCAGGATAATAATAGGATACCATATTAAGAATAGGATACCAGGTTAATAATAGGATACTATGGTGTGAATAGGATCCTAGGACATGAATAGAATACAATGGTAAAAATAGGATACTATAATAAGAATAGGATACCAGGGTAAGAAGAGGATACTAGAGTAAGAATAGGATACTAGGGTAAGAATAGGATACTATGTTGAGAATTAGATACCAGGGTAAGAGTAGGATACTATAGTACGAATAGGTTCTAGGGTAAGAATAGGATACTAGGGTAAGAATAGGACACTGGTGTAAGAATAGGATACTAGGGTAAGAATAGGATACTAGGGTATGAATATTATACTGGGGTAAGAATTTGCCTGCTACCTGCAGGACTATGGAGGTGTTGAGGGGCTTCAGTGCACTTGAATAATTGAAGTCTACTACCGGCAAGTCGTTCACAAAAGTTACCAGTAGTCTTGCAGGTGATGTCTTATATTATCAAGGGAGTTGGATCGTTATTGGTCTCTGCTAGATAAGCATCTACGCAGTCAGTGAATTTCATGCAAATTGAAAATTTAGATCAAAGGCTTTCTCAGCGGCCGTTTAATGCAAGCCATCGCCCTGTGTCTTATTTGATTCAAAGGAAAATTTAATCCACTCCTACATGATTTCATCTGCATACTTCTAGGCTTCTTATAGCCTCTTTTTTATTTAGTTCCATGATACGTATTAGTCATTTATTTCAATTGCAACTAACGCTAAATTGGCTACAATAATTCTGAGGTTCGGAGTAAAATATTCATAAGTTCAGTTGATCTGAGATAATCGTATCGCTTCAACCGAGTTACTTAAAAATAAAAAACTTTTTCAAAAAATCGCTTTACAACTTGAAAACTAGATCGTATGTTAAGACATATGAAACTGTGATAATATGGAAAAGTCTTGATTAGTTTTGGGAAAGGATTTCTATTAATTAGCTTAAGAAGCTATTTGAAGCTTTTTATAAACGCATCTAAATAATCTAGGAAATTTTCATAGCCTTGGAGGAAACTTACACTGAGATGTACCTTATGTTACGTCATTTACATCTAATATTACGTACCTTCTACAACTAACGAAAACAACTTAACTTTTTTAAATAAAGTAGCTAATTCTAAGAAACTTTTTGGTCGGATTTCTTTATTTCAATCTTTTCAATTTCCTTGATCATGAGTTAGAGTCTAAGATAAAGAATTACATTTGTCATTGTTTATCTTAAATTAAGGATCGGCACTTGAACCAGTAGGACATCCAGAGGCTTTTGTCAGACCGCTGGCCGCCGTCCAAACTCTACAATTTCTTGCAATATCTTTGCGTCAGAAACTTTCAAGCTGGTGTGTCAAATTAGGCTTGATTATTTTCTGTCGTAAGTCACTGTATGTTACATTTAACAATTTATTTTTATTTTCTCTCACATACGTAAGTTGATCTCTGCTACGGTTGTCAAACGCGATTAAACGTTTGCAGTCTTCTTACTCGCAGGTCATAAATTCAGCAGACGTTACCAAATTCAGAGAATTTCAAAAACGCACAAGTTCACTTTATCTCGTTAATTATTACCTTATGCCCTGTATTTCCTGATTTATATCCACGTAAATAGATGGAGATTTTGGTCAGTAGACATCTCTGGAAATTCGCAGTCGTTTGTTATCGCTTGGATCGCTTGCACGATGTGCCGTGGGTTCGTGATGTTTATCTAAACTCACATCACTAATGCTGGCAGATCATTAATTGTTGCTTAGTAAACTGCACAACTGACTCCTTCCTCTTTTTGATTGGGTTCAGTTACAATTCGTATAATTAATGAGCCAGGCTCTACTTTCTCACTGGCAGTATGAAACCATACAGGAAATTGAGAATTCTTCTTGGCATGTTTAGTTTAGTTCAGTTAATTGCAGGCATGACACATGGTATATTATAATGCAGTTAGTTCCATTACATAAAATAGCGTCTTATCTCTGCTACTTATTGAAAGCCAAAGGCTTATCAGGTAATGAACGTGAATTGAATGAGCTCGATTATCTGTTATCAAATTGCCGCTTCCTCCGGTCAACCGGCGGAAAACTTCGTTTTTTAGGAATACACGATTTCTTACTTATCGAATCACTGAAAAAAATAACTCAATTATTATCAGTGGTTTCCCAAGCCTATGAGTACCAATCAATCCATCAGTAATCACGAGCTCATCTTTCTCTCATCAGCTGCTTTGACCGCTCAAACAATAAAACTGCCGTAATTGAAGATTTATTTCCACATTCATACCACGAGTATTGAGCTTACTTCTCGGTACAAATCAGATAAACACACTCATATATTGCTCAAGTTTAGCGCTGGGGGAAATTACAAGGCGTACAATGACGGATTGCCAGATTTTTACCGCTAAATAGGCCAACGTTTAGGGTTCGAACGAATGTTGTTGCGAATGTAGCATTACTCGCTCGTAATGATAGCTTGGACGCATCTGGCAAGTCCATCGCGTTAATACTTCTGGAGTAATTGCCAATAAAAGTCAAACTTGGCTCTTCTTGGACGTCACCTGTTGTGTTCAGGGAAGAACTGTTCCTTGCCATCCGTTGTTAGGAGCGGCGGCCCGTCTCGTATTTCTCACACAAATATTTCTCTGGAATAAGACGGCGAACAAACAAGCGACGTGCTCAGGTTTCAAATAATGTTGATGATTTCAATTAAATGACGTCACTTTTGCGAATGGCTATTTTTTTAAATTTGTTTCATGTTATAAATGAGATCAAGAAAACAAAGTTTGGAAGTTTGTTTTTAATCATTTTTTTAGTGAGTGTAAAGTAAATTACTTTCTTTTCATGCAGAAATAATACTTGTCCGCTCTCATTTCAAATGAAAGATCGGTCTATACTTTATATTGATTATCAGGTATATGTTTCTAAAAGTTTATGAACAAGTCTTAAATGAAGCAAAAGGTCAGTGTACGCTTTAGATTGTTATAGCTTATTTAATCTTTAAACGAGCTGCATAATCCCACATGAATATATAATTGTGATAGATTAGTAAATTTTGTGCACAAGAAGTTAACAATGATTGAATATTTTTGAGTTTACTGTGAGTGCACTTGGTTGATATTCATACTGATATTCATTGGCCTTGAATTAAAAACTTACGATAAAACTACATATAAAACAATTATTTCATTTTGCTTTCAAACTTTTCCTAAAAATTTTCTCGCGTTTCCTGGTTTGTCATCAATCGTATTGTCTTGAAAGCGATTATAACAATCAGGCTAAATTTTTTTTGCTGTTCTGCACGACAGTAATTTTTCTTTTAGTGAGGTTTATTGTGCCGTTTCCACGCAATATCAGAATCTATTTTGATAATTTTATACCACTCTATAGAAGGCAATATAAAACTTTCCTACAGAAAATTGATATTCTATACATAAATGGATGTAAGAACAAGAAGAAAATATACATCCAAATATACTCTAGTTTAAGAAAATTGTAAAAAATTAGTAGCGTATTGTGCATGGAGGAAAACAGGAGATAATTTTCGCTTTTTAGGTGGGACAAATTTTTTCATATAGACAATTTGTTAATGAAAGTTTTTAGTTATTATCTTGTGCAGAAGCACCTACTCCAAAATTTGTTATCAAGTGCTTTGTTGCTTAGTTTATTCAGAATGACGAGTAATTTTCTTAAACTGATTTTGGATTAGGCCTTCCATAACACGATTAATAATTTATTATTATAATTTAAGAACTAACTAGCTTGCTTAAACCAACTAGTTTATTGTTGTAATTTATAAACAAACTAGTTTATAGCTACACTTTCATTATTAATCATTTCAAAAGACTCACATGTCATTTTCTTCAGGTTCAGTATCACAAATACCGTATATAGCAGAGCTAACCTACCTTTTCCCAAAGCTTTACACGATTATTATTATCATTATTATCATTATTATTATTATTATTATTATTATTATTATTATTATTATTATTATTACATTCATAGTTTAACCACTACAGCCCCAAACTTTGTAAGTGAATAACTTTCAGCCTGCTACTTCTGAATTCCAAATATGTTACATCTTGCACTGGTGATCTTCGATTACCAAACAAATATTGCTGTCATGAAAATGTAGTCTCAATATCCTAAGCAACGTAAATTTACAATTAATAACGGAAACGTACATTTTTTCTGCATATGAAAAAATACTGTTTTTATATATTGGCTTATCTAAATTCACCAGTATGTAAAATAATCGCTTCAAATTTCTTGCATACCCATTCTCTACTGTATTTTTTCATTGAAATATTATAAAATAAGAGATAATATTTTTGTTTACTGTTACAGTTTGACTTTGTTAGCGTGTGGGTAATGAAGATGTTGGTGTAGCACTGGAAGACTTGATTCTAGGGTCTGTTTTCCCCTTCAGTGTTTTTTCGTGTAACCAATAACTTCTATAAATTTAACTTAACGATGAAGATTTAAGAACACCGTGTACGCAAGTACATACTTGTAACGAAAATATCACACGTTCAATCATAGTATAACTGGACAGCATACCGAAAAAAATACCAGATCGTGATACAAAGTAAAATTAGCCGCTTTCATCTTGGCCTCTAATCATTGAAACAAACATTCCTGCGCGTCCTAAAGGATTCTAAGCGATTGGTGAGCAATTTAGTAGATGTGATGCTTTCAAGATAAAGCGTTGAAGTGTTAGCTCCATCATCGCATGACGATCATTCGTTCAGACAGATGATCTCGGCGTGACTGCTTCATCGGCTCAAGTCCAGAGGGAAGCGCTGGACAGTAGCTTCGTCCAATCACGACAAAAAATTGTTATGGCTTCCTTCAATTTTGTAATTTCTCTGAGTTTTTCGAATTCGTAGTGAATGAAGCGCTTTTGCTAATTGCAGGTTCACGCTAACAAGTGAAAAAAGTAATACTGGGGGGTATGGAAGAGTTAAAATTCTATAAATGCATTGATGTTCAGCTGGTTAAGGGGCTTATGCATGAATGTTGATACATTTTAAAATTTAAGTATCACTGTAAAAGTAGTTGTAATAAATTTCATCTTATTCGATGCCATTACCCATTCATGCTTCCTGGACTCGAAAAAGGCTAATTTGAAGTACGCTGGCTCATAAAAAGGCAATGAAATGGTAATAAAAACATCCGCTTGGTAAAGGTATTTAAGTCAGTGAAACACTTTCGTCTCTACAGCACAGCGTCATGTCTCACTTAGATTAGCAGTAAATTTAAAAGGATTCACTAGTCATTAATCTCTGTGGTGCGGCTCTATAAGGAAGCCTTTAACAAAGCAGCCCATCTGTCAAGTCTACTAACTGTAGTTAGCAACGAGAAGTTTCTACAAGATTTCTCATGATGGTATGGTTCAAGACGAGACTCAACGCACTCAAAATATGTAGAGCTAAACTACAAGCGAGACGCAGCACACAGGCGCAGAAAATGAACAGCATGGTGAAAAATTTTCTTTAGACAGCTTTGGTGTTGAATAGAAAGCTTATAATCTCAATGTTAGTAATGCAATATCGTAGTTGCATCATCATTTTATGCATATTGGGAAAGCAGCCGTTACATGAGAGGAGTGTATTTTCCAAAACATGAAAGGCTTTTTAGTTTTCTTGCTTTCCAGGTTTAGTTGTTGATCAAGAAACAGCGTTAGGAAGCAATGCAGCTTATGGTTCGTACATTTTATTCTTATCGGCTTTTCTGTTTTTGGCAGTCTCGAACCACCTATTGGATCAAACTTCCCTCGGCATGCAGTACATAATCGTTTGATAATTATTAAGCTACTATCAGAAAATGGCTAGTACAATTGTTAAAAAATCCTGCATGTGTGCATAAACTAACGACTAAAAGAAAATTTATTCATTGTAAGCCCTCATCATACACGGAAACTTGAGCCTACGAATAACTAGAGATTTAGTCAATGTAAAATCTCATGGTACATGTAAACCACATGTGACAAGGAAACATTGTCGCTAAACAACTGTTAGAACTATTTCAAACCCTGGTAGCTACAACATAGGGTACCCACGAAAATTACGCAGTATTTTTCTTGTTGTTGGTACTAAATTGAAGTCAATTTTTTCAACAACGAAAAAGTAATAATAAAAAGTGGGAAAAATTAATTGAGAGCATTGAGGGAGGCAGCTGAAAGAAGATGCAAAGTGCATCTCATTTTATGCATCTCTCAAGTATTTAAATATCAAGAATTAAAAAACGTATGTTGTATGAATCCTATCCTCAATTTAATAATTTTTTTCATTTATATGTGTTCATTCATGTGTCGTCGGCTTAATTCATGCTGAATTACCGACCATAAACCTAAAATTCTTAACGTAGATTATAATTTTCAGATGACTGCTTCATTCACGGCAGACATATTTATTGAATGTTCTATTCGTGATTCTGTCTGTGTAAACCATTCCTTTCTTCTCTTTATTACACCGCTGCTCAGCCAGAGACTTGGACCAATGCCAATAATTCATAAAAAGATCTTCAGAAAACAATCCCAGTTACTGGCTTTAATAAATTATTATTAAATTCCTTTGGCTTCTACGTATAACTTGTAAGATATCAAGATTAGTGCCCACCAAGTAAAAAAATTCGTGTTGTTCGTTCTTGTGTTAGGAAAGAGACTTGAATTGTGTAGAAGGTACGGCAACATAACTTTTTTTCAGAGCAAATCGCTTTGTAAAAAGGAAATTATGTTGCCGCACCCTGTACAAATTCGACTTTGAGGTTTAAAACTCCAAGTCGTGACGAATTATGGAATGTAAAAAGAAGTTTACTCAGTGAATAATTATAATTTAATTTCAGCCATTAGTGCAGTACCACTCGACAATTTAAAACCATAATAAAACAAGCTGTTTATCATTTTTTGGTTGTTACCATGTCTACCAAAAACATTGAAGTATCAATATTCTACAATCGCTTACTTTTACGATTCTGAAAATAGAAGGTGAAAAGCAACGATTAAACTAATTTTGTTCACAGCTGTGCATTTTTATTTTGCAATCTGATTGAAAAATTTTAGAATATTTTCGCTAACACGTCCTTGACAGATAACAACTACACGAAGATCGTGCAACATCAGCAACGTTGAATTAATTTTTACCATTTTCAGAGCACATTATAGTTAGGGAGGGAAGTACAGTACAACCTACTAAACATACGAAAACAATGTAAAAATATAGTAATATTATTTGTATTATTCAAAACCATATGGTAATGGGATTCTGAAATAAAACCCAAACTCCAACAAAGAATAGCTATTAAAACCCAATGTGAAAACTTCACACAATATTCTTCTTTGCATTGCGCAGCCAATAGCAATCCTAGATAAACATCTATAGACTGCTCAACCGTTGTTGAAGGGTGTTTTTTTCTATCTACATGTATGGATAAAGTGCATTACTCAGCTTGATCAATCGAGGAAATTGCTTACCCGCCCCGATAGTCGAGATCACTTCACTTAACCCTCTCTCTGATGCTTAAGATAGATTGCATCTCTATCATAGCCTTAGGATTCGGACGCGTCAATTTTGCTATTTGAGATGATCTCGAGTGCGCGTGCTTGCTATAAGACCACAGCAAAATCAGTACAGTACGATGCAACAGAACGAACACTGCGTGCCATTTCCATCTAAGAGTTCCATTTATCATAATTGCTTGCCGTTGCTGCAAGAGAATAAAACAGATACGATCACTGGTAATGAAAGCATCAGTGGCTGAATGCGGAGTCGAGGCTGGCCTAACCTCTTCTTATTGCGCCCCGCAAGAATTACTGACACTGAGAACATTCTTCCAGCTGCAAAAACACGCTCGTCCTTCGTGGGCATTAGCGCTGCTCAACTATGTTGAAAATTCTGCTCAAAGCCACCGAAAAGATTATTAAAAGGTTTTTTCTCGATTGGCCTTTTGAGAAGATAAAAGCATTGGCTATCTTGTATGATGAAGGGTGACTGCAGGGCTCTCTTTGAGAGTGGCCACTTGGAGCGTCTACTAGCAGGATTTAAGAAAAATTATTTTCCGTTTTCTCTTCCAGTAGTGATCGTTAAACAGGTCTGAAAGATAGGTTAGCGGGAGGAAATATTATAACTAAAAAATAGCGCTTAGTCAGTGTAGAATTAGCTTGTTCCCAAATACCTCCATCCTAAAAAAATTCAAGGGAATTCAGCAATGCTATTTTTTCTTCGCTACGAGAAGATCATTCATACAATGAAGCTCTACCATGCAAGATGAGTAGCAAATATAGTTGAGTTTATAATTCATTCTAAGCAATATTTTACATACCGATTTTAATACTTCAGATCTCGTTTTATCAAACTAGGTGATCTTCAGAGCCTCACTAATAATAGTGAAAATATCGCCGGTCATCCTCAAATTACAGAGGGCCATTTAAATTAAGGTTAAAATGTGTGCTATGAGCGTGCCTAGTGTATCCTGATACGAGTGTAGGTCGGTAGTCGTGAGCCCTACATCAATATAAATGGGGCTCCCATCGCTCAATGAGGCATATCGGAAGCACCGCGTTTTGGGCACAATTACGGCATCAACTTTAACTGGAACCTTTCATTATAAAAGTTTGAGCTGCGACATGAGCCCAAAAGCTGTCTAAAAAGCGGTAGGCCAGCAGTGGTTATGCAAAATGAAGATCACACTCGGCTGTCAAATTTGCTGTTATTTTGATGGCTTTATCCTTCATGACTACTACAGACGAGAAAGACCAAAAGTCTTTCGTGAAACTGTTCAAAAGTGTTGTGCTATGTCTCGTTAGTTCTTTGCAGAAAGGTAGTTTCTTGAAAACCGTGTTTATTTTATGAATTAACAAACTTTGAATACCTTTGCTTCAAGAAAAAGCATGCTTCTAGCAGCGTCGAATTTGTGAATGACGAGACTAAAAAACAGTCAAGTCGATTGAAGACAGGCTTTTATTTTCGACATTGTCGCACCACCTGACAATTAACTAATCCCACACATTTAAAAAACATTTTGAGAAACTACAATATAAATTCAATTTGAACATTTATTTCTCGTACACTTTTTTCGTTTTAAAAATTGAGCAGAAAAACAAAAGTTCTGAAGGATTACAAGCGACAAGCTCCTCTGTCATTTCAAGAAATCCTCTTCAATTTTCATCTTAAATTGTTTACAGTCATCATCCTCTTACTGATGTAGGTCAACCAAGATAAGTTCTCCAGCAGAAATGTCGAGTTTTAATCACATAACAAAAGAGGAATTATTTCTTGCATATCATAGTTGAACATTGACAATAAGAACAGCCCATCACTTATCCTCGACTAATTGTGAAGTTTTTAGATCACAGAGTGATGATTATTGTGAAAAATCAATGCAGGTCTCAGGTCAAATCTTTCAACGCACTTGTTAGAAGTAGCTAAAAGGCTACAAATACCAATAGACCAGCTGCAAGGAAAGAAAATCGACATTACCCCGTCAAAAGAATACATAGTGCATAAAATACTGCTCATCACTCGGAATAAAACAGTAAAATGAGAGCATATTCAACATATTAGCAAATATACTAATAAATTGCGAGCATATATAATAAACTCTATTACACTCTATATACGCTATACCATATACCATCTTCTTTTTAAAATACTCTATAACGTACTCTAGATATGATGACATATTTAATACAGTCTCGTTATTTAACATATTTTTAATGGTTTTCTGAAGGCATGGAACTTAGATGAAAGATAGTTTTAGTCCTTAAGGCTCACCATCTCAGACTTAGTCCCTGTGAGCCTAAAATGACCATCAAATTGAGGGATAAAACGATCCATTCTCGTGATAGCCTTCTGCACCACACCAGGCTGTCGTAACTCTCAAAACGTCTCTGCTCTTCGTAACCAGAACAAACTTAAATGTCTCTGCTGTTCGTAACCAGAAGAAACTTAAATGTCTCTGCTGTTCGTAACCGGAACAAACTTGTGGTTTTCACATTGAGCAACAATATATCTTTCTCCAGAAGCATGTGAACTGAAAAAAGTTTCAAACCAGTATTTGCAAAAGGTCTACCTCTATCCGTAGTATTTTAAGAAGGTTAATGAATTGAACGAGTGAATTCAGAATTTTTAATGTCCGTACACCTGTAAAATTTTTAATTAGAATTCGTATGGTTCCTAACTAAACTTGTTCAAACTGGGAATCAAACAAAGGAAGGATATTTAAGGGATTATCAGCTTCATAAAATGTAATTCAAAACCGCAAAAAAGTGGACCTAAAAACCATGCGAATTCTAATTAAAAATTTTACAGGTAAAGTGACATTAAATATTAACAAAACTGTTGGTGCTGAATAGGGGTTATAGACTTTGTTTTTACACAACTCTTACGGACTAATATTGTGTTTTCCTTCAAAATTCATTCAGTCAAACTATCGTAAAAATTTAATCAGATCACTTCAGTACGCCAACTCTCGTATCTATGCAGTAAAAAATACGTACATTGTATGGAAATAAACATAAAGAACACTGATATCTCAACGCTTCCTTCGATACTAATAACAATATTTTTGGTGCCTTCAGTATCCACGACTAGGCGCTGTACTTCTCGATATGATCTCATCAACAGCACCTCCGAGAGCGTTGGTGTAAGAGCATCTAGCCCGTGCCTGGAGACATCTTGTGGGGCCGTAAGGTTTTGCTATCTCCTCAGCTGTCCATATTGCGCCACTGCACTATGAACTATTCATTAAAGTTACTGCATCCTGTCGCCAGGCGCACCCTTTGAATATTCTTATCGTAAAGATTAATAGTCAGGAAACGATTTCTTACGACTGATCATTTGCAGACAATTTTTTAAACCAGGTCATTTACAGAGGAATGTTTCTGTGTCTGATCATTTACAGGAAAACATCTTTTAAAAACTGATTAGAAGCTGATGGAGTTGAAGTTATCGTTTGTACCTTAGCCTTCACTTCAACTTATGCACATGAGAAATTAATAACTTATGCACATGTTTTGCCACAATAAAGTTCAGTCCAAGCCACAGCAAAAAAGGAACTGCAATTTACATTCCCAGAAGAAATATTTGAAATACTATTCGACCATCTATATTTCATACCCAAAACTTAGTTTTAAGTTGTTTTCAACATTCTCTTTAGATTATTTAAGTCATTAATTTATAGTAAGAGAAGCAAGCGATCTCTATTATAAAATAATGAGTCGAATAGTATAAAAAAATTGGAAAAACTTTAGATGTACCGTCTTCTTTCCTTTCTAGCAGTTATGCATATTTTGCTCGTTATAATCCTTTCACAGTTCTACACAAATAAAAGCACCCATTTTCGAGCTAAAACAAGGTAAATTTTCGCTTTGATTCACAATCGTTTCCACAAACATTGCTTGTTGATAGTGAAATCTGAAGTGTGCTCAGGTAGCCTCCATTACGTATATTATAAAAAAGCTGGTAGGTAATGACATTTAAGAGAAACCTGCTCACCAATAAACAAATTACCAAACAACATGTTGTTAAAGATCAGTCAATCACTAAATCACAAGCAGAATTGACATGCATGTAATAATATTTTTAAACTACCTCCTTATCAGGACACTAGAAACTTGCTATGAGAAATAAACTTCCTCTGCATTGCGTAAATTTTACCATTCAGGTTTTTTTGAACAAAATATTTTCGAGAAATGAATGTGATTTGAAGCAAATTGACAACTTCCTACTGTTCTATAGAATTTTTTTCGTCTGTGATACTAAATTTACAAGTGCATTACTGGTAGAACATAGCTTATTTTTTTGCACAGTGAGCAGTTCTGCACTTACTAATCTGTACTTTATTATATTGAGTTCCTGAGGATGTACCAAAAGTTTCACCCACTTAAAAATCTACCAAAATAAATTTACCAGGTAGTACAATAATTCAATCTTTAAACATAAGTAACATAACAACCTTTCAAGTCGTATACTTCCATTTAGTTATCAGATCCAAGTAGCTCTACCAGAGGTCTTTATTTTATCGAAAACCGTGCTACACTACTACTGTACAACCCTCTCAGTCTTTTTTTATCCTATCTCATTCTTCAAACTCCAATCAGCTGCTGCACTGGTAATGACCGTATCATTAAGCACTGTATAATTATCTCTAAGAAACTTATCCGGTTAAGTACGAATCATCAATAATAATCTTATCGAAATTCATGGTCGATTTTAGTTAATTTTTATGTGCTGAATGTAGCTGTCCAGCGAGCAGTATCATACACTAAATCATCCACAGGTGTCATTTTTCGAACCTCCAAGTGGAAAACAAATGCCGAATCGGTGTGGCTCATTGAAGCACAGGTAAAAAGAGTGTACTTCCAATTGGATGAGCTGAAATAGGAAGACACAAGCAACTCTGTAAATATTCAGGTATACTCTGTTTGTGTTTGATGCTCAAAGTTGACCTCACTTTTAAGTAACTCATTAAAAGGACAAACAAGGGTACGGTGTAGAGGCATTCTAGTCTCTCACCACATCAGTAAAATGATTCCCATTCAATGGTGTTCCGCAACCGCAAAAAATTAAGGATTCTGGTGCATTAAATTAGCAGCCAAGAAACGTTGTACTGTACACTTGATGTAGTGCTGTTGTTCTAATGTTGTTCTTTAATCTCCTCATTTTTTCATAGTATTAATATAACTCGCTATGTTTAATAAAAGACTGCTGGTTATGAAATTATAGATCAAATGGTACAGTCCTTACGGTTACAATCTTCGAGTTTCTGTTCATTTTCATATGGAGATTCGAAATCAGCGTCATGAAGAGTGCTTTTCAAATTATCTTTCAATTTTTTTATTTCAGTATCTTTTATCCTTCTCCGATTGTTAACTTCTTGCCTTTTTCATTTATTTTCTTCCAGCTGTTGAAAATTTGTGTGTCCTAATCCATATTCTGCACAGATCTTGAAAATTTTAAAGATTTTTCCCAACGGACTTCGCATAAACCCAAACGTTCATTGTCACTGACTTTCATTTTCAAGTTCTCTTCTTATTTTCCATATCAACTTGAAAATAAACGCATCGACATTGATACAGACACAAACATCAGCAAGCAAGAAGGCCTGGTTCTCGAAGAATTCATTTGATATTAAATAATATTTTTCAATTCATAGGAAAAACACAAGAGCTTGTATCAGATACCTGTAGGACAAAAAAGAATAAACGTTACATGTTCATTTCAGCCCTGTAATGGCTAAAGTTATCTCTTTCTCTAGTCGAGACCGACTTTGAAGAAAGCGATCCTTTTATCACAATTTGAGTGTCTCATAAGTCTCAGCAAAGTCACATTCAAGAGTGGTGGCACTCACGTTTCAGTATGTGATATTCAGGTCAAGTTATATGGTTGGCAACATCAGTGTGCCATGCAAATGTGCTTCTTAATTCAATGCATAAATCAATGTTGATGGAAATGATGGTGAAGTGTTTATGGCTTGCGGGGTAATGGGTAAGACAATTAATATGTTCATCCAGTGATTGATTAAGAGTAATTAACAACAATGAACAGTGTGCAATTGTTTAAATAAGATTTAGGAAATAAATTTAATCGATCGTCAGTCTTAGTCTTTATTGCCAATAAAATTAGAGTAAAAATGAAATAGCCAATACTATACCGAAAATGATGCAATATTGAGAAATATGTTATAATTAATCAAAAATACACTATGGAATTATTAAATCATTATTCATTACTCAGAATGCACCAATAAACAACACTTCAACATCCAAGAATATTTTTAGCGAGTGCCATCACACACAAACAAAACAAAACACGAAAGAAGAAAAGATATTGCTAACATTTGCCAAAAATTGAATGTGATGAACGTAATGTGTTTATACCTCGGCTGTTCCCATACCCATCACCGGGTTTTACAAGCTCTATGGTCTATGCCAAATTACTGATTGATCTTCATCCGTATATTAGTGCTTATCTTTTGAGTGTCTTCTATCATTTAACAGAAAAATCCCTGCATAAATAATTTAAAAATAACTGCTGTTTTCATGCTCTTGATTCGTGAGAGTAGGTTCTGCATGTCTCATAATTCCTTCACTACTCTTCAGGCTACATTCATTAGACGAATTAACTGCAGTAACTCAATGATTCTATCTTCCAAGCCTGTCGCAGAATCTGCTTAATTATCTACAGGTGAAGTTTGAGCTGTTCGGAGGCAGTGCTTTCGCAGTTCTCTCCTTTTAATTAATTGATTCTAGAAGGTCTAACGACTTCGACGTACTAACAGAAATATGAATGTACGTTCTGCTATCGTACTTCCTTGAACAACAGTAAAAACTTTGTGGCCAACCTAATAATTAGAGGAAGAACAATTAAATCGTGCTTAATAGCTGGCACTACAGGTTTAGGATAAAGTTTTTACAGCCAACCTTGAGCTTCAAACTCTTGTGCAAAAAATGCTATAAAAATATCAGGTACGAAACTAAAACACTGTTGCGTTTGGTTTACATATGCATATAATTTGTTTCGAAATTGAATCTTCATTTAGGTATTTGGATATTGTATTTTATATATAAGAACATATATATCCTAATTAAATTAAATTTCAATGAGCTTAGGCACAAATAATGGAGATTTCTGCTGTTGTGGGACAAATACTCAATTATTAGGGTGGAAGTACATCGAATTTTTGGTCGATGATTGGAGCAAATGTACCATACGATGATTGAAAAACGGCGTGTAACTGCGAAGATTAAACTGCTTATCAAAGAAATGAAATCGCATTGTAGAGCGTGTGTACGATAGCTTTTCGACTTTTAAATTTAAATGATGCCAAACAAAAGTTCATGCGTGTTTAACCTCTATGACATCTTTTCTGTAATTAACTTAATGTTAAATGTTTATTTTTCTTAACCTCCTGCCTTTGCATATGTTATAATATTAAAGTTTCAATATTTTCTCGACTTTTTCGAGTGTGAAGCGACTGAAGTTCCATCATCTCAAAAGGATTGAAGCTACGAACATTTTAATTCTGCGTGCCAGTATTTGTCCTATTGTCTGAATTAGCGTTGATGCTTCAGTAGCTTATATTGCATCAACAGGTAAGCTAATGATAATTGAAGATAATAGTACAGAATAGATAGACAAAATTGTGAATTTAAAGCATTCCAAATACCCCGACTGACGCTTGGTAAAATTACGCGTTAGTCTGACTTTTTGTCCTCTATTTAACTGCTCGCGAATTGGTATGCATTAAGCTGTGTAGTGTTTGCACTGCTTCTGAAGTTTCTCAATAATTCCCTGCATTTTCCATTCTCGAGTCTGCACTGTATCATCTCAGCACAAGGAGGAGCTTGAAAGCATGTTAAGAATTCGCTTGTTAATTATAGTTTCCTTGAGTTAGAGCGGAAACTAGTCATTAAGAGCTGCAGGGGCAAGATTCGCTCGACTGCTTCCAAGATCTGTAGGAAACAAGTTGTAGGAGCAAAAGAGCAGCCGTGGTCGGCATTCAAACTTAAGCGAGCTGCATCTTTGTGTGTCGGATTAGTTCTGAACAGAGGAACTACAAAAGAAGGGATTATAAGGAGCTTCAACGTTCCATTTATCTTCACTGTTAAATGCACCGTTTATCATAAACTATACAAAGTGAATTTTTAAATATTATTATTAAGATATGCATCAAACAAGCCTGTTCTCACCTGGATAATTATTGATACACACTCAAACCGAGAGAATTAAAAACGTGTGCACTTTTGTTACTGGGGTTGTAATTTTGAAATTTATATAAAGAATTTTTCATGCTGTAGATTAAATGCTTGTATTTTGAGGTTTAAGTTAGCATAGCATAACTTACCAATAACAAATCCGTAAATTTACCAATAACAAATCGTTTTGAAACATCGCACCGTGTTTGGTTATGATAGTTCATAGATCGTGAAATTTATTTGAAGACCTGAAATCTGAGAGCTGTAAACGGAACCTTGATAGTGAGCATATTTTGCTAGTAAGATTTCAGCTTCGTGATGTCCAACTGCACTCGAGCACGATCAGAATTGAATTACTATTTGAACAGAATAGCATCGGCGTGATCATTCAGCGATATTCTTAAACGTTGTTTACAGCTTCAAAGTCAAAACTAAAAATATATGTACAGAATGAAAGATAAAATAGCAGATGAATCACATTAAAAAAAGCTTAACCAAACCTTGGAAATTATAAAGATTCGAAGAATATATGTAGAGATTGATCTGTATATAAATAGTTTCATGGGAAAAAATATACTGTCATCGGCGAGTGACCGGGTGCATTATACAGGTATTTATTTTTTATTGGTTCTTTAAATAATACTCAATTAAAACCAATAGCTAGCGCTTCATAGCTGAGCTTCGAAGAACGCTGGTGTTAATTACGATCACATAATAGAATATTCAAAATAGAGCTTTCACTTTTTCATATTTTAATCTTTTCTAAGCTGTCTTATTTATTTCTTACAATAAATAGAATAACTACTTTAAAAATATTTCCCATAATTTCTAGAGAAACATAAAAAATGGTACATTTTCTTTCCCTTCAGTTCTTAAGTTACGTTGGCCCAAAGGATACAATATTTTTTCAATGAGAATTACAAACAAGAAGCTTCTCAAAACTGCTACTTAAGATGTAACCTATTCACAATATACAATGCATGCACGTGAGGCTGAATAGTTTCTTATTCAGTGTGAAGATCATTGCATGTTGAATGTTCAGAAATTTCTTATACGTATTCTGCCTTGAATTTCACCCACATTCATCATTGCATGCTGAATTTTCAACGTAAGTCAATCATACTGGGAATGTTTCAATCTTGTACTGATGAAGATAAAAAGTATTTGATACTACACAATTTTATTAAGTTAAGGTGTTTAAATGAAATTGAAATTTAATTAATAGTAATTAATAATATTCTGTTTTAAGGTCATTATTCATCATTATGATGGGGTAAAACTAAATACTCATGATTCTTAAGACAACGTAGAATGACGTGAAAGTTAGTAGGGAGTATTATACTATTTCAATGAGTTTTTTAATCATTAAAACATATAAGTCCCCATTATGCATTTCAGAATATAAATGATAGTTAGAGAATAATATTAAGGATTCATCCGCATAGTAGGCT
This sequence comes from Trinorchestia longiramus, assembly GCA_006783055.1. Classification (NCBI taxonomy): domain Eukaryota; kingdom Metazoa; phylum Arthropoda; class Malacostraca; order Amphipoda; family Talitridae; genus Trinorchestia; species Trinorchestia longiramus. The sequence continues at coordinate 237,595 of VCRD01000311.1, forward strand.
AAAATTTTGACGAAATATTGAACATGAAATATACCTGGCAAAAATATCATGGATGAACAAAACTTAATTTTTCCTCAATATATGTACAGTATTTCAGTCCACCTGTAAAATCAGACGAGAAATGTCATGAAAATGAATGAAATAAATACCTATATATAACAGCTTAATTCAGAATACTGAAAAAAGACTCTGAAATAGGCGTTCATTTCCAATTTTGAAGCCACATCCCATTGGAAGAAGCAAAGAAAACAAATTAGCGTCGATGTTGAATTTCTCACAGAGAGCCGCGAACTGTTCCGTGCCCATTGAAGTCTCAATTATTGACACCACAAAACAAATCATCCGCATACCTACTCGAAATTGCCTCATAATTTCTTGTTCAGGTTAATTTCCATGCGGTTTCGTGTCAGCCAAGAGATGATGTTTATTGGAGGTCTGTAGTCGTGCCAGAATGGCCCCAGTTCTCGATAAATCGGTAACAGGCGCCCATAAGCTCATTGTTTCTGCTCCCATGGCCATTGCAGGGAGGCCTCCAAAACTTACCCCAATTACACGGAACTTTTGGTGGCCTCTTTATAAGCCTATACTCAAAACGGCGACCCTGCATAACTCAGAAGATGAAGCCAACTAAGTGAGTAGCAGGGGCTTGCTTACGTGACTTTGCAGCTCATGGCCAGATGACCCTGTGGTGGACCAAGGGGAAGGAGAGACCGCAGGAGTGAGGTAGCGGTAATGAATGACCACAGAAACGCCCTGTATCCTGACGATTGCCTCTAACGTCTTCTTTATTGAGTCATTTCAGGATAAGTTAATTAGAGTTTGTTAAGACGCATGCCTAAAGGACCTAGAGTAAAACAGCTCCCGAATTGCCTACACATATTTTTCCGAAACTTTCAGTACTCGGGAGGTATACTCGGTACACATAATTTCAGAGTATTTCCCTTGGGTGACGTGTCGAAAAGATATAGCATGTAAAATAATCTTTCGTGGTTTTTTAGGCACAAGAAAAATATTTGTATAATAATATCTACAGGCAGCTGGTTACGATTCTATGGACCTATACTTTGATTCTAATGAAGAAAATTCTTTATGTAGAAAGGGGGTACCTAGAGAAACAAAACTTAGAAATTTTTCCAGTATACAATCTTTTTTGGTGGAGATTTTGTACATTTTTTATGTTGTTTCATTTCGCTCCAATTCAATGGAAAATTGTAGAGGAAATGTAATAATGGTGAATTTATTTCTTTTTATTCAATTGTTTTGTTAATTTAATTCTTTTTTATACATTAAATTATTAGGTGAAACCGCATCGAATAGCTCTTCTAATTTTCATCCCTGCAACTTAATCCTAAATTGCCGGGGTGCCCCATTGAGAAGCACATAACAAATATCATTTTAAAAGGACTTCAGCAGAATTCCTAGTTTATATATAAACACGATTACATTTTGTTTAATTCACTGATACGTATGACTGAAATAAAAATATTCATATATAAGATTTAAGTGGACTGAATGAGGCAATACGCTTTTCACGATAGTTGCTATTGCGATATTTTAAAATTGCCACTTCGGGTAAGTTAAAAAGCGAAGTATGTACATACACCCAGCTAGTACGCAAAAAATTACTCATATTTCATATACATGAACGAAAATTTAACTTCTTAAACTAACAATTCTAACTTCAATGAAGGTTTTTTATGGATTTTTAATAAATATTGTAGACGACTGGCACGATATCTGGAAAGCATCAATCAAGAACTGAAGGTTTGGATAAGGTAAATATAAGGTATACCTGGCAAGAGAAGCTGCGTCGTCATGCCAAATATGGAATCGAAAAGATGCAAACAAAAAGACGTTCGTACAACGCAGTCTTCGTGAGGCCTTTTTTATTAAAGGTAGCACTATCAATTAAATTTCATCAACACTGTACCGTTACATCTAAGATTATTTCAATATTGTCCCCAACTAACAAAAAATTCTAACGCTTCAGAAATACCACTTTTATCTAACACTTCAATGTGTAGTACATGGAACCACTTTCCATCGTTTGCTTAATATCTGTATGATATTCGAGTAAAATAAATCTTTTAGGACCTGCAGAAGCCAGAATGTGGCAAAATCAAAATGATATCTGGTGCAGCAACATAACTTCCTTTTTTAAAAGCACTTTGCTTTAAAAAAAATAAAGTTATATTGCCGCACCCTGCTCCTGCAATAAGTTTTCTTGGGACTTTATTTCCGCAACAATGCGGTTATCCTCCACGGTTATCCTCCGCGGTTATCCTCTGCGGTTATCTTCCGGGGTTATCCTCCGGGGTTATCCTCCGCGGTTATCCTCCGCGGTTATCCTCTGCGGTTATCCTCCGGGGTTATCCTCCACGGTTATCTTCCACGGTTATCCTCCACGGTTATCCTCCGCGGTTATCCTCCGCGGTTATCCTCTGCGGTTATCCTCCGCGGTTATCCTCTGCAGTTATCCTCCGCGGTTATCCTCTGCGGTTATCCTCCGGAGTTATCCTCCGCGGTTATCCTCCGGAGTTATCCTCCGCGGTTATCCTCCGGAGTTATCCTCCGCGGTTATTCTCCGCAATGTGGTTACTGCTACGGTGAAGGTGATCGCTGGGGCAACAGGAATATCTAAATATTAAACGATCATTGCTCCGAGTGCTCATTTAAACTTTGGTTTCAACTGTTATGAACAATGTATCTCAAACGCCACATTCATTTGAACTAAATTGAGAAGGTGTTAAAAGGTTTAGAGAGCAGTTGGAAACCTAGACTTTCACTTTCAAACACATAGAATAGGTAGACGCTATGCCTATCATTATCATCATTATTATATTCTTAGTTTGTAGATGTTGTAGGTACCTTTGAAAAAGTTCATTTACTCCTACTCAAGCTTAGATGGTTAGTTAAAATATTTAGGGTTAGGGTTTTAGACCATTTTTGTAGGTTAGATAGCGTCATTTGTAAGATCAAAGCTCAAAATCTATTTTAATCTCTTAGATAAGAAAATTGATTCCATCGCTCAGAAAAAACTGATTAAAAAAATTGACGTCAGGATATGTTTTGTCGTGTTCATTGTAATTTTGAAACAGTTTCAACATATTTTCATTTACGATACTGAAGAAGTTGTGCGGAGCCTATGTACAGTATTTTTAGAGCATGTGGTAAAGGCGAGTGAATATTTACTGATCTATTGATGTTCTTCACTAAGATGCTCTCAAGATCGAGGGATCGAGTGAGATGGATTGAAATCTTTTGACCAAACCGGTGAAATTTCGATCAATACCATCTTGAATATTGATGACACATGAATAAATGTATCATCAACTAATAATCAATAATGAACGTTAGACATGACAGAGAATGAACATTTTTACAAAAACAGTCATCAAGCGAAATATTGTTTTCAAAACTTCATAAGAATTGTATGAGAAAAAATCCGTATTACAACGACATTAGTTGGTTTAAAAAACTTAAAGCCAAAATTACTCAGCGTGATCAATTCCTCAGTATCGTTAATTAGTATGGCTCCCAAAGTCTTCTATTACAAATTTTTCAAAAATTAACTGTGTTCCTGCACAACACTTCCGCTATCGTCGGTAACCTGAAACAAAGCTCATATTCTAAAATTGAAATGTTAGCTGAGATTCAATTAAAGCTCAAAACTCTTTCGAGAACTTCGACGATGGAAAAGTATATTCAAGTTTAGCAGTCTCTCATAAGATAATGAGGGACTGCAGCCCTCCGAACTCATTAACAGAGCATAACAAAAGATGCTGCAGCAGTTCTCTTCACCCAAACTTTGCTGGCCATCGCACCTCTGCTCTAAAGCCTCGGAGGAAGTCCATGAAAAACACTTGTCTTGTTTCACTCCAAATAATCACTCCTGTTTTGAGCCCACACACAGCCAAGGCTTGTATCAGATTTATACCCTATAAATCATGCAAACATTTAGAGACTGCAGAAACTAAGTAGACGAGCATTAAGCTTAATTTGGAACTTTAAATTAGAATTCTGCTCGGTGTTTAGATCGTTGTCTTTGGGTATAAAGCAAAGATGAGGGATAATTTGGAGCTGTCGTTTATAGGAGCTGAGGAGTGTTTCTTGTTATGTGAGGCTGTAGACCAGCCCTCTAATTGGGACTCAACCGCTGACGCTGCTCCCTCTAATAATGTTCCTTCAGACTGAAATTAGAAGCTCTTTTGTATTCAGATACAATTGATTTCCAGCTACCAAATCCCAATTTTTGGAGCCGTCTTTCATATTTTTAGAATTGATGTTGCAGGCAAGAAACATTACATGCTTCACTGCCCAGCTCTAAATGGCGTCCTCAGGGCTGTAGGAAGTGGATTGGCATCACAACCTAAATTTTAAAGACGCGTGTGCAGGAAAATAAAACCATAAAAATAGTTCTGGCATGTTTAAAATATTCGCTGTCATGCCATCTTCCATAAAAGTCCATGCCCTTTATTTCAAAGTATTTAGCTAAGTACACGCTCATGCAATCACCGAGTTCGTGCAATAAATAATAGGACGAAGGGAATTTTTTAATGAATCACCAACATTTATACGATGTTTTCTTTGTATTTTAACTGAGAATAGTATTGTGGAACTCCTTACAAGGGTAAAACATTAAACGTTCTGCGACACATTTTAAGACATGAATGTACACGTTACTCTATCTACATAGAATCGATTCTGTTAGTTTTGAATTGAAAATTGTATCAGATAATAATCCAGATCCCAAGTATAAAACAAAACGACTCTAGCAATGCCGCAGAAATGTTGAGAATTTACTGCAAGTTTATCTTTATGATCCCTGGTAGTGTGTAGGTAACCGAAGTATGTACAGGGTGTCCATAAAAGTCTCTTTACTATTTCAAAAATTTATTACAAATGCGATTGATAAAATATTTTATTCAGATTTGTTTAATTGTATTTAGTGTTTATTAAAGTTTTTAATCACATTTGTATTTGTGTGTTTCAGGGATCCTGTTTGTGAAACAGGTGCTGTTAAGACTTTATGAGAGACTTTTATAAGAGATTTTATGGACATCCTGTCGTATTCGGAGAAGCAGTACATGTGTTTGCTTTGGATCTTCATTCAGAAGTCCAAGGTATTTTGTGCATTCACACGTGAGACTGATACAGTATAGCCTAATTGTGAGTGAAAACTTTTGAAAAGGCATAATCCTTTACAATACCTAAAACTTGTTCAAAATATGTGCATCATTACAGTACTTATACTAAGGATACTCAATTTCATATGAACATGCGTTCAAATGAAAATTCTATGTTGTATTTTGGAAGCAGCCTGCATTTACAAGGATTATGAAGATATAGCCTCATGGTACTCATTACATACAAACACAACGAACAAAATTACCAAGCCTCTTCTTTCTTTTTAATCAGAATTAAAAAGAATTAGTGAGTTAGCTTTTACATTAGTTTGTGCGACTCATTGAGTTGCTTTCACTTCTATACATATACAATAAGTTTGGCCTTTCTTTCTTACTTATTTGAAGGTGTAGTCTGCTAGGCATTTCAAAAAATTCAGTGTAGGAACATCTTTTAGCAAGGTTCTTGTTCTGAATCTGCACAGACTCGGATATCGAGCTCGTAGCGTGATAAAGCGAAAATTTAAGCGATATCAGTGTTGAAGAATTTACAGTATTTGCTAGGCGGTGTAAACGACACAAATAGATATTCACAAGAAACTCACCATAGTATCAAAATTATTTGAGGCCGTCATAATTTCTATTTTTCAGTGGCCTACTAACACGAACGAGCTCTAATTTGATGCATCTTGATTGAATTGAAGCTTCTGTGCAGATGCAAAGGTCATATGACGCGTTGAAACCTAATGTTTAGACACAAGAAACAGCTACGAATCGAAAGTGAAAGAACAAAGAAAATTGATGCCTTGCTGATTTACGGGAAAGAAACCAGGGGTCATCCTACACAATAAGGAAATAAATGTATCCAAATTATATGCATTAACTTCTTAAATGTACACCACTTATTTCTAAACGTTCCGGAGTCTGGCCATTGCTTCTCTGTAACTGATTTGCAAAATTGAGAAGACTTGTTCTTCACACTTTTGAATTTCCTTCTCGATTGAATGCGTGTTGGAATTTTCTATAAACCTAGCGATGAATTCCGGTATCCTGAAACATCTGAAAAATGTATTGTAGTTTTTGGAGTATATGGGAATTACATTCAGATTTTTTTGTTGAAAACATTATCAGTTATTGGAGCTCCTGTGAATTTGTGGTGGTGACAAAAATTTTGGGTTCAATGTACCTCATTACTGCCCAGCTGGGGACATTTTGATTTTTATATAAGATTTGTATTTTCTTTGTGTTTTTTGCCTTTAAAGATACGAGTCAGTATTATTCAAACTCACGTTCACCTTGACTTATGAACTGATCTATCAGCAGTGAACTTTAATAGTTTAACTGATATTTTCCTTAACTGATACTTTCCTTAATTTTTACTTTTCTTAACTTTTACTTTTCTTAACTTTTACTTTTCTTGCTGTTACGTTCCTTAACTTTCATTTTTCTTACCTGTTACTTTCTTTACCTTTTATTTTTCTTGACTGTCACTTTCATTAACAATTACTTTCGTTAAATTCTTAGAGACGTGTAGAGGTGTCGTGTGGTCTCTGGTAGTAATTCGAGATGATAAAAAAGTCGGCGTTAGTAACTTTTAACGTCTTAAATATTCGTAGAAAAAATGCCCTTTGGCCCATCAAGAGCTTGTTCATAATGGAACACTTTAGACACCTCAGGCACTCACAAACCAATATGCTTAAGAAAAATCGCAAAATGTGAGCAATATTGTGCTTAATCTATCGTATCATCTACCCCACTGACTGAAATTCAACTTTTTATCCGAGTACAAAAAAGCCGAGAGTACTTAGAATCTTCTGGGGAAAGTTTGTAGTTTCATTCTTTATTGTATTTCGTTGGCTACCTTCCCTCCCGGGAATTTTTTGTTAGTCATTTCTGAAGTCTTTGAACCAAAGTGTCATGTATTGGTATGAATACACAGTATAGGGTTTTAAAAAGAAAGAATTCTGAGAAGTACTGTAATAGTGACCAAGAGTGTTCGAAAGAGACATTGAAGGGAGTTATAATGAAGACCGAGTAAGTATCGATAAACGTACATATATATGCCCAGGTCGGCTGCTCTAACAGAATACATACGACCCACAACAAATAAAAAATGGAGCCTCCTCAAAAATTCTTCTGAAAAACATACCAGCTTGCCCATGCCAAATTTAGTAGCTTGGAATAACTCTGAGAAACATAATACTGTCATTAGATATATAACAAACAGCGTATGCTGTATAGAATCATCTTATCCTCCTATTCAGGAAAAGCTTCATAGGTCTGCCTGCCTCGAAGAAACTCTGAGTTACCAATGTTACTGTACAATGACTGAAAACTTGTGTTAAGTTGTTACTAGCAAAATTCTTGAATTGGTAGTAAACTTAACTAACTTAGCTATTGAAGCACGAATAGCTTTGTAGATTTCCTACGTACATATCTGATGTACGTCCGGAATTTTATGTTGGTTCTCACTTCGAGACGCATCTGTTTCCATCCTATTTAATGGCACTTCGCTTGAAGACATTGACAGTTCTATAATGAAACGTGGACGCACGTTAGCACGGAATGATGTGCAAATAAACGTATATAAACCCCTGTTTTTAATGCATGTAATGCACTGAACAATTAAATACTGTAAATTTCTATGGAACTTTTTTACTGTTCTCGCTCAGGCATGTGATAGCAAGTTGTGAAGCAATCCCATCGTTGACATGAAATAATTTGAAAAATTGTAAACTCAGGACTCATCTCATTACGCCATCAAACACAACCCCTACTAATTTGACCCTATTCAATTCAAGAGTCAGCTGAGCACTGTCTGAGCTCATCAAGATTGACTACGTGAAGAATTGCTTCAGATGACTGAATCCGAGTATAAAGACTGTCCATCGTCTTGTACAAATTTATACAACAGATTCAAATGGGACAGAAGTTCCGTTAGTGAGCGAAAATAATTCATCAGCATTCACTAATATTTTTAGGGATTTTACAGATAATGCGAAAAGCAAGCGTAGTTAACATGAATTAGCCTTTTCATTCTTGCCTGAAGTGAACGTTTTTTTCAACAAAGTTACTAACAAAATCATTGGAGCTATCGATGTCATGGCGAATGGATCGATCTATACTGATAGTATACAGCTAAGATATTTTGTTTAGTAAGCCGTTAAAAGCATAAGAACTTATCCCTAATGTAATCCATATTTTTAAAGTTATCTGTTTGGAATGTAACTCGGGTAAAAATTTTATGGAAGAAGCCTTGAAATTCTCAGCCATAAAACTACGGCATTGTTCACTAATGGTGTTTTCTATAAAGCCCAGGCTGTCCGGGAGCAACCTCGTTTTCTATAGCCACAGGAGGTATAATTACCTCTTTAAGTTTACTTGGTAATTAATTTTTATAAGTGATCCGTAGCAAAAAATTACTGAAGAAATTGGCTAAGACCGTTTAAAACTTGTTAACGGCAGGAAAGATTTTTGACAAAACACTTTTAATGAACATAATTTTTATAAAAAATAAAACCTACGAGTTTTTTATCAGTAGCTGTACTCACCAAAACAATTTCTGTTATATTAGAATTTCTGTATTAGTAGTAATTTTTCATCGATGAGTCCATTATCGTAGGTAGCATTTAATAGCAGGGGATAGACAAAATTTATGTTCGACGAAGTCGCCAAAAAATACGTTCTACAAAAGCATATTACTGCAGCACAGTCATCAGGAGTAGTAGTATTATCTCAAAATCCTCATCGCTAACATCGCTGTATTATCGCGGGGAAATTCAGTATTAAATTTTACAAACGTGCTTCGCAATGTGTAGTACAATGACGTGTAGATGCGCTCCCATTAAAAGTTGCTTGTTGCACCATAAACAACTGTTTATGTTGCACTACTCTGTGCAATTTTTACATTATCTGTTATCTACTTGCATTATAAGTAATGGTTCCGCCAGTAAAATGTACATCGTGTGTTCAATAACCTGTTCAGTCTACACTCTAAAAGTTGATTGTAGCACCATATATTTATTTTACTGGTTATGTTGCACTATTTTCTACAATTTTTACGTTTATGTTATCTACTTGAACTACAAGTAATGGTTCTGTGAGTAAAGGGTACATCGTGTGTTCAATAACATGTTCAGTCTACACTCTAATTTGTTTCTATTACGTCTGTTGCGTTTTGGTGCACATTCATTTATGACGGATTCCGTGTTTTCCTATCTTTTTGGCTTTAATCTTCCATGCAGTATGCTATTCGTACACAACTCATTAACGGAAAGTGTATAGGGTCAAACATGCGACAACTTTATTTATTGCTAGATTTTTGTTCTGTTTGTCTTCTCGAAAAATACATTAACTTCATTAGCCACATAGTTCATCCGTGCGCCCTCCGATGTAATTTGGTCATAAACTAACTAATACGTAAGAATATTTGTTTATTCTTATTGATGTGTGATGAAAACATTCTTGAGGGTAAAGGTATATTTCAAAATGTTAAGAAGAAAGCATTTAACTACAATCTAAAAATGCCTCGTACTTTCCAAAACAATGGTTTGACAAAAACGCGTAGAATCACAGCTCTTTAATTCCTTTAAATCTGTTTTAAGCATCAAAATGAGAAACAAAATTATGAAATACATATACTAACATTGAATTACTTAGCAAAATGTTAAGTTGAAAAAATAACACCTTGCAGTACCAAAAGATGTAATGAAATTATTTGAGAGATAGGTAGGTTTAATAAAAATGAAATAGAGAGCTTGACAAATTCAAAATATACATGTTTCCATTTTGCTCCACTTGTTTTCATTTTATCACCACACACAATACGTACTACGTCCAAAAACGCTCAGTGAAATTTTTTTAAAGTTGGTGAGAGAGATGAGTGACTATACCATAATGTACGCAGTACACAATTACATTTACAAATCAGAATATTTTCTTAGATATCGGGAGTCTGCTTTTTGTGAATAAAATTCCAAATTGGGGATCCACTCATTGAAATTAAATTCGAAGGTATAGTGGAATTAATTCTGCTAAATGATCTTTGAATTTGTTTTCGTTACATTTTGTTTGTTGGGATATTGTGCTTTCTAGGACCCAGCCTCGGATGCACTCTGTTAATTGTTTTACCTTGGGTCACTCTTAAGACCTACCTATGTATGTGTTCCGAACACCACTACCGTCTTCGAATATCTTTCTACAAATAACAATGAAAAGCTGAAGACAATGAAGGGCGTGGAAATTTCATTGATCGTCTACTTTCATTTTCAGAAGAATGATTGTGAGGCTATAGTAGCCTACTTTGACAACACATCGAGCAGTAAAGCAATAAAGGAATCATTTACTTTTTCTCTTCCTGACATAAGGTAAACTTTTTCCCAAACTACACACGTCTTCTACTAGTATCATTGCCGTACTGGTTTATCTGAAGTAATAAGTGAGATTCAAAATTCGATTACTTAATTGAGAAAAATTCTTTGAGTTCATCCTGAACAAGAACTCTCATAGCATAGTCGTGAGCACTTGCTCTACTTATCTTTCTCTGAGGAAGACTAGGTTATCTGTTCAAAAGCCCATAATTCATCACTTGATTGCAGCCATTTCCTGCTTATTAAAAGCAATCATGATGGCTTAGAACGTAAGTTCCTCCAAGGAAAATTGGCTGCTGAGGTTTTGCTTTGTATAATAACGCATTTTTAGTTTGATTATTATGCGCTAAAGCGCAATAATTTGCAATCAAAAACAATTTGCCAGAGCACAAAGTAATGCAGAAAACTAAGCTCAAGGGTACATTTTAATTATGAGCGATGTCGATCAAAACCTGCTGGACTTCTTAGTTCTACATCGAGTAGGACATTCTTCTTCAGTGAACTGGGTGGGTAGCACAAGCAATGTGTACTGACGCAACACCATAGCTAAAGTTTATCGGTTTTTTATGAACACAATAAAGACTCAAAATTATACCATCTTATGTTTTTTGTTGTAAGAGAAGTCAATGATTGAATTGATTTCACTTGACGATATGATTTTCTTCGTTTGAGAGTGAATTATGTTAAAATATTTATTCAAGTGGATAGATTTTGAAGTAAATTTTCCGAACCTGAGTCTCATTTCAAAAGAACCGTCACCCACTTCATGACACTTGCTACGTCACAGCCATCTTCATCATCATTATACATCGTATCCCGTAACGGTATTTCCAGAGCTCCATGACGCGGTCCATTTTTATACAATTGACTCTAATTTTTTCTCGACGACATCGGGATCCACTTTTAAATTATAGATAGCTCTGAACAAATACTTCATTGAGGCTCTATTCAAGGGCGGTCAGTAATTTAGGAATAAATTTTTATATCATGCACGCAGCTAACTCAAGCAGCTTCTGTAATGACATCTCTTATTGAGAGAAAACTAACAAAAATGACTAGAATTAACGCTATGATATTCACAAAAATTAGTCGAAATAATTAGATTGAAGATAAGTGTATCAGCACTAATTAAAGATTAGTTAGAAGCAACTACGAAAAATACAATTTTCAACGCTGTAAATCATCTTTTGTTGATTTCACCGTGATAACCTGTCGTAAAAGACAGAGAAAAGTAACGTAACCGTACTTTTATGGAATTAATTCAACTGTGCTTTTTAATCGCACATATGAAAAATATATTTATTTCCATTTCTTCATAGTTCAGATGAAAGTCTTTCAACGTAAATATGCGCACAGATCTCTGACGAATGCGATACGGAAATAATTATTGAACCACGCATTTTTAAATGAAGTTACAAAATAAATATATTTATCAAGTAAGTGAAGAGTCTTTTGATAATTATATAATTAGACCCTGGAAAAATTATTGTGGAAAATATTGGATGTCAGCGTGACCAAATTTGAGAACAGTTTCATCTAGCCGAGACATGGAGAAGCTGGAACAAACATCTCATTTGAAAAGGAGAATAAAAAAATGGTATCAAGAAATATAAACAAATATAGACGAGGCCTCAGGCCAAAGAAAGGTCATTGCGTGAAATTTCTAAACAAAACCTGATTTTCTTAAAATTAAACAACTATCTTTGGAGAATTTAATTACTCCAGTGCTCAAAATTAGCAGTAAAATAACAAGCATCGAACTTTATAGTCGCTTTGATTGCTTGTAAAGTGGTTGAAGAAAATTACGTTAGCGGTATTCTAACCAAAGGAAAATGCTTTAGTTGTACTTAGTGGGCTTTTAAAGGTAAATTATGTATGTTGAGTTTCATAATTATGACATTTTTATAGGTCTTTGATATACAGCTTCTTGGTTATACTACAGATACATACATAAGAGATAATTGAATTTTTACTCCATCAAATGTGATTTACTTAGAATGCAATAAATTAAAGTTCTAATTCAGTTTTTGACTGATATTCATGTTAAATTAAATTTGTCGTTCTGAAAATTAACTTTTAAATTTGTTTCTTGTCATAATAACATGTAAAGAGTTTAGAATCGTACGAGCATTAAATTCTAAGGAATGAATAAAAGTTTTGAGTATTGGTAGGTGTTCGAATAATTTTTTCGCAACTGTAGCATCCAAGTCGTTTTAAATTTTAGTGTATTCTGCAGATTTTAATTTCTAGCGTATGTATGTACTAATTTTTTATATATGTTGACACAAACTGTTTAAAAAGACACTGCACATTTTTCTAATTTATTTTTTCGATATATGTATAAGGTTTAAGGAAATTATCCTATAATAATCATGAAATAATCATGTATCATGGTTTCAACAATTCAAGAAATAGATTGCACATTTAACACATATTCCAGAAAGGTGGTAGACACGCAATCGTGGTGTGACAAAATTCCACGGAAATGCTTGTGCACAGCGACTTTTTGATGTTTCTAATTAAAACCTGGCCAAAATTTACGAATTCGCATCATGGGAAATTCGTGACCAGCCTCGTCCGTAGAATAAAAGTGATACTTTTCATGCCATCGTTGAATAAGCAGTGACGGGAGATCTGCTTGATCTCACCAAATTAATGAGTACTTCATGAAATAGCCAATAATTTTTTCGACAGCCTTCAATTTTGCATCAACTGACACGCAGTTGCCACGTTAAAAGCAGACGGGATACACGTCATGCAAGTCCGATGCGTTTTTAGCTCGAAATACAAAGAGGACTTACACACATAAAAATTCTTCATGCAATTTTAGGGTACTCTAACAGTCGTATACACGCAAAGCTATCTAAGAATGAAAACTAACATTTATATTCGCCCAGATCAGATAAAAATGAACATCAAACTTTTTACTCCACGAAAAGAATTTGCTCTGTTACACCATGCACAGCAAATACGAAGGTCGTGTAACATTGATGTGAAGTTTAGTTACTGTTTTGTTGTAGAAACACTGCATAGAGTGAATAATCAAACTTGCCTGTTATAGAACAAATAAATTAATTTATATACGTAGAATAATTCAAGGCTTCTGGCAGAGAGTTATGAAATTTAACAGGCAGAGAATAATGAAGCTTCCCTTTTATAGAGTTATCACATGTCTTTGGCATGGAATAATTAAGGTAACTTGTCGGAGAATAACGAAGCTATTCTAGTACAAAGTAATTAATATTTTTTGGTATAAAATTTGGTTTTGCGTGAACGAAAGCATAAAAAAATATGGCAACAGGAATGAACAGAGGTGTGCTGTCTTGGGTTGCTTCCCATGCCTAATGGTCGACCCAGCTTGGTCGACTGGTGAGCGAATCTGCTTTCGAGCAGAAAGATCCGGGTTCGAATCCCGCTGCCGACATGGTTGACGCGGCTAGAAATACGGCATGGGACTTGGGTAAACAACCAAATAATAATCGAAGTAATTATCCGACCCAAGAATGGGCCAGAAGGTTCGTTCCTATACCCTCATTCTATTCTATTCTATTCTAATGCGGTCTGATCCCAATCACGCACAGGCAGACAGTATTCCCGCAGTCACACACTATTTGCGCTCAGAAAAACAAAAGCACTAAAGTGAAAATAAAACAAGGTGGAAAGAAGAAGAGACAGTGAAATTCATAATCATCATTCTTTACGCAGACGTACGTCTATTTGGCGTAAAGAAAGTGGCTGTTCTATAGGGTTCCATCATTTCATAGTCTTGAAACACTGTCACATCATGTGCACCATCAGAACCGTTACTTTTTATTTTATTACACACAGTGTTGACATTAGTTTTAGGTGAGGTACTACTAAGGTTAAACTTGATTTGAAGTCAAAAACAGATTTAGATGTAGCTTCGTTACTTACGCATGTTTTTCCCTTTTTCTTTCTCTATGTTGATTTATTTTAAATACCACTGGTATAATATTGAAATACCACTGGTTCTTTGTGTTGGAAAACATTCAAAATAAAGATGAGTAAAGCAAAAGCTAGAACAGGGAACGATGCCAGAGACTATTCAGTACAAAAAAACTCTTTTTCACAATATAAACTCAATATTTCGAAATCACTCAGCCCCTCACGAAGGGCTTGTGACTTGCCACCTCTCTTCGAGGGGCAGTTCCGAGTCTAATATGAGGTTGCTAAGTTATAGTATAATTTTGATGTTCGTCTTGAGCTCTATACAAATATTGGTATTTCTCTTCAAAATTGTTTCAATAATTGACTTGGCTGTTCGTAAGGAGATCCGTTCGTCCCTTGCAATAGTCCCCATTGAAATGAGGATTTTTGCCAAGAATGAGCAGTAAAACTGAAAAAAAGGGAATTCAAGTGGATGAGTTACTAGTTGGACTTGATTTATTTACTTTGGGAATTTAAAAACCTTTATTCTATTTGAATTGAAATTATTTTCAGATATACATTAAGAAATTGATTACATTATATATAAACACTATGTTCAGAATCTAAATTTAAATACATGTGCACTAGGAAATTATATATTCCTAACGATAATTTCAACTTATTTAAAATAGGTACTACGGCCTTTAGAACTTAACTAAAGAGACGAACATTTACGACTTAAAGTGCTGAGTAATGTCTCTGTGGGCGAGTGGTTACCACATCGGACAATAGACCTGCTGAGTCTTTCTTTGTCCTGTGTATTAACACAATTTCCGGACATCGTGCTTGAAAATGTGATGAGAGCAAAATGGGAACCGTCCTCCTCTGACATCCTCAAACTTTCATTTTCAGGGAATAAGAGGAAGATTCACGTCAAGAAGCACAAAGAACCTGCGCATGAATCTCCTTAAAAGAGTCGGCTTTTTTGAGGTCCTGCTTCTCCACAGGCAGAAGCGTACAAGTAACTGATGTCCAACTCCTTGACTCAGCTATTACCTAGTGTCGGGTGCAATAACATGCCTGGCGTTGTAAAGCGATGCTCGACGGCGCTAAAAGAGCGCCGATGACGGGCTAACACTTATTCGTAACATGATAACTTGAATGAGAAGGCACAAATGCCGACCTCAAGGCGTGCTCCAAAAATCGACCATCGAGGGGTAAAAATAAGCGTATAGATTGCTAAGGGGACTTGAAATCAATTATGAGCTAATAATTAAAAAAATACTAGGTGGGCAATTTTTGTATTCTAGGCATGAAATCGCAAGATCTTTTATTGCACTTCATTCTGCATGCATTCGAATCGCTTTCATTAATCTGTCGTAAACTCACTGTATTTCGTGAAGTTTCAAGCTGCTAAAATGAATTGCAAGTTAATGCGTGGACGACTTTTCCAGGAATCAGCTATGATTTTCTTTAATTCTCTCGCGTTTCATCGTCAGCATTGTGAATAACGTTATGCTACGGGTCATTTTTCACTTGAACTCTCGGAGGAGCGAACTTATGTAATTTTTTGCTTTCGATAAATCCTCCCGGAATTATTTCATAGTACTGTATATTCAAAAAATGTTATCAAAATGAGAACTAGAAAAATTGGGAGGAATGAACTGTGGCTTCAAGAAAATAGATTCTCATCCCATGGTGCCGAAAAAATCATTTTGATCTTAATGGGTATGAACGTATGGACGCATATCCTGTAATTTAAAAACGGAGTAAGACCACACAAGAAAACATCTACGTTTGGTTTTACAAAAATTACTTACTACGTTGCTACACTTACTGAATAACTCTCAACCTTTAAATATTGAAGCTTTCAGTGGTATTTTATAGTAACATAGTTGTTCCTTCATGCCTGTGTTATTTGACTCTGTAAAAATACGTAGACTTCAGCTGAAGGTCAGTCAACTGCATGCTTGCGGAAAAAATCCTCGCTATTAAGATGTCAAGTAAGGTTTGTGGGGCGTCAGGAGTTCGAGGTCCTTTTGAAAATAGTACACGCTTGAATAAAATGTATAGAAAAAGACGGCCATTTTAAGTGCATATGTGTCAAAACTTGATCTATAAATTTGAGGTTGGGGAGATCATTCTACAGACATCTCTTTGCTCCTGACTACAATAAAATGAGATTTCATTATTATTTCCCATTGGCTGATGCTGACTTGCTGCCATCGTAACTGCTGCTGTTTTAGGTAGCATGCTTTAGCTGTTCAGTTCATCTCACTAATATTTTTATTTGAACAGTGCATTAGTACAAAAAATAAAAGAGTGATGGAAAATAAGGCTATGTAAATGCGGCAGAAAACTATTCTATTTAATATGGAACTCCAAAATGAGAAAAGAGAAGTTCTACGCTTATGCTCCTGCTGGTCGGAAACAGTTGGTGCATACAATTTTTGACGTTCATTTAAAATAGTTGGTGCACAATAAGAAGGTGTACAAATATAAATTACACATTACTCATTGAACGTTGTACATTATACTATAAAAAAGAAGAACAAATATTAACAATTAATGCAGTTAAAAACTATGCATTTTCTTTTAAATTTACTCAATCTTTGAAGACTCTCTTTGGATCTTTCTAGCAAAACTTGTAAAACTGCTGTGTGCTCTTTGCTTATTAATTCATTCTTTACAGCAGGTGATCGGAAAATCATTTACCTACATGATCGTTTAATTTATTATTTAACATGATTTGAATTAAAGTAGTATACGCACCAGTTAGCTTTAGCACACTCGATACTACTTTTTATCAACTATAGAAAATTATTTGTGTTAAAAATTCTAAAAGCTGGAATATTTCTCGACTGTGAACCGTTTCCAAACATAGAGAATAATATTCAAAATAATATTTAATTCCTATCATGAATAACACTTTTGAAATAAAAGATATAAAAATTTCTCCTCAGATAATATTATAAATAAAGAATAAAATTCACAATTCATAAATGATTTGCGAAGAAATACATACATATGGCTCTTTTCTTTCATCTTATTTATGAATTCTTGGGACACGTTGAGCTCATCCGGAGTGAAAGGATTAAATTAAAATGAAAGTCTCTTATTCCATACTACCTGGTGGGCCGAAAAAACTGAACACACCTTTAATTAAAAATCTTGATTGTTTGGCAACTTTTATCCGGCCTTGCCACATATCATCCGAAAACCTGTTAATTGGACCTTGAAAATAAAGTTTTGTTATTGTTGTGCACTGTAAAATGATTTCCCAGCGAGATGAACGAGTGAAGGTGTCCGCACTTCGTGCGGGAATCAAAGTGAGAGAGGTCGCAAATCTGGTCAGGGTGTTCCGTTCAACAGTCTACGCGATGAAACGTGCTGGCAGTAATCGAAAGAGTGTTGTAGAACGAGACATCTTGCGAGATGCCATTCAGAGCAGTCCGTTGATGTCCATGCGCCAACACGCCAGAAGGCTCGGGGCTGAAACGGCCACAGTTGAACCAGCAGTGCAAAGCTAAGACGCAAGTCCTTTGTCATTATTGAAAGGCCGCTGCTCACGCCAGCCATTCGCACCAAGCGTTTTGAACGTTGTTAGAGGCTCATGAATGATCTCAAGTTTGCTTCACCTAGTCGGGTGATCATCTTCTCAGATGAGACGACTTGGACCGTCGATCCTGTGAGAAACATTGTGGCCCGCACATTGAAGCCAAGGCCTGTCGTGTTCGCCACCCAAACATCACCGCCCTTAAAGTATCCGTTGACCGGAAGTGGATAACCATGAACACGGACTACGTTGTCAAAACCTGCAAAACTTTCAGGAGCCGTCTCGAGACCATCATCGCTGCACATGGCGATAATACTGAATAAAATTAAAAATGAAACCGGTATTTTTATTGCCTGATTATTTTGCTCACTTTGGTCAAGAAGTTTGTGAGGTGCCTTGGGCAGAATTTAGATTTAGGGTTTGTTCAGTTTCTTTCAGCCTACCCGGTAGTAGAGCCACACGTGAATATTCACTTGATTTTTACTGAATTTTTTCGATTGATCTGTCAGTGGATGTGGGCTTTGCAAAGGAGTTTTCACAATGAAGTATGTGCCTTTAGTATCCACAATACAATGCTTACAATACATGTATGCCCTACCGAATATTCTCCCATCTAAATTCTTAACAGCATGTCAGAAAGATAGACCAAACAAGCAACAAACTGTGTATTATTATTGGGATTTTTGTCATGGTTTTGACAAATACATGTTTAAGTACTCATAATAAACGTATATATGTACGTTAAAGCTCCATACATAAAAGATGTCAAATTTTAAGTTTTAATTGAACCAACTATATAAATACAATTTCAAAATTCAGTGTTGATTGGTTTATCTGTTTCATTTTTACATTACATCCTAATTAATTATTTGTTCAGAAATTCATTCATATAATAAAAACATTTCGTAATCATCCGTAAATAGAGAAGGGCTTCGAAAAAAATCTATGTTTCAAATACGGTTAAATTAATTTCAGCAGATAAACAAAAACCTACTAAATTGGGACTAATTTTTATCACTTTTGATTTCATTATAAAAATTATGGGGTGATGAAAAAATAAATGTTTCGGTACGAATCATATTTTCAGTTCTTTTGAATTTAGTTTCTCAATAATTTATTACTAGCATACATACATAAAAGAAATATTCCCAAAAAAATATTTAAAGGTAGCGGCAATAGGTACACCAATTACTTATGACCTACTCTCAGTCTTACTATTGTTTATTGCTGTAGGAAATTCCTCTCCACTGCAAAAAAGGATTTTTTCAACAATCTTAAGCTTATGAAAGAATTGTTCACGAGCGACTGCTCAAAACATTTATAAACAGGTAATAAGGATCCTTGCTTTTTCTCTCTAAAACAATCAGAAACAGCAAATCGGAAACTAATTCCCTATTTCCATGGCAAAGCAAATTCGGTGACAGCAACATCTTGTGATTACGACAACAAACAAAAAGTGACAGCCTTTTTTATTGACAAGCATGGACCTCGACCAACCGCGGGGCATCCCAACGCCTAGTCAGCTAGTAAGATGTTGCGAAAATCAACCGTCAAACGTGTCGAACTCATTACCTCACCCGCGAAGTGGATGAAGTTTTCGTGCTGTTGTAGAGAATGATCATCGGAAATTCGTAGTTAGGACAAGATTAGTTTTTCAGCTTGCTTCCAACACTGAAAATATATAGTAATATTTTGAGCAGGGAAGAGCTGATCCGTGAGAATACGAGGCAAGGTATTGTTATGTTGAGACGTCGTGTGGGGAGTCACAGGTATAACGTTCAATCACTTTAGCTCAAACTAAAAAATTATGGGATTGTTTCACTTCTTCGTGTGGTTTTACATGGTGCACTTTGGAAATTCAATTGAGTGTAAAAATACCGAAGTTAATTGGTCTATAAAGAATTCAGCCAAGCAGGGTTTGCTCTATATTTTTAAAAGTTTCATATTACGTACATCTGAAATAGTATGTTTACCAGCGTCTAAGTTTTTGTTTAATCTTGTTGAAAAGCTTGTTATTCGTTAACAAATAATTTGGGTTATCCCATTTTTTAATTAGTACAGGGTGAAACAACAAAACTTCCTTTTTTCATAACTTTTTGAAAGGTAAAAAAAGAAAGTTGTGTTGCTGCACCCTGTGGCACGGCTATGCTTTTAGTTCAGACGAAATGCTAGAGATTTGTGTTCAATACGCATACTATTTTCTAAGTTATGGAAACGTGAAGATTCAAATAGTGCAGGAAGGGAAACCATCAGCACAGATGGGATGATAGAGATGATTTATTTGAAAATTATTCGTAAAACACGGTTTGGCACAGCGAAAAATTAGAAGATGAGACAAAAGACGTATGAGGTGAACGAGTCTTCGGCTAGGTAAGATAAGCAATGAAGATGAACAATTTGAAGTTTAGATTTTTCGAGTATGCAATAGTTTAGTTCAAAATTTCACCTTTATTTCATTTCAGTTTTCATACAGTGGGCATAAAACAAATAAAGAAGAAAATTAAATCGCAATGATTGATTCGTTCTGCAATCGAAGAAAAAAGGAGCACCAAGCTAAAACACACGAAACAGTGCCTAACATTTTGAACTTTAAAACGATTCAAGATACACAAGGAATATTTCAGTAAAAACATAGATTAACCAACTATTATTTATGGGATGGGTATGAGAAAACATGGTGAACATCACTACGTAGATCACCTATAGCTAGTTGCATAAAAGATGCTTCATAGAACGACTACATAAGGTCAGAAGTTTAAAAGTAAATTACAGTAGCACAAGAATTAACCGGCAAATAGATCAAGACATATTGGACATATCGAGAATAGATTGGACAACCAAGGAACAAATGAAGTCAAAGGTTTCAGATTAGGTTCTTTTTCGATCAGCATGCAGATCTTGAATCGGTATGCAATTAAGAAATGCAGATGTTGTAACCTGTTATTAATATGCCCCAACAGAAGTCATAAGTCATCTAGAGGTAGACCCAGGTATTGTATGATTGGTTTTAGTGAATGGAAACCATTTAAGAATGGGTCTATGCAGAATCCAGACAGTAAATTAAGTTCATATTGACTCTTTCTGAGGTACATAATTATTTCCCACTACTATCATATGTAACGAGTGATTATGAATAATTTTGTAATCAATTTCATTGTCTATTCAATTATTTTAATTCGCTCGTTTAGAAAAAAAACGATAAAATTGAAATTACACACTTTAATTTTGTTAGTAATATGGTAAAGAATAAATTTATGTACACTTCACTATCGATTTTCTTGAAATTCAATTTCGGAAAATCCTCCAGATTCTTCCCTGACGCCCTTGTGCGATGGCAGCCACGGTATTGTTTTATGTAATGTAAACAGTGAACATTTGTTCAGGACCGAAGTTCAATGAAAGAAAAAAATTTGTACATGTTTTTTCATTTGATATGTATAAATTATTTTTATTTTGTATTTTTATTCTCGATAGAGCTTTCCCGGCGAAATTTAACTTTTTCCAAACTGAAGTTCAGATGAATGGTCAAAAAATTTGCCGTGAATGCATTGTTTCAAGTCATTTATTCAAAATGGTACAAGATAATTCATTTTGTATAAAGTATATTTAACAAAATCTCGAAAACTGGCAAAAATGTCATTTGTTTGATTAACTTAAACATTTAACAAATGCAAATTTTATTCCACACGTCATCGTTCGATTTGGACAGAAGTTTAAGTTTTTAAAACTCTAAGAATTGTGCGCCTCATATGCTAATATAATGATGCTCCTAATCATGAATTTTGGAGTTTATTTTGACATTCTTTTATGAACTACAAAAAATGCTAATTACCAGAGGAAATAATGCAAAATTATTGTTTTCCTTTCATCCGTTTTTTTCCATGATTTGGATAATTGTATTATTTATTTGTTAAACAATAATTTGCTGTTCTTTGTATTTACTGTGTGACGGTGATAACTGTTCCGGAAACATGTAATCCAAAGAACAAGCCCATACAAGTATTAAATTTCCTTCTATTATCCCCTTCCTTCCTCCCCCAGTAAAATATTTTACTACATAACATATGTACAGAAAAGACATTCACTTTAATTGTAAAATGTATTTACTCGTAGTATTGCTTTTGTGGGACTCTCAAAAACATCTACTCCGTTGAGCTAATGTCCAGTATACTCCCTTCCCCTAACTGCTGCTGATTCTTGCTCAATCTCAATTGTATAACCCACGAAATAATTTCCGAAATCATACGTTTGGCAGAAAAAGATTTTTAGGTTTTATCAAAGTGGCTCTGAGCAGACCAAATTATTGTATTCGAGTCTTATGGAAGCAATTCGAAAAATTGCAAGGTTGGAAACTGTGGAGCCACGATTACAGTAGCAGCTGTGAGGAGGTCTGTGGGGAACCGCGTGACGCACTGTAGCCAATGGGCACGCACGAGTCCGCCCGAGGGATCATGCCTTGTTTCCGTGGGCCCGAGCAGGTAGTCACCTCCATACTACACACAAAAACTCAGAACAGGCCCTCTGCATGCTAGCCCCTTGTCGAAACTGCGAGACTTATTATTAATATTTGTTGAAATGCGTATCTACACGCATGATATCTTAACGGAAGCGTTGAGTTGGTTGCAGACTTTAAACACGATATTGCTTTTCCATTTGTTGAATGATAGTGAAGAATAACGTCGAGTTTTATAGAGCATACCTATTTGGATGAATAATCCCGTGGACGCTTATAATATGAAAGAAGTAATAAAAATATTTGATTGAGCTTCAGTTTGTATATTTCAGGTAAATTGAACATTAAGCATGGCGTTTGTTTTTTAAGATGTTTTTCTGTTACATCTTCTCTGCCAGTCAATTTCATAGTACTACTTCCGCCTTACGTAAAATTGTATAGCAAAAGCTCTTAACGTTTATTGTTGTAACCATCCTGCGACTATCGAGATGTATAATTTTCCTAACATTTTTTATTTTATACTGTAAAATAAAAAATTATCGAGCGAGCATTCTTTAATATTGTGCTCTATGTTTTAAGCAACCAAATTTTGAGATTGTACAATTTGTTTACAGTGCGTACAATCATTTTTGCACCAAAGAAAGAGGGAAAGAATATAACATCATCTTTTTAAAAGGTGTTTGTGGATAATAAGGACATAAAAGAAAAACGTGTGAGTTTTAGTTTACAAAAAATGACGTTCCACGACTTCAAGTGTTTTTCTTTCCAGTTTCATACTCTCTAATAATCTTTTACGGTTTTATCGTTGTGATCTTGTATTTTCTTTACGGACGATATAATATACACAACGAAACTGCACCATCTAATCGGACCTGAACACGGGGTGCCTGCAGAACTCCCTGATTACCCCAGAAACAGACGATAGTACAGTAATTTCTCATTGCTGTTGTCCCCTGGGCTGACTGTCATTGCCCGACGTCCCTAAAATGTTGTCATTTACACCTAATTGCTGGTTTTAAGGCCTCCGATGGGTCCTAAAGGGCTGTTTAATGCCGAAAAATACTAACAATTGCGTCACAAACTGCGGTCACCAACGACCTTCGCTGTTGAGCATCGCTCTTGTGCTGCGTTAGTTCGGCCTACTATTCTTCCAGCGCTAAAGTGGCATTAAATAAAGTCGAAAAGAGACTCACTTGTCGCACTGATGTGTAGCATCGCCTGGAATACGATGTCTAGGAGATACTTCCAGGATCTGCAGATAACCATAATTTTAAACGATGCGGTTTCTTTCTCCATGATCGATGAAGAGTTGTGTGTGGTCCTCAGTTGCTTTTATGAAAACAATGCCGGTTTTCAACCATCCACAGTGTAATTTTTACGTCATTCCACCCAATGGTATCACTTTTTCATAGAGGGCAATCACGATTTTAAATCAGCGACTATGTAGCTAAAGGCCATTTAATGAACGATAAAAGACATTATTCAACGAGCAGCCATTTACAGCAATCTCAATAAAGAACACAACTGATCCGTAATTTTCGTTAAAATTGTTCAAAGATGCCATCTAGGTGGTCAAGCGTAGGCATTCCAATGAATTCTTTGTTGACGGCAACAATGAACTTCTTTCAAAAAGAAAACTGGGAGAGAGGAATGAATTGTTCCTTCTAGACTTAGATATTCATAGATCAGAATGTGAAATAGGAGTAAAGAAAAGTCAAAACTTTCAAATTTAAAATTTTCTTTTCTTATCATTATTGAAACATCACTGCCTCAAGGGTGTTTAGGATATTTTCCCTCGATGTTAGCCATGGAGGGTAAGCAGTATTGAATTTTGATACTAAGCACAGAATTTACAAAATCTCGTCTAACTTTCGGAGCAGTAAAGAATTTTAAGCAAATCTCATCCAGAATTTGATAATTGGTTATGATGTGCAGGTAGCATACTTAAAGCCCTTTAATACATTATTCATCCGATGCAATTTCATTTTATAATGTGTATTTGTAGTTATAATTTGCATTTTAAAAGTACACTGCTTTTTATAATGCTTTAACTTCCTTTCTAATAAAGCTAGAGGGTAAAAATAAGTTTTACTGCAAATAACATGATTACGAATTTTATTTATTCTATTTTTAACATTCGAAATGACCACCACCAGACTCAATGCACTTGTCAATACGATCTTTAAAACTTATGATTATATTCAGCAACACATTTG
The DNA here is from genome assembly GCA_006783055.1 of Trinorchestia longiramus. Lineage (NCBI taxonomy): Eukaryota > Metazoa > Arthropoda > Malacostraca > Amphipoda > Talitridae > Trinorchestia > Trinorchestia longiramus. The sequence continues at coordinate 262,200 of VCRD01000311.1, forward strand.
CTTTGATGAATGCAATGACTTCTTGAACCTCGCTTTTTCAGTTCGGCGATATTCGATGACACATGTTGGAATTCTTTTTCCTTGACAAAACCTTAGAGAAACTAATCTAAAGGTAACAAATCAGGTGAAATAGCTGGCCATGAGAAGTTTAACCTGTGTGATGTTAGTCGTTGAAGGGATAGGGCCTTCAACATTCGGACCTTTTTTGTTCAATGACAAATTTATTTGATTATGCAGCCGTGTTGAATCCTTAATTCCACGATCAACTTCTGTAGTTAAGAAGTTGATTTTTTATTGGTAGATAGAAAGTTATATTTCAAAATGAATTTTTATGTATCTTTCTGCGTTCAATATGATCGAATCTAGGATATAAAGTAAAATTTTAATTATGTTCTTTGTAATAAAACATTTGTCAATATTTTAGCTATAATAGTTAACATGTCCTGACCAGACAGTCAGGATATACATACAATAAAATAAATACATGAGGTTCTTGAACTTAAAGGTCAATCTTTTCGCTATCTGGCAACGTTTCCGAAGACGAATAGCAAGGTGGCCGGTTTGCACGGCGTCATTTCAAAATCCGAGTGCAGCCGTGGGACAGCCAATTAATTATAAGTGTTATCTTTCAAAACAGTGTCCAGAACCCGGAACATTATAATGTAAGAATTAAGTGTAAAGTGTAGAATGTAATCGTGAGTATACTTGGCTCCGTAAGTCATTTGATGCCAATCCCAGACAGATCATTAACGGGCAGTGGTACCATGAGGCCAGTGTGTCAATTCATGCATAACTAGCACTTCTCAGGGTTGTTGCTTTTATTAACAATCGTGTCTGTGTACGTGTTTTGTGTTGTGTTCAATATCTTTTCATGCTGCATGTCTCAGAAACACGCAGCATTTGTTGATCAATACTGCTAGTTTCATTAAGAATCTTGTCTGTGTAGGTATCTCTGTTTTACTATAGAGGGTGTGATGATTCTGTTGGTATCTGTGTGGTTCAAGTTACTGAGTGATGTATCATATGTTACCCATATATGCATTTAAGAAATAGGAATTTAACACTCGGTATCACTATTCAAATAAGAAACTCATTCACTGCCTGTGTCTATAATTATTAATTACGATGAGAGTAATCTGACGTATATGTGCACAGTCTATAGTTTATTACCTTAGAAGTATAGACTGTGGTAGCACAGTTCAGGGTTTTTCACGGCATGCAATATTGGGAAGAAAAGATTCCCAAATATGTTTCTTAATTTAGTGTATCCTCTAAGTTACATGCTGTGAGTATAAATGTTTGAGTTTTTCCTGCCTAGTAGCCAGTGCCTGTTGTCGAGTACAGTGAACACTTTCATTTCGTTTCATGATGCTACAACATAGCAGCTTTGTATGTCTCAAGACGCTACTCATGAATTAGCTTGTCGATCATTGTAGTCTGCTGTATTCTTGGATAATAGTTGTCCTCAGTATAAATTACTTTTCTTATGTAGTAGCACTCAGGCATTTGTAGCTGCAATGCTCATGATGTTTTTCTTTGACAATAAGGTTAATTCGACTTCATATCATTTATACCTAGTCTTTTAGTAAGTGTGTATTAGAAGACAATCGTTTATACCAGCTTATTTCAGCTGTCAGTAGTTTTCAAATCATGACTGATAAGGACTGCTAGTTTTATGTACAATCATGTCTGATGCAGCAGTTATACGTCCTGAAGCATTTACCACTTTCTTGGGGAAAGTGTTCTTCAACAGGGAGGTGTCCATCCATAGGTAGCAGTAATCGGTTAGTCGAGCTGCAACCTTTGATGTTGATATTTTTAGTTCCAGTATCAGCGGTCAGTAGCATTTCAAATAGTCTCTTAGCGTTAAGTCAAGCATAATTACTTCCTTTAGTCTAAATAATATATTTGTTCTCAGATAACAGCTCAATTAAAATCGTCAACCAACTACCTTGTTATTTATTTTACGGGACTAGCCGTAGTCTCAGACATAACAAATTACAGCAACATAAAAAAATGACCCATTTTTGTGGCCACCCTGTATACTCTCGAGACCATTTCATCTTCAGACACCGGGTGGAGGCCGTCGGTGCATTAACATTGTAGACAACACCCCCCGCAATCGCAGGCCGCCCAACCCATCACTGTGACCCCAACTGTTGCATTTTAGTAGACCGCTGCGGTATCAATGTTAATTCTTGCCTTTACCTGTCCTTTTAGTCGGCAATGTCAATTAGGTTCATTATTCCTGTGGGATTAACAGATTCTGTAATAAAATGTGCAGGAATAAGAAATAGATTTACCTTACAGAATAGATCATTATAATTCGGTAGAGTACATGAAAATAGTTCTATAAAAAATATCACTGTAGAAGTACAGCATTATTATTCAATGGTCATAAACTTCTACAATTTATATTATACAAAATGATAGGCAAATAAGTCCTAGTTATGCAATAGCTGCACTGAACTGCAATTTTTCTTCAGTGTGTCGTTTCTGCTTGTTGTGCGTTAGATGAGAGTTGTGAGTAGTTTACTCTATGACATCACTGCATACCAAAAACTGGAACATTTTATATGCATAATATGCTTGAAAAAAATTACTTGGAGATAGTGATTTTGACTGAGTGTGCAGTACTAAAATCACAGTTTAGGTGAGCTGAAGGTGTATTAGGAACTAGTATATTTTCTTACTTTCATTTACATGAATTAAATTAACTAACTCGTTTCGTGACTTGAAGATTCACTCATACTTTCTTCACTTATTGACGATTCAACATTGGAAAGCACTTAAGTAATTTTTACGGTATTTTGCAGAAGATAACTTTAGGTATAGAATATAGCGTTCTTAAACTGTGATTCAGGAACAACTTAGCGCAAATAATGCTCGGAGAAATAGGATTAATTCATCATATGTATGTAAATATAAAGGCTGAGTACAAATCTATCTTCTTGTGGAAAAGTAAACGTAAATGCATTTTTATTCGGGTCATGGATCCCTGTGCTTAAGAGTTACTGAAAAAACCGCAAACTTTGAAAGTCTTGCTTCTTATCATAAAATATTTGAGGAATGTCTTTCACAGTCCACAATTTAGATGACATGGACGGTTTAAAAAAGTGTTTTGGCAATCAGCAAATGTAATCTAGTTTTCTTCTTAATGAAAAGTTGTTTTCCAAATTTTTCACTCAAGTATTCAATGCATAAATTTTTGTATGCCATGATGTATATTTTAACAAAATTTTTGATAAGACTTCTACGTAATACTGGAACTAGTAGTGACGTAGAAAACTAAAGGAATGAAGTGTATCAAACTCTGAAGAACATCGAACAAAATTTAGATTCTACCATATGGTTTTGTATGCTTGAAATTTCTTGAAAAAGTTCGCACGAGACAAAGTTAGTTTGGCGTCGCCGGTTCACAAAAGAAAATTTATACTCAAGTACTTCAAACTGTTCGTCCCATTGGCGATGGACGTGGGTGTATCTGAACTAATCTACGGACTTTACTACCAGAGTTCAATGGAATTGTTGGTTTGATCTACCATGCAGAACACGCACCTCACGTACGATGGGAGGTCAACATGAGGGTAGCGAAATGTTTGTTGTATGCTGAACAAAGTTATGAGGCTGGAGTTGTGAAGTCACGATATTTGTATGTTAAGAAACCTGCATGATGAATCTATCATCAGATACCCTGACTAGAAACCTGGATGATGAGTCAATCATCAGATACCCTGACTAGAAACCTGGATGATGAGTCAATCATCAGATACCCTGACTAGAAACCTGGATGATGAGTCAATCATCAGATACCCTGACTAGAAACCTGGATGATGAGTCAATCATCAGATACCCTGACTAGAAACCTGGGTGATGAGTCAATCATCAGATACCCTGACTAGAAACCTGGATGATGAGTCAATCATCAGATACGGCATCTGGAATTTAAACCTGGATGATGAGTCTATCAGATACCATGATTGGGAACCTGGATGATGAATCTATCATCAGATACTGCATTTGGACTGGAAACCTGGATGATGAGTCTATCATCAGTTATCCTGACTGGGAACCTGGATGATGAGTCTATCAGTTATCCTGACTGGGAACCTGGATGATGAGTCTATCAGTTATCCTGACTGGGAACCTGGATGATGAGTCTATCATCAGATATCCTCTCTGAAAACTTGGATGAAGATTCCAGCATGAGATATCTTGACTGAAAAGAGTCCATAACCACAGGATATATGTCCTACTCAGTGTAGTATTTCCTAGCGTGGTGTAACATTTCATTGCTTCATGCAGCTTTCCTAAAAATGTTTGTATAACATTTGTGAGAAAATATTGTCCAGTGCTGAATTTTGTGAAATAATTTATTGTTCAACGTGGTATTTTGTTAGGCGATTATTTAGTTCATAATGGTGTTGGATAATTGTTGTCTCAGTACACCCTTTTATTGGATAATTGTCAAGTTTTATATTTTATCTAGAAGGTCGAAGCTGGAGTGGAGATTCTAAAAAATCCATTTTATTATATCAGCTCAGAATTATCGTTTGCTGAAGCTGTGTGAGGTAAAATACAATGTAATTAATATTAGCATAACTAAATTAAGTACAAAATCCCACAAAGCGATTCATTGAGGATCGTATTTAAAAACCTACGAATATTTGTGAGGATAATAAAGGATTTAATTTTGATTATTTACTGATATTTTTGTTATTAAATGATTATAAAATAAACTACTATTTGATTGACTCTGAATTGTCACGTAGAGTCAATTACACTAAAAATAAATTGAGCATGAACTAGTTACTGGCCAAAAAAGTTCTTCCAAAAAATGTGTTGTTTGGATCAGGCAAGCATTTCGTTTCAGTAAAATTTAACAGCACTGCAATTACTGTCTTAACTCCGTACTTATTAATTTAATATTTAAAATTACAGTATGTGAATTAGTTTGGTATACATGAAGGAAGAATTTTTTATAACATGTTGGACAATTTTTTTTCATATATTCAGTTATGACTATCTAATATGTATGAACTATTTATGTATATAACTGAGAGTAGACTTAACTGAACTTAAACACACCGTACTTTTAAATTCAAATTGCTTAGGATCTTGAAAGAAAGGCATTGTTTTATAGATATTTTTTTCAGTATATATGATTTACAAAAAAAATAAAAAATAAAAAGTCATTAAGAACTCAAATCAATGCTGTAATGGAACAAGAACAAAACTATTTCATGTGGTGACTTCTTCAAGCTGACTTTGTCAAGTTGATTTTCTCATTTTAACTTTCTCGAGTTGACCTTCTCAAGTTAACACTGTCAAGTTGAGGAGCTACTTTTTACCGTCATTAAAGCTTGCATGAGTTCACGACTGAACGTTTTCGCACAATGTATTTCCCAAAATGTATTCTGCACAATGTATTCCCCAAAATATATTCTGCACAATGTATTCCCCAAAAAGTATTCTGCACAATGTATTCCCAAAATGTATTCTGCACAATGTATTCTGACATAACATCTGCTATAACTTATTTCTTGGCGGTTCCAGGCCATCTCTTGCTTTAGAAACTCACGTTATTTTGTTGCAAACGAGCGTAGATTTTCTATTGGTGCTTTCACCATGAACAATTTAAAAGAGTTACCCGTCCAGTAAGGACACTTTTATTTTTCTCATGTGGCTACCATTAACGCCTCTCTATCACTCTTCACATGCATTTAATTAACAACTTTTCAAAGCGATGAGACCATCAAATTCTCATAGCCTTCTCTTTAGCCATTATTTCTTCATATGCATTCGTCGCAGCCCTTGCTGCATTTCTCTTTCTCAACGTCTATACTTTCGCTCCAAGATTTTCCTCTGAACGTTTACATCGTTTTCATTTAACTATTTATTATAAACCCCTTTCTCTTTATTAAGTCCTTGTAAACTCTTTGCTTTTATATGTCTGAACAATTTTGCAACACAGCACTGTCTCGACCAGGCTTCAAAAACAGCAGCTCCTCAAAGGCTTTTTACCTCGACACTGCCAACCCGATCATTTTGCTCCTCCATTCACAACCCTTAATTTCGTTCGTACTAATAAAAGCTCATGCATCACTTACTGTAAAATCAAAGAAATATAGAAAGATGTAATGTTTTCTTAAATATCAGTTCGTGAAACCTGAATTTTATTTTGCAGCCCTCCAACTTTAATACGCCGGTCTTATCTTCTCTATTACCATCTCGTGCAATGTGAACCTTTTATGACGGCCTGTAGCCCTAAAACTGTGGTCTTATCTTCTCTATTGCCATCTATTTCATTTTCTGAGTTCTCTGTGGCTGTAAATAACATTAATACTGAACTTCATACTGAAAAAAATGTTTTTTTGCTCTGAATTGTCTCAATAACGTAACGCAGATTGCACACCATTGCACCTCAAAATAGCATAGTATGTTACGACATTTCTTCGAAACCATGAAATATTTATTCCAATTATTGCCATCATATCCTTAGATTGGGCTTACAATATAGGAGTATGCGCTTGTTATCAAAGACTTCTTTCCAAAAAAATGTTCACGTGGCAGAAGTTCACTGCCAGATAAAATTTCTGAAATTCATAATACACCGTCTTTCGGTTGAAAAATAGAGAAAATTTCATGCTCGCGAAAGAAATCACACATTACTTGTCAAAATGTACCTTAGAACTATAAATTATATGCTGGAAAACTATGTATATGTTGATACTGAAGCAAGCCACCACAAACCAATAAAGCTTGTTTTGTCATATGGCAAACATCCTTGGCTTGGAGATTCAGGAGTCTGGGAGCTATTGACGGCTCTCAGTGGGTGGTGCGACGGTTGAGGTTCAAAAGCTCACTCACGATTCTTGTGTAGAAACGAGACTTGGGCGCGTCAATAATCACCAGTGGCTTCTGGTAATCCTCTCATTATTATCATAAACTAGCTTATGGTCGATAACAATGAGAGTTTACTAACAAAATCTACTCCAGGGATACGCTTAAATCACTTCGAGTGCAGTCAAGTAGAAATTAGCTCCGAATTTTGCCAGCAAGAGTGTCCATAATGTTTTTTGTTCGGAACATTTTCCTAATTAACGTTAGCAGCGCGAGAATTAAATAGTGAAAATGATTACCAAACAGCTACAGCCTCTGAAGGGTACGTTGTAAAAATTACTCACAGACTTCGTGGATAAAAGGATCATGAAAAACTTCAATTCAAAGAGCAAGATTGTGCTCCTACAGAAAATGATTTTCAATGATACTCTCTAACAAATTCGGGTACATACTTGGCTACGACGGGATCATATCAATAGTTCGTAAAAGTCTAAGCCCCGACCATTTGTTCAAAACTTTTTTTTGACCAAAATCAATTCTTCACGTTAGATTCGGTGGTCCTGCTGTTTCATTTTAGGGCAAAAATAGCAATTTTCTATACCTGCGGAGTCCGTAATGGGCTCGTTAGTGTGTTCCCAATGGGTGCCATCATTGCCTCTTCAGGTGGAGGTTTTAGCGCCCAAATTCTTCCATTGCAATTGTTCTCAAGAATTTATTACTCTTGAGTTTATTGATTGAGGCCCAGGATGGTTTCCTTAAATGAAGGAGGGCGGCATTTCCTCTGAAAGGCAAACGCTGACACAGGCGCAGTCTCCGACGCAGATCTCGTAAATATTCATGATACCTGCTGTTACTGTTGGTGCACATGACTATGTAAACCTGATGAAATATTTTTATTTTCAATAAAACTTTCTATTTCACTTGAGAATGTCTTCAGTATAATTATTTTGACGCCTGTTAGTTGGTTTGGAAGTTTGAACGCTGCTTAGGAAATGATCTTTTCCGTTTATCTTCATGCTCTCAAAAACACAGTTATGCAACACAGTTATGAAACACAGTTATGAAACAGTTATGAAACACAAAATATAAACACGAACATATTTCCCTGAATATGAAGTGTTGTAACATAGCAGTTACTATTAACTTTTTATTTAAAATTAAGATTTTAGCAGTAAATTTTTGAAGCAGCAAATGTTCATCGCAAAAATTAATAGAAATAAATAACCAGGATGCTCCGTCACGTGATTTATCTTTACTAAATTTTACTGCAACGCTTGAAAACTCACAAAGTTGGCAAATGGAACTAACAAACAAGTGTGCAGATCTGAAAAATTAGTGTAATATTTCCAACATTAAATTTTCGCAGCGTCCGACGAAGAATTAATGCAATAAACTTTTCAACAAACCACAGAGAATAGGTGATTTAAATGAATGCCAATTCAAATTATGATTATTTTTTGATTACAACTTTCTTCTCTCACTTCCAATTATACTAAGATTCACAAGTAAATGTTTCAGTTCGAGTTATCATTTATCGAACTCCACAAAAAAATTTATCGCCGTAAACTTTTATTTTCGTACTAATGAAGCTCGAAGACTCTACCAGAAAAATTTGAGCTTGGGAAGAAACGTTGGTCGTCAGTTCGGCAATACCTCGTCCTAGTTGTGCTCGTCTCGAAATCATTAGTGGCGCAGTGGCAGTTTAACTGCTTTATTGCTCATCTTTTGCTAGTCATCTGGTCGTCAATTTTCGAACTTCCAGATCGCCTTGTCGAAAGAGAAAGTACGAGTGAACAAGAAGGTAATGAAGTCTCTAGTCTATAAAAACGATACGCTCTCCTTGTATTGCAATTTAAATATTACAGTAGAATTTTAAGCGACGTCATACATTGAAAATTACTGCTCCATAATCGTGGATAAAGAATAACAATCACTTTTAGTTCAGCCGGATAAAATAAGTGGCAAAACTTATTTTATCCAGCTGAACTAAAAGTCAGATAAACCGCACCTCTGAGCCTGTGTTATTTCTGATCATTGAAAAGGATTATAGAGTTCACTAATGATCTCACGTGAGAATGAAATCATAATATCGTCTGAAATAGTTTTAGAGAAACAAAACAATATCCTCAGCAATTTTACCTATACCTACGAAATTCACATGTATAATACAAGGACTTTCCATCGCTCGCCCTAGTTTTTTATCAGTGGAAAGATCATTCAAATGAAACAAGTGTATAATTACTACTAGTAAAACAACGTTTATTGAAAAATCATACTTTGAGTTCCTGTGGTGCAAATCTTTACTGTGAAGTAGAAAATAAAGTACGTCAGAATCCGATGCATTTAGTTTTGGACTTGTGATTGTTCACATGTTTCTTCCTTCAGACAACTCACCAAGTGGAAACACTACACAAGTTTTGGACTTGTGATTGTTTATACGTTTCTTCCTTGAGACAACTCACCAAGTGGAAACACTACACAAGTTTTGGACTTGTGATTGTTTATACGTTTCTTCCTTCAGACAACTCACCAAGTGGAAATACTACACAAGTTTTGGACTTGTGATTGTTTATACGTTTCTTCCTTGAGACAACTCACCAAGTGGAAACACTACACAAGTTTTGGACTTGTGATTGTTCATTTTCAATATTAAAAGAAAGCTAGTGACCACAATTATCAGAAATATCAGGCCCTTTGTTTCATCCGGCTTCCGTTATCTTCTAACAAGGAATGGCTGGTTTACATAATTCAATACATGTGTCACTGATACGAGGTGTGTGCAATAATTGAATAATTGAATGTAAGTTTTTAATGTAGTAGCAGTAGTAAATTTTAATATTTCAACCTTCGTGAGGTACTAACACCCAAAATTTTAACGAAGCAATGCACCAACAAATTTTCGGTGCTTGAAGGAAAACTTCGCCAAAATCTATGTTAACCTACGATCTACTCAGGTAGAAACAAAATTAAACGTGCTCGGTAGATCAAAGGGTTACAGGGTAGAACTTAATGAGTGGATCGTTCCATTTTCTCACATCTCTAAAGGGTGACCTGCTCACGGTTACTTGACTTCACGCATGCTGGCGCTCCTAAGAAGTTTGTGCTACAGTACTTGACCTAACACAAAAGTTGGATGGTCACAAGACGCAGAGACATGTCCGTTAGCTGACCAGGTCTTTGTTGGTAATGTGAGCAAAGCTGCAATTATTGTAGCAGAGCCCATTCTCCGGAGCTATTTTCTTCTTCTATCAGTGACAGTAATTGTTTAGGAGACACTTTTTTCGATTTCCTAATGACGAGCAATCAAGCTCGGTGGCCCGCAGTGGAGGCCACTTCCTCATGCCCGTGCCCCTGCTCACACTCCACCACCAAACTCCCGCCGCTGCCGTCTTGTGCAGCAAGACCCAAAAATGCGGAAATGCTGCGATCCAAGAGGGGCTATGCACCTCAATATTTCCGCCCCATAAGTTCTTACATTTATCAAAGTAGGGTATTGTACGGTGAAAACTTCATTGCCATGTTAAGGAACCAACGCTTTCAGTTTTACCTATAGATACTTCACTTGTTCCAGTAATAAACATTTCAAAGTAAGCTAGAGGATTAGCATTGCTTTGCGTACGTGATGGATTTTATTTTTATTCGTTTTATCTCGAAGCTCACCATTCTTGTTAAAAAATGATCAAACATCTACTGAAGTTGGAAACGAAAATAAATTTTTGTCTTACTAGTTTAGGGACAATAATTGTTGGAAGTAATAGAAAATGAAATTTGAACAGTAAAATACCAATGGCATCTGCGTCTGATGTAATTGATCTAACTTGCACTTATTGCTTCACTATAAATTGTTGGTTTTTTTAATCAACAGGAATCTACGAATATCTCTGGCTTATATGTATGAACTTCATGCATTCAAGCACTTAAGTTTCATTTTGCGCACAGTTTTGACAAGGACTGCTGAGCACACACAGTCTGAGTGCGGGTCACATTTTAACACGTTGCCTGCGATTACCTAGCCGGTGCAAATCTTTACTTTGTACACACAGTCACTAGAAAGCCTTGAAAAAATTATAGAACCTAACCTGAGCGACCCACCGGCGGGTCGTATCGCACTCAACGTGTTAATGTGTCTATGTGCCTCTAATGTCCACTTTATATTATACATGGTAAAAAAGATCATTCTGAAGCCCCGATAAATTTTAGTACCACCTTGTGAAAGAGCCGTGAGGATTTCAGGGCCTCTTCATATCAATGGGACAAAACATCACACAATAATCGAAGTGGTCTTGTTCCTATCATGTGATCACCTCGTGATCGTTCATTGTTGTATTGCTACTGAGTTACTATTAGCTGATATGATAATCGTAATGCTAAAAGTAATGAAAAATAAAAATGCTAATAGTAAAAATAGATATGCTAATAGTAATATATTAGCTGATAGTCTCTTAATTTTCGTTTTTGTGTAACTGAGTAACTTTTTAAATGAGAAAGAAACAGGTAACGGATACCATATGCTTGTTAAACAGTTTAACATTTTGTTTTGTGTGGTCTATGAAGTGAAAAGAACAAAATGAAGTCTACAATAAATGAATCCTGAGCAATAACTAATTTTAGTAGTACAGTAGAACTGAAATCTGCGAGTAGTAAAGATGCAGAATCTGCGCATTATAGAGGAATTTAAGGAAGGGAATTTATGCTGGGCTTTGCAAAATTGGATACATGAAAAATATAAGAAACATAAACTGAAGCTATCCTGGGCGAGAAAGACGTGCTCTTTAGTGATAAAAATTATCTTTATGTCCCATTAACGATACTTTTACAACACGCTTATATGCTGCTAATTTTTATTAGAAACTTTTAAGCTGATTCGCAAAGCTGACACACCTGTGTGTGATTGAGATGCTTGTGCGTGACTGATACTTTAACTTTAGACGGCATGAGACTTGAAAAGTAACCCAAGAATGAATCAATTGACAAGAATGGACCAATTCCTGTGCCATATTCTATTCTATACTATTTTTAAAAATTGTGTCACTTTTTGTTGGATCGAATTTTAGCTTGGGGAGGTAAAGGTATAGCATCCATGCCCCTACATGTCTCAAATCAAACCCACCGTTACTTGAAGTGCGAAACAACCTGGGATACAATTCAAAGTTTACATAAAAAGTGAGAGAAGCAAATTCTTGAAAGTTCTAGTGCATGAAATAATCTAACATCTAACTTCTACACCTAACATAGCGTGAGACGATGACCCTAAAGAGCTTTCAAACTGTAGTCTATCAACACTAAATTTCGTTATTAATAGCTGAATCCAAAGTTTGAAAGCTATTCATACGAGAAAAATGATTGTTACTTATTTAGCAACTGAGTGGGGTACTAAAATTATTTTATAAATAGATCTGGATTCAGACACGAACACGCCTACTTCATTTTTACAACATTAGTTAAGTTACAGTAACATTGCAATTTCTATCGTGAACATAACATGCCGAATTTACATTAAAATACATAAAATAAGTACAGATTTTCTTTCCATATGTTTCAATACTATATAAAAATCATAAGTTTATTGCACTAGGTTTAATTTTCTTGCGTAGTTTTGCCTCACTGCCTATGTATACCCGTGTCCAAAGTTTCATTATTTCATTCGAACATGTATCGGAAACTAATCAGATGGCATCTACGATGACACTAATGTTCATATGATAGTTCTTGTACCAATTTAATGATGACTTAGCACAATGTAATGAAGTACTTTATTATTTCGATGTCATTTAATTGATATTCAGAACACATTTTTTCGATACGAAGAAAGTTTTGCGTTCAACAATAACTTCGTTTCATTCAATTTTGTTATTGACAAAGAAGATGTAACGAATGTAATTTTCAATAACTCATTAAATAAAAGAAAGTGCTACAATCTTTGTGACTACAAACTAATAATACTAAGCAAGCTCAACCTTGACTGCGCATCTCTTTCGATTTCATTTAAACTTATAGCTTGCCTTCCAGCTCCAATAAACGGCTGAGCTTATCAGCTTGGTACTCAGTGTTGCCCCTTCCTTGGCTAATTTGATGCGTGAGCCGCTAAACAGCAAGAGTACGAGCTGGTTAGCTCTGTGGCAGATAAGGACCGCGCCTCTAAGCCGCTCCCTTGCCTACTCTCCTTTTCCAAGCGTGCGGACGTAATTAGCAGGACCGTAGGCCTAGGCATCTTCTGCTGCCCCGGGCTGCTTTTCTTGCAGGAAAACCAATGAAAAATGACTACCTCATGCGTGTGAAGTTTAAACTTTATGAACGTTTTGTACTATTTTGCAGTGCTTTAACAACTTTACGGATCATCATGTAAGTTCACGTGCTAAATAACACGAGTATGAAGGATGTTGTCATATCGTCTTAAAAGATATTAATTGAAAACATATTAAGTAGCTTTTATTTGTGGATGTAATTCGATTCTTGATTAGTTCAGACAATTAAAATCAGCTAGTAGATAACAAAGAGTACGAATTTTTACCGCACTTTCATTGCTTCTGCTACGTAAATTTTTACTGACGTTTTCACATGGCATTCACTTTGTGCGCGCATTTGAGTGTGCTCATTTCTATCTTCAAATAATTTCCAGTGACACTACGTGATATACAGGCGAACTATTCGTAATAATAAATAACAATTAAGTATTTTTTACTTATCTCAAATATCTTCAGAGATCAATTGGAAATACCTTTATTCTGTTTATTCACAATTAAAAGTTTATGATGATCAGATAAACAGGAGCTGAACCATTACATCGTCGATTAGAGGACGTCTAATATCAGATTAATGAGATGAGGCGCCGCTGGAGGAGCTTTTGGCTTCAAAGTTGCCGCAATTAAAAACAAACTGTGGTCTGTATCTCCGTAACGATCTGGACGCTGATTAGCAGAACATAGGATCCTGGATTCTATTTAAAAAAGAGAATTCTTTCCGTGTCCGTATTTTGACACAAATCTTATGTGCTTACGCTTCTTTTCAATTATATGTAATTTTAAAAGGTTCTATGCGTCAACATTCACAATAGAAGTAGTAAATTGTCAGTAGAATAGAAATACAGGATAACTTGTTAACAACTTTCACAAAGTTCATTAGATGTGCAAAAATGACATGAAACGTTAGTATCGAATGACATTATACTTATTTGTCAATTTCTACCTTCTTTCCATCATATTTCATCGTTAAGCTCGAGTCTATGTGTATTTCCATTATTATTACTGCCCTATGTCAGATTCAAGTTAATGTATTCTGTTCAGTTCCCTCAGAATTTCTTTTAAATTAACTTCTAGTCAAGGTAATTAACAATAGCACAATAGCGGGAGACAATTCTTGAATAATTTCCATTTGCTATATCAAGAAAATAACTCGAAGCCTGCATAAAACTTCCACCGATTTCACAAGTTAATGCTGATAAAAAATATTAAATGAAATAATAAAATATCAACTTTTATATCACTCGTAAGAAATTTTAGTTGGAGTCTGAGAACCAGCTGCAAGTGCAACGATTTAAGTGCAGGAGGATGACAGCCTGTTTATGGTGGAACAAAAATAGGGCAATTTTATTGGTATTAACAAGACCGCAAACGTCCAGTACTGTCCATTATCTGTCATATCTGCGATCGTAAGACAGAAATATCTTTCTCAGAACGCATTATTGCGTAGCAGAGTCCATTAACTCTGAAACCTTAATAACTTGCAAAAGACAAGAGGTTTGGGCTTACGGGCTGCAGCGATTCGTGGCTTCGCTCATAGACTGGCAAGCGAATTCAGTCAAGCCCAACCGAATTCAGTCAAGCCCAACCGAATTCAGTCAAGCCCAAGCGAATTCACTCAAGTCCAACCGAATTCAGTCAAACAAACGAATTCAGTCAAATCCACGCGAATTCTGTGAGGCCCAAGTGAAGTCACAGAGGCTCAAGTGAAGTCACGGAGGCTCAAGTGAATTCAGGCCAGCCCAGGGAATTCCAGCAAGCCCAATCAAATTTAGGCAAGCCCAAGCGAATTCAGGCCAGCTTAAAGTGAATTCAGACCAGCCCTAGTGAATTCAAGCAAACCCAAGTGAATTCAGGCAAGCCCAAGTGAACTCAGGAAAACCTTATTAAATTTAGGCAAGCTGATGCAAATTCCGAGAGACTCAAGTGAATTCAGACAAGGCTAAGAGAATTCAGGTAAGCCCAAGTGAATTTCACGAAAATTGTTCACAATTAATCGTCTTTAGCTCAGGACACTGTACATAACATACGCAGTCATCGGTCATTGCGCGGTTCATCACAGACGAACTGCACTCGAATGTTGTTCCTGTTCTCGGATATTGTCCCAAAATTATATATAAACGAGTGAAAATTTTTATTCCTGCATGATAGCGTATTTTTGGAATATATTTTAGCACATATGTAGAAAAAACCTTTAAGGGTATGATATAGATTTGCTAAAATATTCTGTGGCTCAGACATTTTTTCACGTTACATGTAAATTAAGTCTACTTAAATTGATAATTCGAATTTAGGTCTGTGAGGTTTTCTTTCGCCTGGATAAGTTACAAAAACTCTTAAAGCTGAGAAGAGCACTCGCTATTTAATTTTCAAACCCTGACTAAAGTTAACTTACATATTTACCTGTTTGTGTTGTATGGTACCTGTGTTCACATACATAAAGTCACAGCGATGTTGATATGAGAAGCCAATCACCGCAACTGGACATTAACGTTCATGATTTTCCCACGGTCACATGAGACGGGAATTGTGAAAATAAACATGGATAGATCTCTACCACTCAGCACAAGTGAGCAATGCGCTAATTTCTGTTCCCCTCCTAGTATGTCTCCCTTTCCGTTTCACCCGTATACTTACGTACACCCTATGCCAGACTCTCCGTCGTATCTTTCCCACTAGTACGACCACCACCATTGTAGGATGTCATTACCCGTGAGGTTTAAAAATAGTAGTTTTATTTTGGTTACTTTTTTAATGTGATATTCTTCATTCCCCCTCACCCTTCCCCTGAAAGCAGACAAAAATCGGCACGATTACGCAGGCTGTTCATTACCGCGTTGTTGAGATCAGGTCCAGTGTGCTGTGTTCTGATGTTCTGCCTGTTGACAACACATGCAAGTTTGGCTTGTAGCAACATATGAACCAAGCAGTGTTCTGCTCGTTGACTCATCCATTTAAACTGAAATAAGCTTCATCTAACTTGAGCAATCTTCCAACAAGATCTGGGTCTTCATCATTCTCCTGGAAGGTTCGCTCACAAAACGAAACACGACGCTCAAAATCTTATTCCCAGAATTTTTGACAAATCTGAATTTTGTGTGGATGCATTGCTAAATTCTTCTTCAATATCTTCTGAGGTGAAGAATAGCTTACTTCTAATTGCTGAGACAATTGTCTGAGACTGATGTTTGGGTTTGACTCCACAATTTGCTTTGCATTTTCGACAGTTGCGCTCAGGGGGCGAGCACATGATGAATACTATGTATGTTCAAAAAGTAATCAAAATAAAACTAGTATTTTTCAGAATTTCATAAATGCTTGCCTTTCTAAAATCTGTTCAAGATATAGGAGTCATCAAAGATTCTTTTAGGCCCATGTTTAAAAATCCCCCTCTAGAATGCTGATAAAAAGTCAGTTTTTTATTACTAAAAAGAAAGTTCAGGAACGAGTCATGCTGGAGGTGGTGAGTTCCCTGTTGTAACTAAGTTAAGCTGCGTTTTAAGTGTTTAAATTATGGCACTTGAAACAATTTTTCTTGCAGAATGTTTTGCATTGTTTCAACTGTCACCATTACATGTTTTGCCAACCCTCTACAAGATTTTGTATGTTTTTTTCAAAAATTCTACAGGTTTGATTGAATAATAAAGGAGACTATGGCAGTGCCAGGATGAGGTTGACAGTTAGAAAATAAATTATAGTACGTTTTTCACCTATCCCGTCACGTTGAATTTTTTAATTATTTAAAATTAAACTTTAGCACTGTTCCCTGCCATACTCACTTCTAAAATAGAAAATACTACATCCATTTAAAGTTAATTTATCAGACATCAATATCTCAGTTTTGAATTTTCATTGGTTGTTTCAAATGACATGAAAAAATTCATGTCATTTGAATTCATAAAATGTTGAATTAAGGCGAAGTGCCATGGTAACAGTTTAGCATCCTGGCACATCTGTTTCATTTGACAATCCGTGGCACATCTGTAAATACCAAGGGAAAATAATCAAGTAGAGAAAATATCTCAACTCTATAAGAAATTTTCTACGTAAAGAATTGGCTCTACGTTAATTTGTTACAAGTCTGAAACTGCGTTAAGTGTCAACATTTTTTGGGATAAATGAACTCAGTAAATGACAGGAATAAACCAAGGTTTAGTCAGATACTCTTTAATGATGAAGGCAAATTGGCATTGAATTATGAAGGGTGGCCCTGTTTTTAAGTTATGGAGAACGGCCAAATGATATTTATCTGCTTTTAGATAATATCATCATGCACCAAATGCCCAAGCTGAGCATCCCAATCTTGACTATGAGCAGTGACGGTTACATTAATTAACGCCCATGAAAGGCTGTCTCCAGTCGCTTGCATGCTGATGCTTTCTGGAGCCTGGGGAACTTATTTTAATGACATATTTTAGTGAAAGCAGTTTCCTTTCAACAGATAAACGAATACAAGCCTCACAAGCTCCATAAAATAATTGTAAATTAAACTATTATTATAAAATTTATACAGTTACATTAATAAAGCTTAACACGAATTGTCAAATCTTTAGGACTAATATGTGTTTCATAGGTAATTCCTATTAACCATAATTACTGCTCGTGAGGCATTCTGAACTTTTTTACTCTATACACGGTTAATAAATTATGACTATATGAGAAAAAAGATTATACTCCGAAAAAAGAAGCACTTCCAAATTATTTAACGAAAGTAGAAAGGTCATAAATTTCACCCTCATGGTGACTCACCAGTTCCTTGCTCTCATGCTTGAGACAACCAACACCACAGCCATAACGTCTCAATTGGTCGATTGGGCCGCTAGAAAGATGAGTAACTTCTTTCTAGCGGCCCAATCGACCAATGTATGCTGTTATGCTGTGAGTGAAGACGTACTGACATGTCAAGCCTCTCAAAAATAAGGCTTATGAGGTGCTCGAAGTGTGTGGCCGGACTGAGAGAGGGCAGCTGGCCTCGTAAAATCGAGCAAAAGTCTCTCATTTGTGTTGAGAGCGCTTGTTAACAAGGGGTGACATCGCTTGCCGCTTCTTTCACAGTTCTCAGCTCATTTTGATGATGGCTGCGACAAGTTGTAGGATGTCATCAAAAGCTTGTTCGTGAACATTCGTAGTTTACGGTCTACTGGAAAAAATTGTCGTGTCCACAAAATGCTACAAAAAATTAAGTGCACCTAAAAAGGTTCTGGATTGCGGCACCTGTTCTCACAAGCCCAGTATTTTGAGCGATTTGGACCTTGGCAATAGGATACTACTAACTCATTTCAAGCAAGTAGGACGTAGAACGATACCATGGTAGAATTCTTTAGTAAATGACATTTAAAGTGCTAGCTAGAAGCTCTATGTTCTTCAGACACGCTAGGTGTAGTATGAAGTGCACCATTGATGAATAGCCTACCTTCATTTTCATAGTGTAAGTTCATTTTCGCCAAAACAGAGAAAGTTTATTTTTCGTTTTGACTGAAGACACGTAAAGAATAGTTACTTACCTAGAATACTTATCAAATTAAAGCAAAGCGTCTATTTATTCCTCGTATATTCGAGCACATGTGCTACGCTGATCAGAAGTCCAAAGTTTTCTCGGATAAAGAATATGGAACGAATAACTGTCATAAAGTTATACGTGATTGTCATCCGTAATCTACAATTCGTTATTGATAATTTAGCAAATGTTAGCTCACTGAGAATATATCGAAATGAGGTAAGAGTTACTTCTCAACAAAGCAAAACTGTGAACATTTCCAAGAAGGAAAAAGCCAAACAAACGCCGCTGAAGAACGTATAATACGTGCCTGTCAGTGAAAGAAATTCATCAACCACCAACCACCCTATGCTTTATGTCAGGGAAATAAGTTTGAAAGTTTAAATTTTATGTCTTCTACCTAAAATTTAAAGCAATTATTTTATAAGTTTTCTAGATAGAAATTTCAATTTGAAGGTCTCATTGCATTGTAAAGTCATTGTGTTGCAACGTTTTCATGCCAATACACAAACAAGTTTACGAAGTTTACTCCACGCTTCGCATTATGCTGTACAAGAATACACAACACCCTGAAAGCCGTTATGAAAATACAAGTAATCATATTCGTTAGAATCGAAGACGTTTTATATTGTATTGAATTACCAATGATATATAACTTGAACCGTATTTTTACGTGAATAAAACTTATTCAATATACAGTTGGCAAGGGATACCTCGTACTTTCAGTCTCTTTGAGTGAAAAAGTGTAATCATCAATTATATAATACAGTGCTAATACTTATTATGGCAATCACAATTATTTGATAAACGAAGTAAAAGCAAAATCAGAAGGAGGTTCTGAAGCCATTGTTAGAATAGGTCAAAAATAATTCTTGCCTTTTAAGTACTCCAATATACAACCGCATGAACACAACTTTATGTGCATCATCCGCCTGCCAGAGGAGAAGCATTCTGTTTAATACAAGTCAATTATGCGACTAAAGATTAAAAGCATTCCCACAGTTTTCCCGCATCGTAACGTAAGATAAGATTTATCAGCAAAAACGATCCAGTAGTCGACTCCCGAATTAGCTATCGTTAAGCTATCAAGAGTGAGGAATACACATCACATTCTCCTTCCTTCCCACCCCCACCCATCTCATCCAGCTCCCTCCTTGAAGCTCTAGCTCTGTAAAGGAGAAAGAAAGAAAGGAAGCGGTTCTATTTCTAATCAAGATTTCAATACTTATACATCGACTTTTCCGTTTTTTATGCAAACACTAGTAGACCCATTGATTATTTTAGTCTGAAAAGACGAAAAAGGCTACATATATTGTAGACTCACACGTGAAAATTCACGTGTTTTTTAATTAATTTTTTCATTTGATTTACGAGTGGACGTGGGCTTTGCGAAAGAGTTTCCACATTGAAGGACATGCCTTTGGTATCCACAATACAATGCTTACAATACATGCATACCTTACCGAATTTTCTCTTATCTAAGTTTTTAAGAGCGCCATAGAGAGACGGACAAAGCAAGCAACCAACAAACTGTGTATTATTATATTGTGGGATTGTGAAACTAGTGACGATGCTCTAGTGAAACTAGTGACGACTAGTTTCACTAGACTAGATTGTGAAACTAGTGACGGCTTCTCCCGAACAGCCGGAGAAACACGACCAGGACAATCCCACAACATAATAATACACAGTTTGCTTGCTTGCTTGGGCCGTCCCTCTGTCACGCTCTTAAGGATTTAGAATGGAGGAAATTCGGTAGGGTATACATGTATTGTAAGCGTTGTATTGTAGATACCAAAGGCCCATCCTTCAATGTGGAAACTCTTTCGCAAAGGCCGCGTCCACTGACAAATCAAACGAAAAAATCAGTAAAAAACGAGTAAATATTTTCTCGTGTGGGTCTACTAGTAGAGTCATAATTGCCAACTCCTTCCTGTTGTGTATAACACTCCAAACAAACTGTTCAGACCTTCGTATTGTACAAAAATGATTCGTGAACTACCCACAACTTCAAAATAAAAAAGGTGTCTACCGAAGAAGTTGTCCGTTTGCTAGTCGTCGCATAGACTTGACTTGTATCGACGAAACTTCTTGTTAACACGATACTGAGATGCCGTCCATTCCAGGCCTCTGCGTGGCAACCCAAGCTAGAGTACTTCCTAATGAGCAGAAAGTTAAATCTTAGGTGGACTATAAAATTAGTTTTTGCTACTATTCCTGAAAGAAAACTAGATTAGCTATCATTTAGGAACTACAAAAAACTGTTTCCAATACCTGAAATTCGGTGAGGTACAGAACTTTTGTTCTTGATTATAGGCAGATACGAATACACTGCCATTAGATTATCTATAGGAACTGTTAAACGAAAATTATGTCCTGAAATCGAATCCCAGCTCTAGGCGGCCAGAGTGAAATAAAATAATTCATAGCTACACCGAGAGGATTTTCAGGCAATAGGACTGTAAAATGTTATTAATACAGAATAAAAATTATGTTAAAAACTCAGAAGCTTTCTTCCCTCAATCGGTTTTTCCTATTTCGGTTTCCTTCTTGCTTAAGGAAGGATATGACAGAAAACAATGAGCTGAACCAAAGGAAAACACGTTTGAAAACCATGCAAGTTAATTTGAAGACACAATTAAAAGTAGGGTGATGTGGGGGCAAGTCGTACTACTAGTGGCATTATATTTGCCAAAATTCAGGTTTCGATGTCAGAGCAACTGCAATGGGTACAAAATTAACTTCAAATATTGTGTTAACTATGGCATCCACCCAAGTGGCTTTCCTAGTTAAGATAGTATTTTTTTTAAATTTCTTAAAAAAAAGGTATAATGCTTCTCCACCTCCTGCTCATCACCATCCTGCTCATCTTCAATGTCAGGGAACACAAATGTGTCCTTGACATACACGCACTTGCTTCGTAAAAAAGAAATGTTATATTTCCCCCCCTCCGTTCCCAACACTTTTCCCACATAGTAGACTTTAGAACTTTCCCGCTTTCCCTCCACCTCCAGCTCAACCAAAACAAAATCGCTCACTTCAATCCTCCTTCAACCTCCTTCAACCTCCTTCAACGACCCGTACGGGTCGCCCCCCACAACAAGCTTTTCTTAAAGCACTTCTCATGGCAACACTTTCGACGGCTTCATCACTTTTAGCACTCGAAATCACGTTAATATGGCACTTATCACTATTCAATGTATAACTAAAATAATCGCAATATATTCACGCACTCGGGACACTATATTGGTAACAAAAAAAATTACATGGCAACCAACAAAAAGAAGAATTCTCACCTCGCACGAACAGCGGCGGAGCAGCGCCGTCAACAAATATGGCGGACTGTTTGGATGGATCTTCTTCATCCTCAGCGTGCGTGACGTCATCATACCGCCATTTGTTTTTTGTCAATCGCGACTGTACGGGTCGCCCCCATGTACGACTTGCCCCCACACTACCCTATTTTACTCCTGGAATCTTCAATTTTATTGATTTTCAAAAGGTATTCATATTGGAATATGATAAAATTATATGAATGCGTTATGAACATTACATATTTTTAAATAGGGCATTCTTACCTTACGAATAAGCCACAGTAAAATTAAGAGAGTTGTCTGGCATAACTCATACTATACGTTCATGTGGTTCATCTGATATCTTGATCCGTTAACCGAATAATTCCTCACGTCAATATTCTAATAAATTACAGGCATAAATAACAGCCAAAATATGTGTAAACATCGGGCTTTCAAAAGCGTGTACCAGGTTAACGAGAGTATCTGTGATGGACAAGAGCGCTATTATTCAACCCCCCGCCAATTTTTAGAGTGAAACAAGCATAGTAAAATATCGTAGGAGAAGATGAATGTTGGACTTAAATTAAAGTTACCTCACGGGCATTGCTAGTCATTAAAATGAGCTGTTGGGATAAAACTACCATGGAAAATACGACAAGTACTCACTACTCTCATGAATTACATAGTTTAGACTCGCTCAGGGGAAAGCTCTACTCTGTTGACATTCTCCGTAGGGCTGCAATTTTGCACTCTCATACATACAAGAGAACCGAGTGTTACACTGTGGCATGAAGTACTGAAATGTTCATAGAACTTGGACAATCGATGAATGAAAAAATATTCTAACGCCTCATGTGTCATCGAGTTCTTCATTTAACAACAATCTACCGGGTATCATGCTTGGAGAATACCAAGAAAAGCATATAATCAGGACTGGACTCCCAACAATGGAGGATAGAGATGGTTGTATGATGAATTGAACGAGTATCATGTGTTATTCAAATGGGTTTATTATCACACATAATGGCCAGATTACAAGGGATGAATATCTCGATATCTTTAATGATGAAGTCATTGCAACGACCAGCATAATGGTGCAAGATTATCCTATCGTAGTCAAAGATGATTAAATGCTCACAATATTTCTTACAAAGATCTTGGTCGTCGTGAGTATGTATCGGAATTGCCAATATATAATGAGATTGAATCATAAATATCAATGGTATTTCTATTAATAGTTTTGATAGAAACGTTCCACTCTTATTGATTTACAGTACAGTTTACATATCAATACTAATGCGTTGCATAACATGTAATTATTTTTACTACTTGTCAATAATGTGTCAGAATGAGTGAAAAAAACACCATTTACATAAACCGTTTGAAAAGTTGTCTTATCTATAGCGCACAACAGGAAGAATTAACTGGCTCAAGTGATCACAGATACACACACTCACTCTCCTTCAACACCTCCTTCTCCTACCACCAAATGATGTCGCCTGTAGCGCCTAAACAAATATTTTAATGTAATTATATGCACTTCGTGGTGATTTACTTGTAAATTCAAACAAACTTTGTATTCATATGTTCAAGAATTGCTGAAATTTGCCTCTGCAACCTTCTTTAAATATCATTGGTTCACATGGAAATTGCATTTATTTGATGTAAAGTAAAGTATATGAAGGCCTCTTGTTTAAAGTATCGTTGTGTTCATCGGGGAGGAAAGTTCAATATTATGGTGAAACTTTTAAAGGTCTCTGACAACATCCCCGTAGTTTTTCATGTGATGTTTAGTATCTCTGTTCCAGGCGAGCCGATTAGTCCTTCCCTGGCAATGAATGTATTAGCGTAATAGGTTTCTGTGTCTATGACTTTGTCAGTTGTCACCCCCAAACACTCGGAAAGTAGGTGCTAAGGTATTGCTCTTCATCACGGAATTATACAGAATGACAGGCGACTGCTTCATCTTACTTATTCCTACAACTCATGAAGATAATCTTAAAATCATAACTTCAACAGCATTACTGTACTTATTTTAAACCCCCAAAATACAATATTTCATTGTCATTTGTATGTACAAATAATGGTGTTCGAATTTTTCTACTATAGCATTAGAACTTCAATTTACTTTGTAAGAAACGTTTTACACATTTTTTTTGTTTTTAAAAATCGTCGATTTTTCTAGATATTGAAAAGTTAGAATCGCTTTAGTACCAAACGTAGAACTTATTTGTTTGAATATTCGCAAGGATATCAAAAGAAAAACAAAACAGCTACATATTCATACAAAATCCCCTACAGAGCCTATGATTATACATACTTCAAATTTCAAAATATTTTGAATACGCCACAAATTCTAATTTCGTTTTTTTTTTGCTCACCGTAAGCTTAACAAATTCCAATGTGTGTTTAATACGCTACAAAATATCGAATTTAATTAGTTACGAAGCACAAACTTTAAAACGTTCAATATGATTCGCTTCAATAAAGTTGAAATTTCCAGGATTCTCGCTGAAACTAGCTTTAAAAATTAAACGTTTTGATCACAAGGTTTTATGCATTTATGAACTACGTATGCCTTGAGGTGTACTGAACCTGCTTGAAAAAAGTTGTTACTATTTGCTTGTGAAATTCAGTGCGTCTTTTGGAAACATCCGTGCCCTGAAGGCCGGCAGAACCACAGAGCCTCACGGGGGGGCGTTGTTCCACGATGTAACGCTCCTAGTTTTTTCTGGAGACGAGGAAAAAATCTGAAAAGTGAAAGATCGGTTCATTGGAAGATAAGTTTCATTCCTGTGCTGTTTTATTGGTAATATTTTCATGAGATGTGTCTGTGACAGAATAAGGTTCACTTATCTGTGAGTAAAATGTCAATTGGTTTTACAGTTCTTGCCAATGAAAGTAAATGTTAATTATTAAAATGTCATTAAGGTTTTGTAGTTTGAATTGACATTGGTCTTTAAAGTTGAGTAGTTAGGAGTTTAAATTCCTATAGGAATTAAGATTTTGAGATGATATTCAAGAGGTTTAGCAAATTACTTGGGTCTAGCATTTTTGAAATGACGAAACTTCTACTCAAAAAATCATAAAAATGTTTCAAATGTGTGCAAACTATTCTTACCAATAACTGAGATGTCGACTGCTGTTTCTTATGCAAGCATAAAAAATTGTAATCAAATTGCTCAGACTTTTCCTGGTTTTAAAATTCACAGCCGAGATTATGAAAGTTGAATTTTTAAAATTTTCCATTTTGTATTTGGCTTATGCGCAATTGCATAGGACCATGAAATTTTTCGTAAAAATTCTGACCACATTCCTTCTTGTGTACCCGATTGCATTGCGTAAGTATAGCATGAAAGTTGCATTATTTTGTCTACTTATGTGCCTTGTTCAGCCCTAAGATTCAAATTTTAACACGTTGCCTCCGATTGCCTGGCCGGTGTAAATCTTCACTTTGTACATATTATTACTAGAAGGCACTGTAAAATTTCCAGAACTTAACCTAAGTGGCCCACATACGTACCACTTCGGAGTCGACGTGTTAAGTCAAGACTGTGATACATTTCTTTAGGGAAAGTTTTTGAAAAAGTTAAATTGTCAGCCAAGATTCTACAGTTATTGAAGCTTAAAATTGTTACCAATTTTTTTCACCAGATCAGACTCAAGTACATCCAATATCTTACGTCAAAATTTTGAGTTTCAAACTGATGCTTGCAGAGTTGCTAATTATTTGGTATATTTCCTTTTGTACTACTGTGTATTTATAAAAATCTCAACGTGAACCTTTTCATACAATATTAAAGTAATGTATTGTGCAACTGTTTCATAGGTGCATTTCTGCATCATGCAAGTCGCCTAAAGTAGTGAATGTATGGTCGTGTTTCATCCAGAACATTTATGTAGATGTATTTTACCACCTCCTAAGTGGTATCTTTGCATTCAGTAGAATTGCAAGGGTTTTAGAACTGAAGTTTTCACCCTCCATTGACTCCCTCGTAGGTGATGCTAAATTAAGGGGTGATGCGAGGTGATGCGAGAAACCGTTACAGTGTTAGAGCTTGCACAAATGGGCTCTCAAAAAAATTGTTCGCTCTGTTATTGTTCGCTTCGATTTTTAATACAATATTTAAACGAAAATATTTGTTTCCAAATCAGTAACGAGTAACTGCAGTAGGGATACAATTTTAACAAAACATTTCGATTAGTAGTAGTAGTAACATGAAGCCTTTGACTATTAACTGCTGCTTACAATATTTTTCTCAATATCAGGTTTGCAACAAAGTTCCCACTGATTTTTCTTAGTTGAAATCCAAAGAAAATGATAGAAGTTTGCTTGTCAACCCAATACATAAGACAGTAAAGTCGAGAAGAATGACATTATTGGTGAAAATTTAAGCTAGGAAATCATACCGTTCATGAATTTTGGAGAATTCTTGATTGCATTTCAAAACTCAATCAAATTATATGTAGCGTAGATATATTGGTTTATGAATTTGGGAACTATATGTGTTGGCTGAGCCATTTTTACGGGTGCATCTGCCAATACACATTTCTGAAGACTATGCGCTAGATACATTTCATGTTGGAAGTGCTCAAGTTGTGCCATAAATTTTATTGGTGGTTTGCCATGTGAAAAATTTTTATTGCCTCTTGTCTGTATGTGAGCGTAAACTTCTAGATATGAAGGTTAAAAGCTCTTATGAAATATATATTAATCAATTCAAACTCGCAGGAGCTTTGAGTTGTATAAATTAGTGTACGCTTGGTAGAGTACAAAGTTGTTCACTTTATAATTTCACATTCTGAAGTAGATACTTTTTCTCAACAACTGAAGCCTATTGTGTATCATAGCTTCAGACTGGCAGTTCTAGTTTTGCTTTGAACCTAACTATACAATTGATTTCCATATCATATGTGTATGTATAATTTGCTAAGAAATCGGTTTTAAAATTTAATTTCAAACACTGAAAGGTACATGGTTTTCTTATATTTTAAATACTGTGCATATCATACATGTTTGTGGTGGCAGACAGGTTTTCATTAAAATGAATCGAATTAGATGAGCTCGGCAGCTTAAATATGTTTAGGTATGTAAGCCTGGGCTGAATTGGTTGGACACTAATAGTACAAAAAACAATTTAGGTTACGGACCAAGGAACAAGGCTAGAACACAAAAAATGATCCAGTGGAAGTCGCAATGCCTGAGTCTTCCTTTGCAGCTCAAAAATATAATAAAACTGATTTAATTCCCGACCAGTTTGAAGCTATCGAAACTTCCCAAGTCTGATTATTTTAAAAATACGATCGTACTCTTATTTCATTTTTTATTTTATGCATTTTTTATTTTCAGGGTATCGAATTCAGAAGATCAAATATTTTCGTTGAGTTCCATAGAAATGTTCCTATACAACATGAATGTTGAACTTTTGGTGTTGAGTTTCATGGGATTTTGGAAAGTGTCCCTTTCTGTACCGCCTCCTGTTACGTGGTTGGGTGTGGACGTAGATGCAGGCAGAGCACCATCAGTTGTTCCAGTGAAATTCTGCCTAAATTGTGCTGAGCACGACCCGAGTAATTCATCTATTGCTCTCACTATCCCTGTACGAAAAGTTTTTAATTTACTAAAACACGAACCCTCATCACTGTATGCAATGGAAAATTCTACATTAAAAATGAAAATAAAAAACGAAGCTGCATATGTCATGGACCGTATACGGAGATTTGCACGATGGAATAATACTTCTACAAACTGTACAAGCCATCGCAGGCAAAAGAGAACTCTCAACAGTATTTTAAATTGGACTTCAACGTTCGTAATAGAATTAATAGATCGAACCATCAAGTTAGTGTTTTGTGATCCTGATGTGAAATTTCCAACAACTGTTGAGGAGGTGAGAAACCTCACAAATGAGGAGGTCAAGGCTCTTGCGTGCACTCTCAGCCTGTACGAGGTGAGTTTAATCGTTTATTTTTTGAAGTAATACTTGACTAATTAGTGGGAGAGCATGCTGGTAAATTATTATGTACTACAAAAGGCCATGATACCTGGAGAGTTTTTCTCAGTTTATTAATGTGTGTTTATAATGCAGTTAAGGTTTGTATCAGTCTACGCGACTGGAAAGTTTTGAAATCACCTATTTATGATGCATGGATCCACGCTTTCAAAAACGGTTCAAACGGTGACATGATCTTAGGAGACGCGCAGTTTCGACTAGAGATTTTAACCCAAATATTCGCTCGTGTCCTATGCTTAGTTTTTGCCGTGCGACTACGCGAGACAGAAACTGAAATGATGAATTTATATGTCAAACATGTATACTAGCATAAAAGTTTAACAAGTTAATTTCATTTTTAAATCGAACCCAAGTAAGAACATGTTTATTGGTTACAAAATATTGACTCTTTATACCCTTCATGTCGTTGTCTGAACGTGCGACGGGAATTTTAATAAATCCTTTTCCAAAATGCAACCAATAAATGGGAGCAAGTATTTATAGAATTTTCAAGATAAATTTCAGTTTCCTATGAAGGCAGAGCGAAGTCTTGGGCAAAAATGATTTTATGGAATAATGTTGAATGTAGTATGATAGTAGTCGTAGGAAGTCATCATGAATATGCACCGTGGTCATGTTTCTGCATCTGACACCTTAAAGATGTCCGTAGGTAAAGTTTTAAATGCCTCTTTTATTCTGGCTATCAGCTTGTATCGGCGTTACAAGCAATACTGTTGGTGTCTCTTAATTATCTTCCACCTTGGATGATGCTGCGTCGAATTCCGATTCAATACTTTGAAAAGCTGTCATGATTGAGGGATATTGATGCTCGGCACGGATCACTGAACTTAGGTTTCAGTATTCAGATGACGTGCACTTGTTCATTTCTGTTGATTTTGACATCTATAAAACGAATTGGTCAAATTTCACCATGTCGTTACTTCTACAAACGTAATGTCTGAAAGAAATCAAACTATGTTCGGTCATATATGTATATCATTCTAACCCTTTACCAGTACATATTTTCACATTTGCCCTTTGATGTAAGTTTCTGTTTTTGGGGTAATTTTGATAGCATGTAAATGAACATCCCCATTTGCAACAAGCAAATGTTTGAGTGATAAAAAAAATTCTCTAGTGAGATCCGTATAGTTCTTTTACAAATTTTTAGTGCTCTTTGGAAATCTTCGTATTCATAAGACTTTAGTACGAATATTTTTTGGTTGTGGAAATAAGGTTAATTTTTTATACACTCCCCGATATCTTTAGGTTACCAATGAGTTTAAAGATGTCACTTTTTATCATAACCCAGATTTTCTATTGATATCGTGAACTTGAACTCTAGTAACTTTGATAAGCTATCACTCTTTATTAGTTGTTACGTCAGTATTTTTTGACTGTCTCGTATTCTCTTGGCCCATCGACTTTTTTAATCTGCTGTCCTAACTGATGCAGTATCTGCTGCTAGCATGTACTATTTTATGATTTATCGCAACACGTTATGCCAATCCTGAAGAAAATAAGTTTTGTTGATTCACGAGTTTGGTTTTTGTCCTGTCTTGAAAATAATTGCCTCATCCGACTTAACAGGAGTTCATTATCAGTTTTCACAATGACAGTATAAGATTCTTACCCATATGCATTTTTTGTGTATCAGTCAATCTACAGCAGCCACCGACAACACTTTTCTTGTTTCGTGAATTTTTCTTTCAGAGAGCGAAGATAAATTCGGCAGCCTTCGTTGAAGCTGTAACATACGTTTTTTCAACGGAAGGTGCTAAAGATACGGCCAAGAGATATCTGGAAAATATTGCTTACTACCAGTTACCCGACCTCTTGCTAAACATACCTCTTGTTGCGTGGCAGGGGACTTTTTTGCTAGCCATTCCTCTGGCTATAGAAGCGTTCAATAATAATCCGGGGGGTGACGCACGAGACTTCCTTCATGCTGTGAAGTTATTCTTCCTGGGAGCTTGAATTCCGCTGGGTGTAATTGACCAGTTTCCTCGTGTTTTCTTATGTGAAAAGTGCGTTTAAACGAACAGTGCTATGTGTAAAGCTAAAGTAAAGGAGCACAGGATTAAGTATTTACGTGCATGCAGCATTGTTTATTGCCGTAGTGGTCATGAAAATTATGCTTACAATTTTTGAGTTGTACTTGTGTGGGCCTGATTTGCATTTTTTGTACTTTTCGAATTAAGTTTGACGGTTTTCTTAATTATGAATGTCTACAGAACGCTCGTCAGGCTGATGATAGAATTTAAAGTTTTTCATGATGATGCTGTGTGTAGAAGTTAAAATACTTGGGGTCTTGAAGTTGGTTAGGTAAAATTCTATCAATCAACGGTAGAATCACAATCACTTTTCGCTTAAGACTTAGAAATTTAAGTTTTAAATTTCGTAACCTAATTTTAATTCATCCTTGTTCTTATCAAAAGGGAGGTTCGTCGTTAAATCAACTTTCACCGCAAGTAGCTGTGATGTTATGCCTGTCTACTAAGTCCGCAAGTAGCTGTGATATTATGCCCGTCCACTAAGTTTGCAATTTTTTTCTCTGACGCTAATGGCCAAAGTTGGAAAAGAAGTTATTGGTTATGGTGATAAACTCCTTTTCAATCAGTGTCTAAGAAATCATTATGTGCATTCAAGATCAGAAAGCGGCTGCATCACTGGTGGTAATCAGAACTTCAGGGCTTAAGAGACAAGTTTTAACATTGAAGAAGCTGGTGCATCAATTGCCGAGTTAAGGTTGTAATCTAGGTGAATGTATAATTTATTAATTAGAATTAATAATACATTTGATGAAATAATTCTCGTCACAAAGTATTCATGTGGATGTTTTTTAATGACAGAAATTGGTACGTTTTTCACTTCTCGTGTGCAGCTTAAAACCATAGAACTGTATTTAAAGCATAGCATAGTTTTACGAGAATTCAAGACGGTTTATTTCAACCGATAATCCATTTGTTTATAATGAGTTTTTCCTTGGAAATTCTGTATTTTAGTAAATGGGAATTTCTGAAGTGGTTTTCAAAAAGTTTTAAGAAACGAGGTTCCGTAGAAGTAAGCGTAGTAGTTTTTTTTTTTGTATGAATTTAAATAGATTGTCGTTTTAATCAAACATTATCAGCAGTAATATTTATCATTTTCAATTATTTCTGAGGACGTAAATTTGGCTTTTATAAAAATGACTAAATTTTGAGAATAACTCAATTTTTAGGCATAAAAGTGTTTTCGTCGATTACTAAGTGCTCAATAAACGAGTATGCAATTGTAGAATCAAAGTTAAAAGCGTTTTTTCTAACGAAAAACCCAGTCTTCAATTTTTTATTACTGTACCTACTCGGAATTAATTTTTGATATTAAAATAGAATCCAGGATCAGTAAAATAATTGATATCTGGAACGGCTCAAAACGAACTACATATTGGAATCAGCATTAAGTTCTGCAAAGACGTTGCATCTTAATAACTCTTAGAGCTCTTCAGTTCGATGGGTCCGCTTTTTGACGAATACAGGTTAAAAAAAATGTTCTCGCTAGGGCGATCTTTCGAGTTTAGTCAGGTAAATTTCGCACGGTGTTTGTTTTTCGTTTACATTTGTTGTATTTTCTACCTCAGTGCTGTACGTCCACGCAGCGTCAAAGTTATCGTATCTACGCTTATACGTTATCGTTAATAATCACTTATAAACAAGTATTTGATAATCTATCTACCAGTAGTCAACATGCCTCCCATCCGTGTAATTTTGCGGTCTTCCCAAGTGTGCAAGTAGTTTCGACCATTTTGTGAAAAGCGTAACACCCAAAACGTAACGGAATCATGGCTACCAAAGAAAATTTCTGAAGCTGATACGGGGTACCCAGTCACAGGTGTTCTTCAACGACTGAATGTTTGAGTGTTTCACTCGATACACAGAATAAGCCTCTTGTGTTAAAACTCGCTCCCTGTAACTAAGATGATCGATTTATAAGGAATATTTACTGCATGATCATTCCTGATAACAATTACTGAGCATTACACGTGACGGAAAATTGTCGAAAAAATCGCTCAGGTATGAAATTGTGCTAAATATTTTCAATTTTCGAAGTCCTGTTAGTAAGCTGCATTTTTTTCAGATTTATTTAGAAGACTCGATGGTACTCGTATAGAAACCAGCTTTTGTACATAGACTAATGCTGAGTTTGGGATCCCTCGAGGCTGTGATTTGAAAATCTTCTGGTAACCTGACAGCTTTTATTAATCGACTAGTAAACTACGCTCGAAATCATTTTTCCTAAAATCACTGTCGTGCAGGTTTTATAGTCTTGGTTATGAAAATAATGGCAGCAAAGTTGTATCTCGCTTCTTAACGCAATTAGTTGATGATTTTATCAATTTTTATCAGTGAGACGCGGAGAATGGAGTATGCAATTTGACGCACACGATAAATGACTTGTAACTCATTTTACCGTTTACAAATAATCCTAAATATTTTCATACACTTTTGTGAGCAACTTTATTCGGCAGTATATTTTTTCTGTATTTGGTGGCCTTTCCGTCCACTATAAACTAGGGCCTGGCTTTATAAAATATGTTGAACTGAGTTCTCGTCTTCCCAATCAGCTTGATGTGAAGTATTTATATTGAATATGAACACGGGCTACTTGTTACTGTCGTCGCCTTGCGTACTTAAAACTCATGTTTTTCTTTAATCGTAATATAGTTAAGGAATTCGTAAATCCAGCTTCATGCATACAAGTGGACACCTACATCTCACGGTACTTTGCAGCAGTTTTTTGGTTGACGTACATCCCACGATGATGGAACTTCATGAGTGGAATAAACTTTTTTCTTTTTTCCATTGATATTGTGATCCTGTATATATTCTGAGAAAATCCTCACGATAATTATTAATATTGTAATATCTCAATTTAAGATAAATAAAGTCAGAAAACATTTAAGTAGTTTATTTGTAGTGGTCAACTAAAATATCTTTTAGTTCAAATAGATGAAAGCACCCAATCCACACGCGGCATCGAATGCACGGCTGGAGTGAACTGTTCTTTCAACAGGACGAAATATCTGTCTAGCAGCATTCATGTTCACGTAGAAGTTACCTGGTAAAAAATTAAACTGAAAAAACTACATTTACCGTGTTTATTAAGTTCAAAATTTTAGCGGGTCTAGTATTACTCTTTCTCTCTTTGGTCAGAAACGAGTGGTCCATAAAAGTTTAGATGTTTCTGGGAAACTGTTAATGCAGAGGGGAAAAAAGTCTAAAATTTTAACTCGTATGTACATTGTGCTCGAGACATTAGCTGCATTACATGAAAGTACAATAAATGAAGTGGAATAAATTTCATTTGAAAATGCATTTTCATTGAGATTTGCACTCCTTAAGAGTTTTTAAATTTTTCTGGCAGGGCTAGCAAAACGGGTGCACGTTTTTTTTGTAAATTTGTTCTTATTACGCCTTTGATTTCGTGTGTTTTATTGCTTCTATCGTTTCTGTGTTACAGCGGGTGGTCTAAAAAAACTCTGCATCCTTCTGTGGAGTGATCGTGTTATTTGTTATAAAAGAGGATTTGTTATCAAGATGGAAACAATAGCGTTGTTTGTTAGTTAAATGGATCTGAATAAAAGCAGTATTAGTCAACATTGTGATACTTTTCATTACAAAAATGAATTTTCTCAGCACTAAAAGCCGCAATGAGTACTAACCATTTTCGACCAGAAATGGTATGTTCTTAAAATACGAAAGGGTATACCAATCCCAATAAGCATTAACTTGCATCTGTGGGCCTAAGAAATCGGCAATCACACTGTAGCAAGGTAGTACAAAAATTACGTAAAACTTCTCTCAAATGTGGGCTAGAAATTCATCATAAACTATCAGGGCACAAAGCTTCACTGAAGTGAGGGACTGATCGTCCAATAGCGTCATTTGATCATACTCGAAGCTGCCGAGGGGAAACAGAAAATGTAGGCCAGAATGTCCTAAAGGAGTCAAACAATCCTTGCATGTAGACGCAGTAGGCATTTCATCAGGACAAGTTGTAGCGCAGGTTTCGCAATCTGTCCCAAAATGGAACAATTTGAGTTTGTTACGTAGAAATAAAGGGTGTCCATAAAGTCTCTTATAAAAGTCTCTCATAAAGTCTTAACAGCACCTCTATCACAAACAGGATCCCTGAAACGCACAAATGCAAAATGTGATTAAAAACTTCAATAAACACTAAATACAATAGAACAAATCTAAATAAAATGTATCACTTGCATTTGTAATAAATTTTTGAAATGGTAAAGAGACTTCATGGACAACTGTATGATATCTCGCTATGAACTTCCTTACGAGAAGCAAGAGGATTTTCCAGAAAGTTGAATGAAAGTGGCTCGTGTGACACACTGACTTGGCCATGTTCTTCAATCGTGTCTCGCTGTCTGTGGGCCCTAAAGACGTTGTTTTAAGTCTGTTTCAGAAGTAACTTTCTATTCCTTTTCTAATTAATCGGTCAGAAAGAAAAATAGATGAATCAGGGAATTAATTACAGTCGGTTTTACCACCAGACACTCAGTACTGCTTTTTAAAAGTTATTTATGAAACCAATCATTCAAATGGCTCATCACTTCCGATACATGTTACCTACTTAGTCTCGTTTGATACACCAGGATTTTTCCAACTGCATTCCAGTCATTGCAACCATTTTAAAATGTCACAGCCTGCTGTGGGGGACATTTCAAAACTGCTGCGAAAAAATCTGTATTACATCACATTCCACGTGGATATTAAGTATTGGATTCTTGATCGTTTAAATTCACAGCTTGCTACTAGAAACTCGCTAAAAAGTATGTAAATAATGGTGTAGTCCAATATGTTACATATTCATGTTAAAAAGTTTTTCGTTCAAGCAGGAAGAAAATTGTTCCTCAGTTTAGGAGGCTACGTTCAATTTTTGCGAACGAATTTCTACCCTACTTGCAAACGTGAACAGCTACAGCTAAGATTATGAACAATTGAAAGTAGGCTACTGAGGCTCTACCCTTCAATTTATTTCTTAAGGTGTAACCACATATCGAAAAAAAATATGTTCAGTACTAAATTATTCACACAAAAACTGTGCAATTAAAGTTGAGCGATAACAGTGATCAATTACATGAGCTAAATTACGCCATGTTAGTGATCAATAGTGATGGTGACGCTGCCTCAAAGCACGACATTGTCGATGCTTCTCACGGTTCCTGGAGAGATCAGATTCTCGTACTAATCAGGCACACATTTCGTACATCCACTGCACCAAGCAAGCAAACTCGCTTCAAAAGCACGTAACTGTTTAGTCCTGTGCTTCAGGCACTGCAGTTGTGTCGGTACATTGAGTGAATTGAGCGTCTCGATCAAATTCGCAAGATCCAGAAGTGTTTTGCCTAAGCACAAAAGTGCATTGTGTGGGATTCGAGATAAGAAATTTATTGTGTAAGTTTGTATGGAAGTCACGTACAGTAGAATTCCTTTAACCCGGCACTCGCTGGTCAAGCTTTATATATTTATTCAATGTTTTTTCTTCCTTAACTACTTTAAGCAATTGATATTGTTTTCCTTTTATATCCAGCGTGTCTATTAATTGTTTGTGGTTACTTGGGTGATATTACACAGTAAATGCAAAGTCTCATGGGTGCTGGTTAAAAAGACTTCTACTGTATATCATTTGAATGTTAAATGCCTTTGAGGCCCGTTTCTCTCAAGTTGGAGAAACAGTGAAGTCTCCAGTGACCATGTATCATAGAAATAGTGTAGGTCTGACACAAGGAGAGTGGCGATGAAATTTCTCTTGCTTCATAAATTCTAATAGAAAAACTTGGTTAAGTCGTCACTTTTAATCCTGTAGGGTCAATGCATTAATTGGCCAATGTACTTGAACATCAGCTTATGTTTGCTACCCATTCCATCATTCAGAACTTCCAGATCAAACGACACTCGTTAAGCGTCCATCGCTTATTACAATAATATTTTTCTATTGGGCTTGGTCACGAGTGCTCACAGTTTTCAGGTGTAATTTTTGATTGTTCCTGCGTGCATTGATTCCTCAATAGGAATTTACCTAAATTTCGTTAAAAGTTTCAGGTTCCAGAGAATTAATTCATATGAAAATGACACGCTGTATGCATTTTTTAATGCATGATGACGCAGGACTCCCTCTCACATCAACAGTTCTTATCGGAGGCGTTTACTACTGCCACCAACGGGCTGAAAAATTCCGATAATAATTATAAAATTGAAGTCAATACTCATACATCATTCGAAACACTTCGCACTATGGATATACATATTTCGGCAAACATTGAGAAACAATTAAGGTGCGGATACACGGCTGATATTTATATTTTTCAAAAATATTGCAATGAAATTCGTAAAAAGAAGGCTTCACACATTGGAATTAAATTTAAATTGAGTTATCAGCTTCCAGCTAACAGCTCGCATTCATGAACAACCATATATTGCCATAAATATCGCCTCACAAAAACTAAAAAATGAATTCAAGCTGAAACTATTTACGATTAGAATAGTTTGTGGCTATACTTTCCAATACGATGAACTTGTTGCTATTTGAAGGCAAGTTCATCTTAGTATGTTCTAGTGTTCTGTGTTGAATTGGGAATAATAGAACTAATTTAGTAGATTTTCTGTAGTCAATTCTAGCCTTTTTTCTATTGCTTATTAGTTCAAAAGTTTGCCAAGCTAGTCTAGAATGTACAGGCAAAAGATAAATACATATTGCAACTTCAAGTTTAGAAATGTTAGTGCAGTGCATCGATCGGACAAACTTCTTCAAAGGATTTTCTTTAGAAGAAACTGAAATTTTCCAATGTTGAGAACATTTAAGACTCAAATCACTCACAAACTAAGTTTCTACACAGAAAAATTTTCCTCTACAGACGACATTTCCTTCCCGATTACACCTCAAAGCTCTTTCCTACACCACACATCTCTCTTCATGTCCACGGAAATTGCCCTTGAGTAGATAACTTTGATAATATTGGACCCAGAACAAATTTTCTCACTGCCCAGGGGAACGCAGTTTCATAACGCACAGTATGTGGTCCAACTCCCGTGTCAATTTCCTTTAACGACTTCATAAGAAGAGACTGACAGCTGCTCAAGAACTGTGTCCGAGCGACGGCATTTAGCTCGCAACGACGAGGAGGTATCTGCTCTCAAGGTGGTCAAATGACCGCAATTTGCAGAATCCTTTGCAATTTGGCGAAGGGTCTACCGCTGCGGTCAACTACTCTCCCTGTTTGTTCAAATTAAAATGTTTCTTCATCACTGGCAATTCTTGTGGGAACATTATGGTGGAATTATATGATGAGAAAACCTAAGTTGTAACAATTTTAAAGACTTTTTTAGAAGGTAGCTTCTATAAAACCATTATCACAAAAATCAAAGTCGTAAATACCTAAACATTTACAACCGTGTATGTTGCCGCTACTAATTTCTGTTTATGAAAGAATGCACAGCTCGACGTATTTTTGACGACAATGTATAAAAATTTAATCCATCTCTGGAGAGTCACAACTCATCTTCACATGCGCAATGCTCATGCCACTTGATCGCAAAAACTAATTTCAAGTTACTCTCTATTTCGAAACAGCTCTCAGAAAATCATCGACTTTTAAGACTGCATGAACAATTGAAACAGCTTTGTAAAACGTGTGATTACGTGTCAAAAGTACGCAAGAAGTATTTAGGGAATTGGCATGTTTGGGGCTAACAATGAGACGTTGGTTGGAGTAACTGCTGCTGCTTTCCTATCACAAAGCTTCTTCTAGAATCTAGACCCACTAGCTCTGGACTTTTGTCCAGTGCGTTCTACAGGGTGTCCATAAAGTCTCTTTGCCATTTCCAAAATTTATTACACATGCAGTTAATGAGATATTTTATTCAGATTTGTTTTATTGCATTTAGTATTTATTAAAGTTTTTAATCATATTTTTCATTTGTGTTTCAGAGATCCTGTTTGTGAAAGAGGTGCTGTTGGGACTTTATGAGAGACTTTTATAAGAGACTTTATGGACACCCTGTATTTTAATGCATATGGACTCGAAAATCTGCCAATAGAAAATTATTTAGAGCGAATAACTTACTTCACAGCAAAATACCACAGCTTGAAAATCTGTATTGGTTAGTGAAGCAGAACATGTAAAGTACTATTGCTTCGATAATATAGGGACGCCATTTTTCCAATTATTTGTTTTCTGCTTGTCTGGATATCATTAGAGTCATGCGGTATTAAGAACAGATTACAAACTTCATCATGATGCAAAGTAATTAAGGAAGCTACTATTTCATCTGCAACAAAAATAATCTGTACAGTTTGCGACATTTTCTATAATATTATGAATAATTTCCATGACGAAACCATTGAACGAATTCAATCTAAACTAATTAAAATTTTCTATGCAGGACTGAAAGCGTGTAGTATTACAGTACCAATTGGACACCAAAAAAAATGATGTAAGGTGTAATAGAGGAGCGCTGTCTTGATCGTTTGAATAAGATTTCAACCAATGAGCGTTATGGGCTTGTGGAGATTTCTAACATTCACGGAAGGTTCGTAAGGGAATTGAGTTAGGGAACCCCTGATCCAAAAGTTAAGCCATGACTATGGCGCAGTGACTGCTAACTGTCATGCACATACACCATAAAATTTCGTACACCAAAGAGAAGCCTACCTATGAAATAGGAAATTACTCTATGGCTGGTTTAATCATCTGAAATTACAGAAAAGATCAAATCGTATATATATTTAAGATCATGCGTATTTCAAAATCCTGCATAGGAGAAGCTTGTGGTTAAATCATTAATACATATATCTCAAAATACAACAGAGGATATAATTAATTTCTAGTTCATTTATTATGATTGT
Source organism: Trinorchestia longiramus (assembly GCA_006783055.1). Taxonomy (NCBI): domain Eukaryota; kingdom Metazoa; phylum Arthropoda; class Malacostraca; order Amphipoda; family Talitridae; genus Trinorchestia; species Trinorchestia longiramus. Next base: position 300,970 of record VCRD01000311.1, read on the forward strand.
GGAACTCTTGTTTCGTTTATGCCTAAACATACGTCACATGATCTGCCTGTATGGCGCAGATACAACTATTATTCAATCACTTTTCTTCTTCGTATTTCGTTCACTCAATGAAATTCAGAATAAACATGTTCATTAATTGAATAACAGGACATATGTGCTATTTAAATATTTTCTCATTTATGTAGTATTAATTAATGCAAAACAAAAGTTGATAATATACTTGCCTGGCATCTGTTACTTATGAGAAATAAAAAAACTACTACGCTATGGAAAAGTTTCATCCATCTTCCCAGACAAACTAAGAAACAAAGGAAACTTGTAGAACATTTTCCGGTCCGAAAGAGGGCAGTAAAACGCTCACTGGAAGCCGTTATTCATGTTTCGCAACACCGTCAGAAGGTAGGCCTCTTGCACCTTGTCTCCCAAGCAGATAATTAAAATTTTCTTCTGTGCTGCCTGACATGCCTGCGTTACGTTATTCGACGCATAAATCAATGAGAGCCTCAATTATTTCATTAGTCCCTATAAATCTCTAACGGTGGTCATCAATATATACAGTGGGAATTACAGTCGAGGAACTCATTTCCATCTTTGCGTAAACTCCCATAACATTCATCACATAGCGGGTTCATTACAAAGACGTTAATCATTGCATGGCTTTAGCGCCTTTTGCAATAGCGTTTCCGAGCGCAAATTGCGGTTTTCAGTCATAAAAAAGGACGGGAGGGCGTGAAGTGTGCGGTCCTTATCTTATATTCTTGCTTCATTTGCATGGACCGCGCACTGTCCCGACACCCTATCATTTTTATTGCTGCTGTGGAAGGCCTTTCCCGTTTGTGAAGATGGTAACACTGAATACTTTTTCGGAGAAGATATTTTGAGGAGCAATGAAGTATTTCGAGCCAACTCATAAAGTCATTTACGGTTTGCACTGAATGATGAGAAAGTTTTTTCGAGAATAGTGTCACATAATCATGTAAAATAGTTACAAAAAGACAGAAATAACCAAAACAGTTTACTAAGTTTAAAATTACAATCGAATGAAGAAAGTGTAACTTAAAGCTCATGCCGGTAATAGTTATTGTCAAAAACAAGATGCCCAAAGGGTTTTCGTATTACAGGGGGATGGAGGTTTCAAAATAGTTGTATGTTCTCTACAGAGGGATAAGCTTCTTTTTTCTCGCTGATGAAGTATCATTGGCATTGTATGAAAGCCCGTGACCAATTCACGCTATTTCAGAGATGGATCGTTCAGCATATCATACGTATGGAAATCTGCTCTAAAATTATACGGTTGTTACCACGCTGCTTAGAAGATACTTCATATTTTCACCCTTAATAGCTGTCCTTGCTTTTAGTGACTGAATTAAATTCGTGTTGTGTGCCGATTAATTTCCAGTAAAAAATACTGAAATACGCCAGCAATTTCTCACCAGCTGATTCGTTGGGGTTTCATTGTGACAGTTTATGCTAACCTGGTTTATACATAATATATATCCCTAATATATTTAACATTATTTGGTCTACTTTATAGGACTCCTCGCCTTTTTCCCTGAGATTCTCGATGTTCACCCTGCGATGGTATTATACTTTCATTGCTTCTAACTCTTCAAAATTGTTCACGAAATTTATAGAAAGTTTAAAAATATTGTTATAACTGCTTTAATAGTGCTAAGCAAGGAATTAAAAGCAAAATGAATCTGTTTGATTTTGATATAATTAAACAGCGCAATTGTAACATGATACAACTATCAGTAAATGTATTTGATTTATATAAAGTATTCATAAATTTCCGCAGATCATCGTTTGAACGTATTTAAGATTTAAATTTCCGCCAGGCACACTTAACTTTATTGACGCTAAGGATTCAGAGTGCAGTGTCTTGCCGGCTGCTACTGAATATATGTCACACAAACTCAACACCTACATATATTAGACATGTTTAAACAGAAAAACATGAGCATTCAACGATATCCTCACGAATGTATTTCCACAGCGCTATAGATAAAATGTTTACGAGTACCAAGACTTATGAAAATAAACACTTCAGTTGCATTAAATTTTAAATTTTTACCCAGATCCCTTATAACGTAAATAACATTCTACATCAATCAGTTTATGTGGAAACTTGGTGAATGAATCAAATAAAAATTCAGATGTACTCCCTTGAAATTGTAATTTAGTTTAGAAACAGTTGAAAGTTTTCTTTGTTTGTTTTGACCCTAACTTTATCAATTTGAAGCTCCAGAGATGCCCTGATTAAATCACGATGAATATAGTACAATGTTTCTCTTTAATAACTCTACCATCACCCCCAAATAAATTTCTTCAAATTTTATTCGTCTAAGCTTCCGGTGGAACATTTTTTCTTTTGTACAGGAGGATTCCATGTATACAATTTTTCTCTTGGCTAAACCAACAACTTCACTGATAATAAAACCTACGAAAACTTGAAGAAAGAAAATAACATTGTTCCAATCAGGTAAGTATGGCATGTACGTTAGTTTTTCAATTCCTAATGCTTACAGTTCAAGATTGCACGACTGGCGATCCTGTTTTTTCAACCAGCGTTTCTCAACCGAGGGTCCAGTGGCCCCCTCAACTGCACGGTGGAAATACCGACTTCGTATCTCGATTGGCAAGCAAGCTATCAAAATAAAGACAATTTTGGGCAACAGCTGTAATCCTACGTCCTGGATAACCGACCTAACCATACGTGTCTCTTTTAACATCACACTACGACGTCCCAAATAATAAGAACGCCTGCTACTCACATTCTACCAACGTGCTGGTTTTCTGTATCTTTTCTTATCGAGATTGATGATGTGCCACTTAATAAGTTTCTCATTATGTCACCAGAGAAACTCGTATACCTAATCCTACTGTATGGAACTTGGCTAGCAACCCAAGAATGGGCCAAACGATTCATTTCTATTGTCTTAATATTATTATTCTACTAACATTTGCATTTGCCACTGGCACTAAAATTGACATTTGTGTAATCCCAACGATTATTGTATTAAAATTTAGGGATTTCTAGACCTTTTCGGAATTTTTACATTGTGCTTATACTGTGTGTTATAAAATCTGAACGAAGCCAGTCTCACATATTAAACAGACTCGTTACTCTAACATAGTAAAGCATAAGTAGCCATGTTAGAGTAGCTGTAACATAGAGAAGCTAATTAAACAGACTAAACCTTTGCTGAAATATTGCACAATCAAGGTGGTTAGAGTTTCAAACTAGAATTTCACAATTTCGTCTCTCATACATTATTGGAAATCGAAAAGTGACGTTTTATCCCACTGTATAAAAATACACAATTTGTTGCTTGTTTGGTTGGTCCATCTCTCTGTCACACTCCTAAGCATTTAGATAGTAGAAAGTTTATTTACTGAATAACAAGATGAGATACCATGGAATTGCATTCATGAATTACGATAGCAAATATAGTTTCTCGGATATATGTTCGAAAGTTAAAATACTAAATGCTGAAATGAACTGTTTTTCTAATGATAAGTACAGACTTCTCAATGGAACGGGGTATACATGTATTGTAAGCATTGTATTTTGGATATCAAAGGCACATCCTTCAATGTGGAAACTCCTTCGCAAAGCCCGCGTCCACTGGCATATCAAACGAAAATGTTAAGTAAAAAACACGTGAATTCTTTAACGTGTGGGTCTACTAGTACTCGTAGTTTTAGAATTGAGAGTTAGAGTTTAGGCAATTGTGAAGATTTCATTCACCTTAGAGTTTAGATCTACGTGTAATAAAAATGGATTTCATTTTGAAAATATTTCAGTTTAGCATGTTATGCAGTAGATCATAAAATCTTACTTTTTTGACATATGTCATTAATTTACTGACAAAAATATTGTATGATGTTAATGCTATAGAACAGGCATATTAATAAATCTCTATTTGCTCATTGTTTATAGATTTAGGACCTCTATCTATTCTATTCTCTATCTGTCTATTCTCTAAGGTTGCCATGTTCCACCTCTATCAACTTTACATTATGTACAATTAATTTCTTCGTTTGCTAACTAATTTTCACCTATTTTTCTTACCGATAACGCCTGATTAACATGGCTTTACTTCCTAAAGTCTCGCTGTTTCTTCCCTATCGCACACTCCGCACTTACTTCTATTTTATACACAAGTTTTCTCATATACTTATCGGTTATAACACAGCGACTCATACATCATGATCAACGATATTCAAAAGTATAACTTTCTCCTTGTACTCAAGAGCCATGTAATAGTGACACAGAAACAGAACTAACATAAAAAATAAAATTACTTAGATAATATCTAAACTAGCTTTTACTCTAAGTTTTAGTCATTTTTAAAATCATAAACTTTATCAAAGTCTGTGGCGTACCTCTTCTGATATATACAGGTACAGGTATCACATTTACAGACTAGTGAGATCACAGGAAATGAAGCTGTGTACACGCTTCAACCAACGAATATAGTTTAATGAATTCATTTTTCATTATTCTTAGGATGATTACGATGGTACGAAACTTTGTGCGTTGAACACATGAGTTGTTTATCAGTCAGTGTATGGGATAAACGTCGAACAATGTTCGATGGCCGTCGTTGTAACCACAAAAGATAGTTGGTGAATTATTAATGTGAAATAAAAAATAAAATTTTACTTTTAATAAAGCTCTGAGATATGGAACAAAGTTGACATGATGCAAAGGTCGGCATGCATCGGGCAACCTCTTGGCGGTAGGCCAGCGAAGACGCCTAGCTCGCTCCTCCTACTGGTACATAGCAGCCGGCTGAGATCGCACTTTAGTAAGTCATTTTCGCTCGTATCACAACTGCAGAGCTTCTCTTACTTCATTAGAGACTTCACAGCGCCGACAGATCGCGTGTTACACGGTGGAAAGCTACAGTGCTCGTGATTTCCTCATTTCAACGTTGAAACAATTCCTAATGTGACGTTGAAAACACTTTCTTTTTGTTACTCAGGGTAAACATCAGTTGGCGTCGTTCTCATCGGCTGGTTTTGGTGCCGTTTCTGCCCGGACAATCATGAACTTTGCTTCAAATCCATACGTGACTCATGTCGTGTATTTCTGTGCTATAAGCCAGTAATTACAAATTGTTTCCATTTATCTGATCGTGCTTATTTTCAGTTGAGGAATTAATTGTTAAGAAAGCCAATAGACGCCACGGTAGCCCAATAAGTTCCCAAAAGCTTCAACTCACAGACACGTTTACACAGTGTTAGTCGAACTTCGTCTGCCTCATCATTCTCATACTACAAGCATCGATCGTTGATTAGTACCTCCATAATGATTATCTTCATACGTGCCAGTTTCGCTCTCTTGCTTATTTAGTATTAGTTTTAAATCGCTGCGCCTCGGACCACATTCCAAATTCTTTAATGAGGAAAATGTTTGTGAAAAATAGGATTTTTAAAGATTTTACGTAATGGCAGAAAAGATTATAATTATGTCGGTTATTTTTAAAAGTTGCAAATACGCATTAATGAATGCAGGACACAAGTCACAAAATCGATCACTGGCAGTCTTTCTCATCACAATTTGCTGAAAACATTTGAGTAAGGCAAGGGTTGTGTTTATTGAGAATTTGTTTCTGTGTCATTGACAAAAGAGGCAACCGTGTTTTAGTAAACCCGAAGTTAAAATATCATTGTTGTGTAGATATTGAAATTCATTCCCATGATCTATTGATGACAGATGTGGAGGAATTTGTTTCACGTCCTTAGTGCTCGTCTACCACTCAGAGAACGATAACATTGTGCATGATACTTTATATTAACCTGGTGTGCGTGCTATGTATAAAAAGTTAGTAGTATTCTTGCATGCTAAAAAGCTGTAGTCTTCGGGTAAACGCCCTAACAGGAATATTTCCCATACGTCACATACATAGAAATATTTAGCACACGTTGCAGGCGTAATGTGTAGCCACAATTTTATTAAATTCAGGCCCAGTTTACAAAACTTATTTGACTGCATTTAGCATTTAGATTGGACGTTGAAATCATTGACACAGAATTTGTGTATAATGTTCGTACCAGCAGTGGGTGGTCAATTATATGTCAATATTTTAATGCAAATTTAAATTTTCACTGTGATTGATGCAAAACCAGTACCGGAATCATTGGGACAGTATAGACGGAAAAGCCTTAACGAGATAAATTCCAGGTGTCACCAAACCTTTCTTTCAAAAGTAGTACGCTTCACAGCTCATCCAAGTGATAGCAAGTGGAAAAAAAGCAAAACCCATGAAGATGAAGGTATTAGGGAACAATTTTTCAGCACTGTAAAATCATACCTAAGATGACCGGTTCAAGAGATCGAACGTAGGCCATAGTTTGGCAGAGTCACCTCTAGTGATTATGAACAAGCCTCGGCTATTTCGCAAATTTGAGCAACTATTCATTTATAGGGGTCCTAATGTGATTGCTTGTAAAGAAATTTTCTTTTTACAGTATTTTTATTCTGGAATGTATTAAATAGTTAGTGATTACTCCTACTGACGAAACAGTTGTACGAAGTTCTGCTAACCTAACCTTTATTTTTCACCTTTTTACTCAGATACTTGCGCAGCGTTAGTCTGCTTACGAATTTTATTTATCTTTATAAAATTCAAAGTAATAATCTCAAAATACAATGTCGAGTGGTCGTTCTACCGTCGAACACCATCCTCTGGTGAACCAAGATGGAGACGACTTTGGGTCCACTCCTCCTCGGTCTCAAGGTCCGTCTGGGACAGCTACTCCTGAGACAGGCTACATCATGGACACTGACTTGACTGGGTTGAGAGGGGGCTACCAGGAACCCCCTGACCCTTCTCTCTCCCTCCTTGAAGTGCCCAACACAAACTGGACCAAGAGTGGTTCTTCGTCTGGCCACTCCGACCTAGCACCCTATGATAAGGTAAGAGTTCAGTTATGCTTTAAAGTCGTTTTCTAATACTTCTTTTCGTGTTGCTGAAAATCCTCCATGCTCTGCGTCGAAGGTAAGAACTTTAGCATAATTACGAATAAAAGTGTGTTTGTGAGCTCTATCGTTAAACATACTTAGTAACATGAGTATCACTGTGGGTTTTGAAAATACTGTACAGCAATACGTCATTCACGCATTGACAACAAAAAAAATTAGCAGAGAACAGTGAAACTTTGAGCAGCGAAGCCTGAGCATACTAAGCTATGCTGGTTTCACTATCATCTAGCACCTCCCTTCGATTACAGTTTCTCCCATCCTCTGCATTGACTCGAGGAGCAAAACGAAACGTCTTTTATGTTTGATATTATTTTTTATGGGTCTTCTGACCTATTCTTTCTGCTACCGACATTCTCGTCCAAACTCTAATTATACTTAAACGTTGGAGCTTAAAGTGATTGAGAGAAATGAATTCCAGCGTTGGTAGACGCATTTCGTTACGTCTGCGACTGAAGTCATGGGCATCGTTCACTTTTTTGGGCAGAAATTGTAATTTTTTTTCTTGTGTATCAATGTATGAAGATGAAAGTCGTGCTTTGTCCTACGGTGTACAGACGTGCAGGCTAGCACTTTGAAAAATATGCAGGCGGCTGCAGTTGACACATGAATTTAGGACAAATCTGACATCATCCTAGCCGTCTTCTAAATCACATTTTTTTCCCGGTATTTGACCTACATATTACCACGCTAACTTTCTTTTCTACAATTTCGTGATCCATTTACTTTTCTAAAACCCCTTTGTGATAAACAGAAATCATAATCATAGGAATTCAATTGATCAATCAGTCATGCATTTTCATAGTAAGTAGATGTCCTTGAAAAATTTTGATAAAATACGCACTCTAATTTAAAAAAGTTTATAACCGTCAATTTATATGAAATCTGAACAGATGTAATCAAATTCTTTTCAATCTATTTAACCACTACGTAAATATATCTGACAAGAACTGATAAAAAAAACCTGAAAGTTTTTTTTCAATTTCTTCAGATTTGCTTAGAGATGGACCAAGAGGCCATAATTTTAACTTGTAAATGGAATTGGAAAAATGTGGTCGAAGCTTCAGACTGGCACGTCAAAGCAAAGTTTTGTCTCTCAAAGCAAAAATACGTGCATATGTAAACACCTTGTTTATGGTATTAAACGAATGTGTAAGATTATATTGGTGTGTATTTTATTATTTATTGGAGGTTCTCGACTCTTAATACAAGTGAAAGATGTCATAGAGGGAAATAGATTATTCATAACTCGCTTTATCAGACTGCTACTTTCAGCGTCTTACAATAATATTAAAGTCGTTTTCAAATGTAATGACTGGTGCGTAGTGTGACCGTTCAAATATCATAAAAAAATTAAGAGAACTCTATATCAAACTGAATTTTCACATCTATGCCCCCCCTTCCTACTACTAACTTCGATTTTGGCTACAGTTAATTCTCTTCGTGATAGGAATGTAGATCCACATGACTTGACTGATAACATTTACTAGCTACTTAAAAATTCATGTACCTACTACTTTCTGCTTGGTAGAACAATTCTATGTCCTTAACTCCTGGACCAATGTATGATTGTGGGACATGTGCTTGATTGAAATGCTTGTGCGTGAGTGAAGTACTAGTACGTGACTGAATTGGCGCACATTGAAATGCCTGTGCGTGAGTGAAGTACTTCTACGTGACTGAATTGGCGTACATGATTGAGGTGTACATGTGTAATTGATCCCTTTACTTTAGACGGCATGGGACTTGGGTAGCACTTCAAGAATGGACCAAACGGTTTGTTTCTATTGCCTTATTCTATTTTTTGCTATTCTTTTCTATTCTATTTTTTTATTCTATTCTATTGTATTCCATTCTATTCTATGTCAAAGTGACCAGTTGTGCCAAAAGATGACTAAGTCTAACGTTTGACAGTTCGAGAACGATATGTGCAGGCGTACATCATCACTGCAAGTCCACTCTGAGGTGACATTTATGCAACGCCTAACCTCTGCTCTGGCACGTCAAATTGCATCTCAAGCACTAAACGAATTATTTACTTTGCAAAGTGCCTGCGTGCCTTATTAAAATATATCAATTCTACTGACACTTCTACATCATGCCATAGATGAGTGATAGGGGCTTAAATATTAAGTAAACTAAAGAATTATTATTAATTAACCAAAAGATAGTCAAGAAATTTTTCAACCAAGAAATTAAAACGTCACTATAAATCCGTAATAAAATCACTGGTGTTTTGGGCTTCTCTCGCTTTTACACACCCTGTTTAAATCAGTGCTTCATATTACTTTTAAAGGTACAAGAATTTATTATCCCCTTGCTTCTGGGAGTCACTCTCTCATTAATTGCCCATCAGTATCAAATTCATTTGTATCAATGTGTATCAGCCGCCTAAACATGTCTATTCAATAGGTGTAGAATCGACGTAACACGTTAAAAATGTATGTTTCTTGTTGATGATGTAAATTACCCTTGAGCAATGATTCACTCCTTGCATGGCTGAAATGAGCAACAATTAGGTGCTCGTGTAGCAAAATTCAAGCTTATACCATGCAGCGTGTAAACCTTAGTAAGAGTGGTCTCTCTAATGACCTCATTTTTTAATGAGTGGTCCTTATAATGACCTCATTTTTTAATGAGTGGTCCTTATAATGACCTCATTTTTTAATGAGTGGTCCTTATAATGACCTCATTTTTTAATGAGTGGTCCTTATAATGACCTCATTTTTTAATGAGTGGTCCTTATAATGACCTCATTTTTTATTGAGTGGTCCTTATTATGACCATTTTTTAATGAGTGGTCTTTATAATGACCTCATATTTCAACGTAGAGTTCGTAGTGTCCCGAGGTCTAAATTGGTTTCTTTGGGTGTAGAAAAAACACCTAGAAAGTTCCGAAATGATCTGTCAATTATTCGAACAACGCTGGCCAATTCAAATAGTATGTTATAGGGTGTTCCTAATTTATTTTTTCATATGTCTAGAAGGTCCCAGGGTTTTCATATGTTCGTTTTGAGGTAGAAAACTATGTCGGAATTATTGAAGCGATCAGACAATAATTCGAATGACGCTAGCCGATACACACATATATATCTACAGAAGTCTTCAGACCATTTATCAGACCACCCTCACCTTTATGCCTATATTCTATTAATGTATGCTCTACTTTGATGCGCATGACCTCGTGACGCTGCGTTGTACCCTCGTGCTAACACCTCGTGACGCTGCGTTGTACCCTCGTGCTAACACCTCGTGACGCTGCGTTGTACCCTCGTGCTAACACCTCGTGACGCTGCGTTGTACCCTCGTGCTAACACCTCGTGACGCCGCAAGTGCACATCGTCCTCGGACTTGTATGAAAGTTTTGGCACTTCGAGTTGGCCGTGTCTGCTGGCTGACATAGTTTATTGTATTCCTCATATGCTAATTTAAGCTAGCGAATACATTGAACCTTAGCTGTTGGCAACTTTTAATATTTCGATTATACTAACACAAGAGACGTTCATTTTGGTTATAAAAATATGCACGAAGAAAACTTGGACGCAATTCTTGAAATTAATTAAGGTAATTAATTTGTGTATTATTAAAATATAAAAGATGTGATGTTGGTCAGACTTACCGTTGTCCATGCATGTATGTATATATGGGTGGTCCTTATTTTTTCATAGATATAAAGGGCTCCTTGGTTCTCAAATATTCGTTTAGAGGTAAAAAAACATTGAATTATTAAAGCAATCCTATTCAAATATATTTCCACAGGTGCTTTCAGCCAGTTGGATATATTGAATATATATTTGAACGAGGTCAGCGTTGTTCGAATAATAGTCTGATCATTTTAATAATTCAGACACAAAGTTTTACCTCAAAACAATCATTTGAAAGCTACAGGACCTTTTGAATTTACGTAAAAAAATAAGAACCATTCTAGTGTAAAAAATAATGCGCTCTAGTGTAAAGAATAAACACCTTGACCGAGTTCAGTATCAAAGAAAACCTTCGAAATGTAGATATTAAAACAGTTTAGCTTCGGATTGCAGTTTAGCTTCAGCCCTTTTGGTATCCACGTTAAACAATGTCATCGGAATATAACTATTAATATATACAGAATATTTGGATCTTACATGGGTTACAGTTTATTAAATTCCTTTGTACCTACTATTACGCTTACATGTTCAGGACGGATTGCACAACATATTCATGCATCTAAAATTACTATTCATATATTGATATTGATTCTCAGAATCCTATTGTTTTAATGAATGGATTGATACGTAAAGAAGTGATGTGCGTGGGACTGTAAAACGTAACACAAAAGTGGAAGAGAACGACCGCGACGTGTGATGACGCTATGCTGCATCTGGTCTCATTTCATGCGCTGTTTCAGAGCCAAGGGATTTTTTCTGACCAACTAAATTAGACCCAACGCCTCACGTGGGCCCCGAGACAGACAAACCAAACACACTTTCCGACATTTTCTGTTTAAAACAAAAAAAATGCGATAGCATTCAATAATTGGGTATTTTGTTTCGATTGACCACTCGCAAATTGGTGGCACTATTCTGGGTTGGTTTTTTAAACACTTCACTTTATTTTACTGTCTCTCTCAAGAGTTTTTTACTTGAATTAAAAAATTATTGTGGCACACTCTGATAAAAAAATACTCTGAACAATCGATTGTTTTTCCCAATTGGGAATTTTTATATATTTCAAAAGAAGATCGTTTAATTAGAGCAATTTATTGAGAATTCAAATAACTAAGTACTAACGTGTTTTGGAAACGAACTCTGAGAAATTCTGTTGCCGCGGCTGATATTGTAAAACTTCATTGAAGAATATGTTGGGTGAGGAATAGTTAGCGTCAAATTCTCCTTGGTTTTGCTGTTTGTTGACTTCCAAGAAGTCCTTTGTACTTTTAATTCAACTTTAATAGTATGCGATTTTTTTACAAGATGAACCAAGATATGAAACTGAATGAATCAAAGCAATCGATAGATAAAATCCCTGGTGTTCGCTAATATTAGTAACATTTTCTAGCATAAACTTCTTGAACCTGATGTCGCAGACAGTAAAAATATGTATAATAAGCAACAACTAATTTGTTATACAAGCAGCACGCTTTAATTGGCTGCAGCATTTACTCCTTTGGATATTTGAAAAACTCGGGTTGTCGAGCACCAAAGCGAATCTGACTCACAAAGAAATCTGAAGCAATCTGAAGAAATTTTTAGACTAAGCTATTGTGTTATAATTCATTTGTAATTTTCATAATAAATAAGATCAACTCGTATCTCATTTCTCAATGTCAATATCTAACTCGGCTTATTTACTATCTTGATTCAATCTCGCGCTATCAGTTATTAATATTTTAACCTGAATAATCCACCAAATCCATAAAAGAATAATTTCTCATCAAAAAAACACTTACCGTATGTTTTACGGTTTCAAGATCCGACAACACTCAAAGCTTATTCATTTTCCGAATTTTCACAAATTTGTCTGAACGAAAAGAACTAATACAAACGCCCTATTTATACACTGACACTGAACTAAATAAATACAAGTAGTATTTGACATACTCATGCAGTAGGCACATTGGGTGTTGTATTCTGTACCGTGAGATTGATTTCCGTGGATTAGAAGCGTAGCTTCTTATAGGAAAGTCTGTTCAGAGCAAGGAACCCCTAATTCGTTCCTCTAGACCTCGAAGTATGTATATGTAGACCTATATTTCATGAGCAATAGTTGTGCTTTCTGTCATTAATTTTGGCGGTCTCGAACGTTCGTATTACTACCAATACCTCGCGGGGCTTCTGTATATTGAGTGACCACAAATCATTTGTACACAACACACGTTGAGTAAGACGTCCACCCACTACAGCATGACACACGTTGTCTATTTTTGACTCTTTGAAGTTAACTAATGTTGACACTCCAAGGTCAGGTTCTCACACAAATGACATTCGTATACCCTCAGAGAAATGTTTTGCTCTCAAAAGAATTATTCATATTTTTCGGCTTTCTTAAACTAACTGAAGCAATGTATGTACATATAAATAACATTTGTATACCTACAGAGAAATGCTTCGCTCTAAAAATAATTATTCATATTTTTTCGGGCTTCTCAAACAAACTGAAGCAATAATACCCGAGCAAATGAGCTGTTATTGCTCAATAGAAGAACTATTGACGAGTGAAAGCTAGGCATTTCATTTGAGAGTAATTTTGTAACTCTTTATTCTACAAAAAACTTCAACCTCTCAGAGCAAAACTGATTACATATCAACACAGAATATTCTGGTTGGATTTCGAATACTGCTAACAATAAAGGAATATCATAGGTGCATGTCATGGGTAAATCAACGTCAGAATTGGGATACCTGATAATACCCAGAATTGTTTCGGTTTGGCTTTAGACCCGATTTTAGTTTTACGTGGCCGTTGTTTTCCGGAATAATTTTTTACCTACATTTTGAACTATATCATGCGCCACTTAGCATAGGTTTACCTTTTGCGCTCCTGGTGGTTGTGACATTTGCGTGGGTCTATCTAAAAAAGTTGACAGCGTCAAGGTTACTTACAAAAAATTAACAAAAGTAACGACTAGTCAACGTCCGGAGTTCTTGTCAGCGACTTAACAAGGATTAAAGCTTGAAAAGGGGTATAGAAAAACGTGAATTTAGTGCTAAAACTTGCATATATGTGGTAATAAGATCCATTTTAGTCAAAGTTTCCGGACATTTGACATGTTAAATTTTTAACGCTACTCAAAAATATTAGGTCATAGTTGCAGTTAAGAAGAGGCCTCGTAGTTATATATAATTTGGATTTTCAGGAGAATATTATTCTAGGTATTGCTTAATTTTCTTCTCTTAAGCCAATGATATCCTTTGTAATAATTGACCAATAAGGTGACTAGGAGATCGTTAAAAATGGCAGCACGAGATGATATTCTATGAGACTAAGTTTACATGAAAGAAGAATCGAAAGAAATTTTAAAACACTTGATTACATTTCAAGATTAATATGGCGACAGATAAAGTTCAACGACCTAAAGAAACACATAATGCATAAATAGACTGGGTTTAGGGCAAATCAACGACATTGGCACTAGAAGAAACAAAGGTCAAGTGGGATATGGGGCGGAGCTTGGGACGAGTGGGTAGCCCGCTTACGCCGGCCGAAGGCTTAGCTAGGCGTGTGACGTGGACTTACAGAATTAAGCGCGAGATGGAGGACTCGCAGTATAGTGAGGATGTCAATGCTTTACGTTTCAGAGATATTGCAAGGAGCTCCCGTATGACGCTACTTGAGAACGAGTGATTTCTATATTTCATCAATACTACACAGAATAAAATAATGAATCATTTATCTGAAAAGTAGGATTTTTATGCGTATTTCACTCGTCTTACTTCTATCCAGACTCTTTCTGATGTCTAAATGCACACAGTTCTTAGTCTTTCTGCAACGTTTCCTCATCTCCAGCACTGGCTACTCACAGAAAATCCGCAGTGCCGATGCCTCGGGGTCTAGTGTGTCATAAACTGCTATCCCAGGAATATTTTGTCTCAGAATTTTGCGACAGTACAACTTTTGGACGCATAAACTTACTAGCGTCTGCTCGCCTTCAAAATGTGAAGCAATTTGCATACATACGACCTTGTCTCGCTCTTCGAATTACTGAGCTCCTTTTTTCTCATCAAAACGCTGCCAATGTGATCTTAATGATCAAATTACTTGGTGCATCTATAAATAAGTTCTAACGATATTAATTGAGCTTTGGTGGGAAAATTTTTACTCATAAGAAAAATTCTTTACAATGATTCACTATATTTTCTCAGTTTTTGCTGTCTAGAACGTGCTTAAATTAAAACAAATAACTTTTTCGGTCTACTTCAAATTCTTTATATTGCTGTCAATATTGTCAATGCACGCATTACTTTCAAAGATACAAATATTTACTCTATGATTTTTGATTCATAATTTATGCATATGCTTAGCCAGGATAGTCGTCAGTTTATTTTATCTCTTGCACGCGATATCAGCTCAATGGAAGTAATATGATTATAATAATTCTCACAAAATTCGTAGTCGCGTTCGTAATGTATGCTAAGTGTTTCATACTCCTGCGTTATCATCGTTAATTGTTAAAATGTGATATCTTTATATTTGATATATCTACGAACATGTTGCCAAATGAAATGGTAAACGGAATCTCAAATATTTTTAACCATGCTTTGTTCACTCAATGTATGTTAGTCATAATCAACTTCTTTCTATATTCATGCAAGCTGCTTTCAATGTCATTTGTCAATTTATATTAGACTGCATGTGTAGATATTCATAGATACCAGTATTGTCGGAATCATGACATGTACGAATTTTGTCTTATTTACGGATGATAAAGTTTAGCTGAACATGATGCATATTCTTATACTGTCCGTTATTTTATTTGTTAATGTAATTCATAAAAATCTTGATTCAAACTTTACTCATTTTCTTGAAAGATATCGTCCGTCAGGACGCGACAGCCTTATCCATCACAATGGCTTATCTAGCAGTGTTTAATTTTGAGATAATTCACTTTTACGTACACGAACGTTTTTTCTCCAGCTATCACTATACCGTTGGTGAATTCTAGTCAACTTGTTTTACTCTTTCGTACCACATGAAAGTCAAAAGTCTGATAGAGGTTATCAAAGGACATTCCGGTCATGTGAGACACTCCTCCGTTAACTCGTCTCTCATTGGCCGGTAGATTTGATCTGTTTTTGTGATTGGCTGGGAGCTTGGCAGGCGCTCTGCCGGCTAGGCCGTCACGTGACACAATTTTAGACGCGCTGTTGGCTCACGAACGAAGGTGCGGCTCTGACATCAGAGACAGGCCTGCGCAAGAAAGGCGCGTGCTTTCTGATGAAACGAGTATTCTTGCACCATGTTCTCCTTTCATTCTTGCTTCTCACTGGCTTCTGCGTGGGCGGATGTAACGAATCAATTTTTAGGCAAAATCGAATATACATCTCGCATGTCAGCTGACGTAGTTGAATGAATGTGAAACGATTTTCAAGTCAGATTAGGACTGCTGTAATTATTATAATATACGAGAGATGAGAAGCGAAACGTCACGGGGGAAGTTAGAGATGGAATAAAACTACCGGCTCCGGGTCATTCTTAGAATCAAGTCTGTATTTTACATTTTTCACTGACTAGCTTTTGAAATATTTAAGAAAAGTATTTTTCCAAACACATGGAACATACCACCATTGAGTATAAGGCCTTTATTTAAGCGTCGTCTGGAAATCAGGAATTATACTCGGATATTTGGAAGTCTTAGTGGTTTGAGTCGTCATTTATGACTGGGAATACGTTCAGCTATTGTATATTTGTGTACTTGAAGGAGTTTTATATTAGGAACGACGACCAAAGCCATGGTTCGTTTACACAAAAAAGTTCTAAGTTTTCTTTTTTCTTTTGTGGTAAAGTTTGTTTGAGTGTTTTGATAGTTTTAGTCCCTCTACCAAGCATCACACTACAAATGATCATCACAATTGCTGCGAGATAAGAACTGTGATGTCGCAATTACGGACGTAAATAAATATAGAAAACATTAGAATGAGCTTCTGTGTTAAGGTAAAAATACTATAGTAATAAATCCAAAATCCCGTTCATATGCAAAAAAACGTACATATGTGCAATTTTCGCCGACCAAAATTAATTCAGACTTGCATACCAAAATCCAAATAATGATATTGACGCAAGTTAGAGTCCAAACGTATTGTAACAGTAATATATTCACTCCTTATTAACAAGAAGCCTTGCAAGAACACTACAGTTCGCACGGAAGCCTCTGACATCTTCCACAATGAAATGCATTTCCTTCTGCATTTCCACCACGAAATGCATATTGAGAACAGAAATGAATTGGAACATAAAATAGGTAGGGATAAGGATTATCTACGACTGAAAATTACGGCAGTTAATAGTATTGAACTCACGAGCCCTACTTCACTCGTGTATCTTTTAGAAACCATTTCTTCTTGCCGTGTAATGATGTTCAGTTATTATGTACTCGTGCAACATCATGAACTCTTTTAAGCTCAGGGCTTATGATACTTGAGTAAAAACATATTATAATAATTTGTGTGCACTCAACATTGTGATTCATTTTTGCATTTTTCATACTTTCCTCACGGCTGGCCGACCAACAAGAACCATAATCAAATCAAATCTAATCGACTAAATTCCATACAGTCAGAACGCTTAGCAATACAATTGAAATATTTTAGTACTCACACTGAAATAATTTCATTTTAAGTGGATTGATCTCCTATGGACCAACTAAAACTGTAGATTTGGAAATAGCTCTTTAAGGCCTATGAGCAGAACATTCGTAGAGCACATATTCAGTCTAATAATTTTGTTGGAATTGAAACAACTGTAGAATGTTCTGCAAGCCAACGCGTCAACTGATAATTTCATTAATAAATTTAGTTTACTTTACTTTGTTTACGTTGAATAATGTCTCTCGCCCGTCTATGTTATTTCCCAAATTTTTCTGTTATCATGCAGTGTATTACGTTTAATCTCTTTCATGCTCCTATCTCCCAATCTTGCATACAGTAGTTCGACTAATAAATTAATTAATTTGTTACATTAGTTTGATTTCACTCGTATTTATTTTTGACAATTGACGGGTCCTATCATATTTTAATTCCATTTGATTAGCTTTTTCCACTCGATTGTCAAAATAACTTGTGACTCAGGATAAATTTCCTATTTATCTATTTCAATTTTCTGATGCACTTGGGGTAGATTCATTCCATTTTCTTTCATGAAAAATGAAACATCTCTTCAACTTGATTGCTTCGATAATCCTGTTAATATAATGTAGAAATTAATTTAACTTGTCCTGAATATTGCAGTTGAAATCTTTGCCACTCTATTGTTATTTCATATGCAATGCTTCAAGCATTTACTATTTTTGATATGAAACGCTTATTTCCAATCTTCATCTTTTACATCGCGATTGGTTTAAAAATGACTCACTCACGTCAGTGAATCATAAGACCTTGCCGATTAATTATTTTTTATTATTAACTCGGTCAATAATAAAAGTCCATCAGTTACTTCTCAGTCAATCAGTTACTTCTCAACTGAATCTTCCCGGACTTTGTTGAAAAATATCGTAAGGTCCCAATACATTTAACCCTTTAGGGCAGGGTGGGATACTAAGTAAGCCACCAATTTAGATACATTTACCCTCTTTTTAACCTCAAAACTTGTGTTAAGCGCGTCGGAACACTAACGCTATTTTTATTTGCTGGCTTTTGCGAGCTCTCCCTGGAAACTAAACTCCGAAATTTTTATCACAACCGTCCTGCATAAAGTCCCTGCCTTCAACCGCTTAATTCTCTTGTTCAGCCAGTCATAATCAAGTTTGTTGCAATTAGCCTCATTCGTTTATCATTTCATTTATCAATCGATAGCAGATCTTTCAATCTCCGTCGTACTCCAGGCAAACCGTTTGAGTTTGAAGAAGGAATCAGCTAAGCCTACCTAATATTGTAACCCATTATTTGCCAATTTGTTTCTGAAGACTTTCCTGACACGCTTATCACTTTATGTAAATTACTCTGCTCGTGGTCGACCGGTCTAAAATTTCATCACCTACCACTGATAACATTTGTTTCTTTTGCCCATGACAATGTTACACAAACTCGCTGATCTCATTCGGGTAAGCATTTATTTCCCTTATTCTGCTGCACATATCATCCACAAGATTGCTTGTCCAGCGCGCATATATTTTGTTTGAGTAGGCATTTATGGACATGCCGTAGGCAAGCCCTAGAGTTTGGGTGTTATGTGTACGTAATCCAATACGAGCCTGTTCACCTCTTCAGGTCCCCTTTGATGCTCGTCATTGATAAACATCGACGTCGAATTTGCACAATTTTGATTAATTAAAACTAGCGTTTTACCCTTTATAGTATTTATAAGCAATCAACAATATTCAAAAAATTTACGTGGACTTTTTTCTTATCTGTTTTTATCACTCAATAACAATACGTAATAATTGTAAATTGACTCAATAATACGTAATAATTGTAAATGTGCTCATTAACTTATCAAACTTCACTCATACATACTAACGAAAAGGAAAAAGGTTTTATTAACAAATACTGTCGACTTTCAGTAATATTGAAACGTTATCTCTGACGTACCATGTCAAGTAATGTAAAAGTTCTTTCGTTTATTTAGTTACACCTGCCACTTTTGCTTCGTCTCGATGCAGGTTCTAGGTTTGCTGTTGTAATGAACACTCTACCCTAAAACAGAAAAACAAGAAAAATATTTGCCTATTCAGTGAAAAACTGATCATTGAGCACTGATACATAAAGAAAAAAGCATTTCAGAATAATTCACAGCCAGAATCATTATACTTCTTTATCATCAGTGAGTGAGAACTTTTATTTCGAGTGATTAATGATTCAGACTTCTTTAAGGACTCTATTTGAAAATAACTTACTCCGGAAAAAATGTCTACAAAAAATTAAAATTTACCATAATCTTAACAAAGTTATGTTTACATGGAATTGCATAGCATATGAAATTGTTGTATGTATCTTTTTATTATTTGGAATTCATTACAAAGATCCACCAAAACTTCAGAAATGGGGGAAAGCTAATTTGCTCACTGCAATGCTTAACTTTTTTCCCCAAAAAATCAAAGCAAATTAATTTCTGCTCGAAACATATCAAACGAAATCCTGGACTGTAGATAGTATCTCAAATTGCTTTTTTCGAGGTCTGCTCAAGGGGACTTCGTCATGACCGACCGCTGCCCTCATGCCGGTCAAGGAGCTTTCTAAGGTCACCTGATGGGTTCATTCGCCCTTCTCTGAATTCTTTTTGCCTTTGATGTGAGTTCTTTGTTGAAGTTCAGTCAAATGAAATTTGTATGAAATTTGCCGTGTCTTTGCAGAGTGGACTGTCAAATTTTAGTTTAAATTTGTCATAACTATCGCATAATATCAGTTTTCGTTCATTCTATCTTCCCCTACCAGAAATTACGTCAGCACTAAATGTGGAACAGCGCTGACTTGCTTTATCCGGAAAATTGTCTGTCCTACGTCACAGATCAATTCACGTATAAATCTATACCTTGTGTAGAACGATCTTGTTTGCATCAATGTTAACTCTACGCACGGGGAGCTAAGTTTTTTAACAGTGTGTTACACTATCCCTCAGAATAAAAACTATACTTTGTGAAAGAATAAATAGGAAGGGAGAGCGAAAAGAGCACGTGAAGACGTGCACGTAAATACAAAGGCATGCTCTTGGATCAATAACCGGGACAGCGAAAGCCGGGAACGGTTCTCGTGTGGAAGTGGCGGACCAGCGCTCGGATGGCTAACATGTTCGTTGAAGACGTGCTAACTCTGCTAAGCACAACACGTGGCATATGTTTGTTATCACCTGTGGTGCGTTGTTATCGCCTGTTATGCACGAAAGAGATAGTGTTTTTCTCGACACATAAAAGTCGAGTGAGTGTTGATAAAACGTCGTTCTCAGCCAGTGAAATTGTACAGTGATCGCTAGGTTACACCGAGAATAGCACAATCGATTCCCTTTACGGGCTATCGCTTGGTAAAATAGCAGCGGATTTTCGGTTGTTTTGAAGCTGTAATCCTCATGAAAATTCAGCGTGTTACTTTTGAAAATTAAAGATGGAAGATATATCCAATGTTTTTAAGTTCGATTTGGAATTTGCTGATTTTACGATATTTTTTCTGACAACAAGCGCTGAATCATTAGACATTGGAACATGTATCTTGTAGCGCACTAAACTATTAAGATTCAGTAGTGTATTTCTTGATAGCCTAGTCATTTTGTTATTTCCTTTGTTAATGATCATGACGATATCATTCTTCTGTCGGAAATTTTGCTCATTCTGTGACTACTGAAGGTTCAAAATGAAAACAGAATGAAATATTGCGAATGAAATTGCTAAATACTTTTGTCGCTCTTTTATTCAAAAAAAATTATGCCACATGTACCTGCGTACATATTTTAAACGGTAGGGCTTTGCGACACTACAAAGGGCGAAGCTCTGATGAACAAGCTATGTTCGTGTAGCTTTAAGAATTTACGCAGCCCACAACGTCCGCAAGCGTAGCACTTTCTGTAGGTGAATATTATGGTGCTTATATCAGAGAACTTTTAAAGGGCTGGTGCCGTTGATTTCCTGATTTAAATTATGATTGTGGTAATATGATTATGATAGGTTATGAGCCGTGAATGTTTTGAACATGACGATATCATGACACCATGATATCGATGACTGTTGAAGTTCAGGTTATGACGTCTGTAGTGAAGCTTGTTTTGCCATGCGACATCACATATTACAAATCCTGAAAAGTTCAAAATTCGCGCCTCCCAGCCTTATACAGAAAATAGTTCATTTACAGCCCCACGTAGGTATCTTTCTCTTCTTAAAGTAGAAAATGAAAGGGCGACTCCCATGTACGCAACATCGACAACGCTTTAAAGCAGAGTGGTGATGGTGAGGTCAGAGCATCGATCATAATGTACCTGGAACTGAAGTGCGTACCACGTGACTCCTTATTTGGATACAACACTTCGGTCAGCTCAAATCAAGCTCATTAATACCTCAGAAAACCAACTGCGCAATCATGCTAAGCAATTTTTCACGCTATACGTCAGACGGTACTTGATAATTCAGTGCATGCGTAGAATTCGTCCCTGTCACTCTATGACGAGTCTATACTGTTCGTTTCAAATGTAGCAATCTATTTGTGTTTGTGTTTTTTCACCCTTCAAGGAACTACATGTTTCGCTTCATTACATTGAGCTTTCTAAGGCTTTTACTCAAAACACACCAAGTTTACAATTCACCGCAGAGAAAGATTATAGTTTGACAGGTTAGGTACCGAGGTTTCAACCTAGTTTGTAATGAAAAACAAGAAATTAAGACCAAAGTCTTCAATGATATTTCAAACCATTTCATTGCATGTTGTAGGTATTGAAATAGAGACTTAGGATATTGAGAAAAATCAATAAGTTCTATCGTAAAGTTGCATGAGAACATTGAAACGTGAAAAAAACAGAGTTTAAAATTAAAAATGTATACAGGTAAAGCTGATACCGTGGCAGAGATGCGGTCCAAAAAATAGGCCTAACTAGACGGCAATGGCTGTATTAGGTTTTGTCAGTTGGGGTTTAATTTTCATCATGTTTTCTTCAACAGCATTTTATAGGAAATGTTACACTGGTAATGCTGCTACTATGACCAATTATTGCAAAAATAAGCGCTTCAAAAAGCTTTTATCGTCTTTTTCTGCTACACCGGCCATTTCAATATATTTTTAACAAATATTTAGTTCATCTAATTAATCATTACTTGCACATATGCTAATTATATTGAATGCTATTACGATTGATTTTTATTATTTTTTTAATTTTAAACTAATTCATAATACATTTGTTGATTTAGTTATCCTTCTATTACACATTATCTTTGGTTAAAACATGCTCCAAATGTTTGGTGAAAAGTGACTACAAAAAAATGCAACACTGTTTATATTTTTGTCATAAACTCTTGTACAGTTTTTTTAAACACATCCCTGCAGAGACATCAGCTTTATCTGTATTGTAGAACTATTAAAAGTGACGAATTTTCTGCAATCATTCGTAAAACGTTTCGAATATGTTCTACTCAGATAATGTATAATAATAGGATGACTCAATAAACAAATACATAATTAATTAAAAAAATTAATTGTAGCATGTCAATCATAATTTTTTAAATATAATCAGCATACCTGGAAGTAATTACTAAATGGATCAAATACTTGCAAAAAAATCTATTTAGGATAGGCTGTAGTAGCTAATAGAAAGTCGTAATAGCTTTTCAAGGCGCTGATTTTCCCCCACACTAATCGGCTGTTGTAGCTCTACCTATACTACAATGTATAAAATTATTGAAAAGAGTAATTAAATGCCTACTTCCCCTATATAGTTGATAAATTGTTCAATAAGTTACACTGAATAAGTACACAAAAATCTATTTTTGAATCATAAGTTTACAGAAATGATGAAAAACGGTAGATATTACCGACAACCATAACAGAAGATTGGCTAACTCTCAATTGATTTCACCAGCACATTATTCATCAAGTTGCAGCGAAAGAAAAGATTAGTTTTGCTTGATCAGGTTCAGATTCAGGATTGGCAAGTGGCTAAGTAGTAAGGGTCTAGAATAGAATAGAATAGAATAAGGCAATAAAAACGAGCTGTTTGGCCCATTCTTGGATTGAGACCCAAGTCCCATGCCGTCTAAAGCAAGGGCATCAATCATGCACGTACACCTTAATCCCGTAAGTCAATTCAGTATCGTACATGCACTTCACTCACGCCCAGGCATTTCAGTCACGTACATGCACTTCACTCACACACAGGCATTTCAGTCACGCACATTCATCTCAATCATACACTGACCTTGGGAGCTAGCGTCTATTCATGATGTCTGGGCAGCTAAGTGAGACATAATGAGCTTGATGGAATACAAACCAGCATGTTGTGCATCAAAGTCAGTCTAAGTTTGGTAAGAAGAACAGTTCATACAACCAGGTAATCCCCAGTAAGCTGCATGTGCGCAGGTGTGGGTGGTACACGAGTTTCAAACCTGTGGCACTCGATATGGCTGGCCATGAGAGTTTGTCGCCGGCAAATCTAAAACAAAATATCACAACTCTCTATAGAGACATGTGAACAGTTGATAGACATCCATTGAATTTTTATACTAAAGATTCCCAGTACAACAGATTTAATAGGTTAGACCAGATGTTCTCTTGCCTCCGAAGTGACCCCTGAAAACGAGACGGAAACTAGGCAGTCCTACTGATAATTCATTAAATAAAAATTTACGGAGGATCTACTGCCGTAGGGCATACATATCTCTAAATGCACATTAGACGTCTACAAAGAGAAATTTAATAACTAAAACTCACAAATTTAGTCCTTTCCTGGGCTATCCTAAAAAGTTTTTTCACTTAGCAGTCCAAATTTTGTTAGTTATTCGGCCCTTCTAGGACGCCTCGCGCAACCAAATGTGTTCAGCGAAGATTTGTAAATTAATTTTACTCTTTAAGAAATTATTTGAGGACTCTACATCGTAGAGAGAGGGTGCGGAAAATACGTAGACATTATTTCAAAGATAATATTATACAACTAACCGCAAGTCCAAACGCGTGATTAGAATTCAAGTTAATCTCTGTATTAAGCTCGGAAACGATGTAGAGCCGTATTTTACATTTGAAATCCATGAAAGGTGTTTGTACACGGCATGTATCTATAATTGCAACTTATTGCTCGGGTAGGGCGTGTGCTACAATTGCTAAGTATTTAATCTTTAACAAACGGATTGTACTAAGGGTTGACAGAAGCTATCAAAAGAGAGGGGAAATAACATTAGTTAAGGAGTAAATGATGGCAAATTTAACGAAGACGGGTAAGAACCTTAAAATAATATGCTATTGATTCATACTCTTTGCTTACATACGTTTGTATTAGGCGCTTTATTGAACTTGCGTTCAAGGCTTTCATAATACATTGATTCACTATTTTAGCTCGTTCAGACATTTATATGGATACGTACACCTTGCTTGGGTATGACTTTTACGCTCGTATACTCGAATACCGACAATAGGAATAAACCAGGGCATTTTCCCCTTACATCAGCGGAGGAGCCTTTGTGAAATGAACACTGCATATCAGATACAGGACTAGCAGTTTTTAAGATCGCTTGCTCCCAGGGTCTTGCTAATTCAGAAGGTTAGGCTTCAATGTCTCAAATAACATAAGCTGGCTTACTAAAATGCGTTTACTTGCAATTGATGGCTAAACAAATGAAAAATGTGATTAGAAGTATTTCCAAACGATGTACAGGGTGCAGCAACACCACTTCCTTTTTTCAAAGAGCTTTGCTTTTAACCCTTTCGGTACCATGATGCAAATATCAAAACCTTTTCAACATATTTATCATCAAATTTTAAAAAAGATGCTTTGTGATGTTTTACGGTCACTGCATTGTCCTGATCAAACTGTAGCTTGCACTGCCCTACCAGCGTTTGCACAGACACACGTGTTGCTCTGCATCTTGATAAGCGAAAAATGACTGCGGCTACCAGAGATGCCGTCAGGACCGAAAGGGTTAAAAAAGGAAGTTATGTTGACGCACCCTGTTTAAATATATTGCATAATCATCAAAAACGGTAGTCATTTTAGTTCTGGTGTGATATTCGACTGTACTAAATATAATTAGCGTTGTAACTTTTAATTTTAGGTAAAATCAGTTATTCTGCTTCAAATATATTTTCTGCTATCGTGCTAAATAACTGTCATCATGAGTGAAAAGAAAGGAACAGAAAGTGGAGCTGAGATTACTAAAGAGAAAAATACAGCGGAAACTAGTGAGGAAAAGAAAAATTTGAACGACAAGAATAAACCTGCCGCTAAAGATCAGAAAAATACAGGATCTAAACCCACATCAGCGAAAGATGATCCAAAAGCTAAAAAAGAAGGAGCAGCAGATCAGAAGGATAAAAAAGCTCCTCCGAAGACAACTCCTGAAAGCAAGCCTAAAGAATCACCTAAAAGCAAACCTGGCGACAAAGGAGCTACCAATTCTCCGTCAAAACCAAATGACAGAACGAAAGTTACAGACCCAAAAACCAAGCCCTCAGACGTCAAACCAAAAGCCGGCGGTGCTGCTGCAGCCGGAAAAGCTAACGACCCCAAAACGAAAACAACAGACAGGAGTAAACCCGCCGATTCAAGGAAACCCAACGCAAGTCCAGGAAAAACGAGCAATGGAAAGCCCAGGCCTTCTCCATCCAAAGATTCCCTATCAAAAGATAGGCCTAAATCAGGGGAAGCAATGAAGAAAAGTCCTTCAAAAGGTGAAGATAAACTCAAGAAAGTAACTACTAAACCTGACGAGAAAGAATCTCCAGTTAAAGACAACAATGCTGGAAAAAATGAAAGTGCGTCTGAAGCCGAAGAGACTAAGCCAATTGCAAAGGACACGACCGTGACGACAGAGGGCAACAAAACTGTCATCAAATTGGAAGATGAGACAAAAATCCCGAAAGAAGAAAAAGAAAACTCTGTACCCGCTTCTCCTAAATCCAATGAGGCTGAACAAGACGTCAACCACGTAAAGGAAACTGTTGAAGAGCAGCCATTAAACCCCTCAGACGTTGAACTTCAGGCTCCACTAGCGAAACAGGAAGAAAACGGAAGTAAACAAACTACAACTCCATCGGGGATTTCTGCTAAAGATGAAGAAAAAGAACTGCTAACCGGAGGCGGGGGGGTAAGTTGATGCCCTTGACGGATATCATTTGTATTTCTAGTAATAATACAATTCAAACTTTTATTGTTAATATGCTTGTTACAGATGTAGCGGAATTAATTTAGATATAATAAACTGATTCTAAAAACAAATACAATTACGATTACAGTCATTAATATGACATTAAAGAGTGTCTTCCTATTTGTAGAAAGGTTGAAAATTAAGGATAAATGGTTAGAAAATAGATTTCTTCTTTTCAGGCTTGGGTTACTTATACTATTTTTATGCTAACTGGAGCTATTATGAGAATCAGATATAATAAAAAGTTGAACTAACCATTAGGAATGATATTCATATCACCTGATCCTTTTTTGTACTACCTAGGATTTTTGCATGATGTGCTCGAGGATTTCTCCGAGACTCTAAATGCGAATAATTATTTCAGAAATTGACTATCGAAGTAGGTATCACACTTGGTTCATCAAATAAAAGCCTATATTTTCCCATGTAATTTCTGGAATAAAGAAATTTTATGAAGTTCTTCTGGTTCATTCATAATTTTTTTTTACTCGCCATGAAGTCGTCACATACAATAGAAGTTCAATTGTAGACAAGAAGAGACGTCTTAGTTTCTCACTTAATAGGTCATCGAAGCAGGTAGGTCACTTAATAGGTCATCGAAGAGAGTAGGTCTACCATTTGACTTAAGATGCTGGACCTACCTTATCATGACTTGAGGTGCTGGACCTACCTCATCTTGACTTAAGCATCTGCTGTATTGAAATATCTCAGTTTTTTCAAGGGTAGTATCAGCAAAGACATCCTCAATAAGCTTCTCGGTTTCGTTGGTTTGCCTCACCCGCGTAGTTGATTAATGTTGATAACACCACAATCGTGATGCACTAACATCATTAAGGGCCGTAAGGTTGAATTTTGAATGGAACAAATTTATCAGCAATAATGCTGAATCTGCCTCATAAATTGATGGCACAAACTGAACAAATTTACCTTTTTATTTTAAACTTTTTCTTTGTTCAATGCGATGGGAAAGTAATACTAAGCCATCAGGAACTGCAGTTCAGCAGGCGACTAATTGTTCGAGGAAATATTAGTTTTGTACTCATAATACCGATAAATTTTAGCGAATTTCTTACCGGAACGCCTCCACCGACTTTAAAATGAAACAGGTTCTGACAAAGTTTGCGTCTCACATATTAATGTTGTAATGCCCAGAGGGCCGCAGTCTTGTTTTCTTCTATACACAGGGATCAAATCTATATTCAGGGATAACTCTATTAGCAATTGAAAAGTCCTTCCATTTGTTATTCTTCAGTTAGACGTTTGGTATATATATACTTTTACTTTTTGATGACTTGAATTTTATGATTTTAATTCTGAATTTTAGTATACTAAGGACCTATGTGCAACGATTCCTTTAGAAATATTTCCAACAGAAACATTCTCGACAAACATACTTTATTCGTAAATTGGTCAATTTTAAGCTCACTTCTGATCTGTAGTACTTCACTAATTGAACAGGGGATTTCTTTTCAACGATTGTGATCACCGTAAAGATTTCATTTCCTTCTGCAACGTTTCATTGCCAATATTTTTCCATATCATTGTTCATGAGCAAAGACTCGAAAGGTCCTTTATGCCATTAATTTCACACGAATTAATGTCTTACGCGGGTTTCCTAGTTCTCACGTTTTAATTGCATTTACATTTACATAAAAAAAATCACTTGCTCAAGGTCATGGTAGTTATTTTCCTCTAGTACAACCGTTTTTAACAATATAAAAGTATTATTTTATTCACTGTTTGGGGGCTTGCGACAGATGGAAACTATGATTTGCGATATTGATTACGGTTAAGCGTTCAAATAATCAAACGATTCAGATTGAATAATAATTAAATAACTAATAATAATTAATTGGGGTTGGGCGTTAGGGAAGCTCTTACATCTACCCAAACATTGAAGTTTAAATTAATTGTCTATAAATAGTGAATGTTAGGCACACCTTGGAGAAAGACGTATAGAAGCATCTTATTTCAAATGAAAAGAATATTATCGAAAAAGAAAAAATATACGATGTATACTAAAACTAATGTTTCCATAAACTGAATTGCAAGCCTTTCTGTAGTTAGCCGGGAATCAATTTTTTACCATTATTATCCATATATGTTACGAATTTGACGTTACTACAAAACGTTTGTTATTGTAATTTTTTTATTTTAAGTATGGAGAAGCTGTGCTCGTAATTTTATGCATGAGTTTTTAAATGAAAATCTCGTCCATTCTCAAGTATTGTAGGTAAAATTTCCACCTGAAAGTATTCAAAAACAGGTGTCATTCATACATCACTGTATAATTAAAATAAACTTTATTGGAAAACACGTTGTTCTTATGTAGTGTACAAGAGTTAGTCGAAATTAATTAAAAACTTACGTAAGAATATTTACGAAACACATGAAGCAAAATGAATTCTTTTCTGTTAAACCGAAGAAAAATGAAAAGAATCGTGATTAGGAGAAGCTTTGGATCCCTAAACTTCTATTTTCAATTTGACCTGTCAAGAACTCTTAATTTATTTTGCTTTTCTTCCTGTCTGCTTTCGTGAAGTTGTCCTCAGTGCTCGAGGTAAGAATACAATGTGCATGTTCGGCTTCGCTGTCTCATTGTTTGTGTGCATGCATGAACATTTCAGAGCACAGCTCAATACTTCAACACGTTGCTTCCGATTGCCTGACTGGTGTAAATCTTCACTGTGTCCGCATAGTCACTAGAAGGATCTGAAAAAATTACAGAACCTAACCTCAGTGGTCCACATACGTACCACTTCGGAGTCAACGTGTTAATTCACACGTTTGTTGCGATGCGACCCACCGGTGGGTCACTTAGGTTAGGTTCTGTGATTTTTTCCAAGTCTTTTAGTGATTATGTGTACAAAGTAAAGATTTGCACCGACTAGGCAATCGCAAAAAACGTGTTAAGTTTGAGTAATGTCTTTACTCGCTTTGATGAGGCACTGACCGGCTTCTGGAACACGAACTCAAAGTCTTCTACCACCTTTTTGTTCCGCTACACTTCGCAGGTCCATGCAGTGGTGTTCCTTGGTGTCTGTTTTCCAGTTCACATTGAAAATTATCATCAGTTCCTCATTGTGATGCTAACAGTCAGGGTCAAAATTCGTGCTAAAAATTGTGAAGGAAAGTTTGTCAAGTTATATGGGGACTGTGTTGTTCCATAGCAATGTAGATTTACGACAAGCACCATCCTAAAGTGTTATGCGTAGATTCATAGGTCGCATGACAGGCAGGCGTCAGTCATGATGCAGGTCACAAACATTCGTGATACAGACAGTCAAAAAGTTCATGAAATTCATCAGAAACTGAATTGAACGAACAGTTCAGATTGTCTAGTATAATTCCTACCGTCATACAGACCGTAACAGTTAGGTTATAAATTGAATGAAAGCTGGACTCGCGGAATTACCCCATAACTTTGAAACAAAAACACTTAAAAAGACACCCGGGAAGGTACTGGATCTGGAAGTTGAACTGGGACTGGATGCCGAATTAGGACAAGAATCTTTTGAGAATTTCCAATTTTTATGATGAACGTTTATGAAGCGGGCTATGATTTTGATACTTCTTTCAACACAGCAGTTCTATTAGGTTTCAGCAGTTCATGAACTCTGAGCATTTACTGTCTCGTGCAATGAATTCAGTAGTTGTAAATAATCAATCTAAGTATTCGCTTATGCATAATACAAAACACTATAGCATCATAAATAATTCATGATATACATATTAACGATACGAAGATTTCGAGTTATAGAATGCATAATTACATTATGCTGTATACATCCCCCCGCTTAATGCGGATAGGATCACAGAAAATCAATGCAGTCAACGCGATGTACATAGCATAAACTTGTACGGTTTGAACTGGTCAATTATCTTGTTTGTTATAATTTGCTGTATATTTGATGTATTCTTCATTCTGTCATCGTCTGATTGTTTGTATATGAGTATGTGTGTATATATGTATATATGTATATACACATGCATACATACACGTACAGTATATATATTACCTCGATTTATATACATACAGGATGCAGCAATATAACTTCCTTTTTTTAGAAGTGCTTTGCCTTGAAAAAAGAAGTAATGTTGCTGCACCCTATATACATATATATATATATATATATATATATATATATATATATATATATATATATATATATATATATATATATATATATATATATATATTGCGATCTACAGCTGAAAAATTTGAATGTGAACTGGAATTGCATGTACCAATAAGGTAGCCAGGAGGACACGTGAAAGAAAGTCTCACCACTGTGAGCAGACAGTATATGTAGATATACTGTATGTCTAGGGTACATAACAATAACCAGACTATTGCAGAGTAATGAATAAACAGTATTATAATGCATTAATGTGCAGTGGATGGTTTCATAGACATATATTACACAAATATCGTATAAAATACCTCTTCAAACTGACTAGCTGACACTGAATCTGGTTTTTGACCAACTCAATGTAAATATGTTTTTAATGTGTGTATTAGTATAGATGCATTTTCACTGGCATTTGGGAGCTATACACACACACACACACACACACATATATATATATATATATATATATATATATATATATATATATATAATATAAAGTACTCTACATCATATGGAATGCTTACTGGATTACCAAAATATGTTTATTCAGACTATTGTACATGGTATTGTTTTGTTCAAAATTATTCTTATTCATAAAATACCAATCCCTTTACCTACCTCTGTAAATCTACTCACATAATTAAAATGGAAGTAATTGCCATTGGTACATTTTTTCTGCTACTCAACCACAGGTAACGACAAGATATTCTTTATTAAATAATATTCTAAAGGTAATATACTCCGTTATTTTACCTCGATTCGTGCAGTCGAAGCAAGGATGTACGCAAGGGTGTACTGGTATGAGTGCAAGTACGCCTATGAATTACCTGGGACATATGTATATCCCAGTACTATTGCTATCTTCTTTCGTATTTTATATTAGACCAGTAATTCTCAAGCTTTTTTCTGTCATTTCCCTCTACACCCAGTTCAGCCATCCCGATTTCCCCTTCCATGTGTACGATGGAAAGAGTGGTCAAAACACACTGTGACTATTTACTAATTTATTTTTAAAATGTTCATATATACTGATAAAGATATAGTTACATAGTAAAGAGAATAGAGAGCGGTTAGTAACAACTAACCGCATAGCCTCAGACATGAGAAAATACATCTGAAATTTTTTTATTCCTAGTAAGTAGTGTAATTATTTCCCCCTGGTAGTTTCAAATTTCCCCTCAGAGAGAAATTTCCTCCAGTTTGGGACTCCCTGTGCTAGAGAGTTGAACTTGCAAGGAAGTCCAAATAGAGAGCTCCGCTTATTGCACTGAAAATTTTCATTGAAACTTGACAAATCCGAACTTACTTAGCACGCCTAAAAATGTCTCCGTTTATGTAGCTAATACGGACAGTGTCGCAGTTCCAATAATTTTTTGAATTACCCTTGTATCGAAAAATAAGAGCACATTGCCTATACCATTTGAGCGGGTTTTTCCCACTGTAACCAATAAATATTTTCACCATTCTTTAAAATTGAATATTAAAACGTACAGTCGATTAAGACACCAAAATGAAATAGCAGTATTTCATTAAGCTTATAGCATCGCAACGTTGATTCGTTAGAAACCTTTTATGTCTCAGTATTTTCGTCTATGAACTCGTGCAGTCTTATACATTTAGCCTACAATATCTTCAATTAAAAATGACATAGAGACGCGTAATATGTCACACTGAAGAGCACACACATGGCTGTCAGCAGAGATGAGCGTGATCTTGAACCAATGATCTGAGCGGGACAAACGGCTGAATGATGTGATCATGGTTTGATCAATGATGTGATCATGGTTAGATCAATGATGTGATCATGGTTAGATCAATGATGTGATTATGATCAACTTAACGTTTTGATCGTGATCTTCGTCTCGATGACGTGATCGTAATCGTCAGTTCAATAATGTGGTCGTGATCTTTACTTCATTATATCATCGTGATCTACAGCTGAAGAATTTGAATGTGAACTGGAAATTGCAATAAAAGTTTGGCTAAGAAAATCAACTTTGTTTTGCAAGTTTCTAATTTTATTTCAAATATTTTAACTCAATTGCCATATCGTTTGTAAACGAAACAGAAATCTGTTCACTGAACTTTTGCTTGCGGCAAAAATTCAAGTATATAATTAAATTAACAGAGTTTATATTTAGCTATCTACCAAAGGATATTTTGATGCTTTACTTTACTAATAATCTTTATTCAATATCTTTAAAATAAATAATTGTTATTCAGAAAAACATATTAGAAATATTTCAGTATGAAACATAGAGAACACGTAGAAATAATCACAGATAATGTTATACAGACATAATGTATCAGTTATGTTATGGGCCAAAGCGTTGAAGAGGTTATCATGCCCCAGGTGATGGATGTATTGAGTTATAACATAAATGTCTGGTGGTATATGTAGGGGATATTTACTAAATGCTTATATGACACAACGGGACGATTGCGGCTGAATTAATGCTGTTAGTAACTGCAAAGGTTTCCCTGAACTGAAGTTATAAAACGTTCAACGTTAGCCGATTACAAAAGGATTATCCGTCATCAAGACAATGCACCCACACACAACACAAGTAGCTTAATGCCAAATTCAGCCTTTTGGATAGAAAATGCTTCGCCGTCTGCCTAATTCTCTGGATATTACTCTACCTAATTTTCATTTTTTATACAGTCTAGACAATTATCCCAAGGGAAAAATCTTGCATTCAAGACACCAAGTCAAAAAAAAGTTTAAACTTTTTTCTATTCAGAGCATTGAAAATTTTATAACAGAGGCATAAAAAACTGATGACAGGTGCATAAAGATTGCTGATAAATTATGGCTTAAAATGGAGAATAAAAGTTACATAATCCCGTGTTTAACCGTTTAATAAATTAACGTATTATATCATCGAACAAAACTTATGTCACGACTTGAAAGTGTTTCAATTCTTAAAATGCCAGGTAATTTTATTTGCAGTCTCTAGCAGCTTGTAACTTGAGGTGGGACACTGAGGAGCACAGATTTAAGACAGTCTGACTCATATCATAGTTAATGGCTTCATTGGTCATGGGCAAACTCCTTTGGATCTATCTTTATCTGCCACTATGCTATTTTAAGCTCAAATTTACTAGTAAATTGATATCACCTAAAAATAGTCTTCACACACCATGATGGAAATTTTTAGGCCTTATAAATGAACTACCAATATAACTGTACTTGAAGAGGTTCTGAACTATGGCAGATTCTCGAACGTGAATGAGAGTCTAACCTGATGTTCATAAGTGTACCTTGTAGCTGCTGTAGGTGTGCCATAACAGTGCAAGTTTGAGCAGCAGTTTTTACCCCGGTTAGCAAGGCCTAAAACCAGGCTGGAAGAACTAGCTTGGTCATTTCCATTCATGTACAGCTGTGACAAGCTCGTCATACTCACAGCAAAATAATAGTTTCCTGCAACAATGAATTATTTTGCCATACATTCCAGAATAAATTTGTCCACATACTTAAAAAAAAAGGATCAGTTACGGTGTGTGTGTGTTACAGTAATCAACAGGCAATCATTTCGTTGGATCCGCAATACGAAGAATACTTTTAGATATTGAACATTTCTGAGCTCATGATTTGGCTTATGTTCTCATACATCATAATTCAAACTTGAAATTTCGCGTATTTTTCTTTCATCACAGAGTTGTGGATAGGACTGTAGGAAAATTATGAACATATTTTTCAAAATTTGAATTTTGGTTGTAGTGGAATGTTCTGAAATTTGTGCCTAAGGTCTCCATACAATAGCATACAGACTAATAGCATGAGCTCTTGCTTGCAACTAGAATAGAATAAAATAAGGCAATTGGAACGAGTCGTTTGGCCTGTTCTTTGATCCCTACCCAAGTCCCATGCCGTCTAAAGTAAAGGCATCAATCATCCACGTAGACCCCAATCACGTAAGTCAATTCAGTCACGTGCACACACTTCACTCGTACATAGACCTTTCAGTCACGTGCATGTATGACAATCCTGCACTGGGCCCAGGAGTTAGGGGCATAGAATTAGTACGTTATAATACTGGGGGGCTCGTAATCCAATATTTGTAAAGACGATTTTTGAATGTGTTGCCTGCCAGCAGAAACGATGTTCTCGGGCAGCTGGTTCCAAGTTGCGGTAATTTTAACAGGAAAGAAGTTCATAGCTTAGGATGTCTTGAAGTTTCTCATTATTAGTTTTTGGCCATTATTTTTTGGTTCAACGAGAAATAATGAGAAACTTCAAGTCATTGTCTTTCATAGTCTTTGTATGAGATAATCGATATATTATTGTATGTGTATTTCTAAAGGTCTGTTCGAGAGTTCCATAGTGAAGGAAACATACGCATGGAACTTTAACTAATCAGTGCTCATTTAGAAAGGGATTATTTCCGTGTAGAATTTCATCCAAATCTAGTACAAACTAGATTTCTTACTTAACGAAGGGGAAGTCAGTTCAAGATTCATTAATACTTTAAGTCATCTTTACTTCCTAGATATTCATAGAAAGGGAAAAATAGTTGCATAAATTCATGTTTTCGAGTAAGTGTGCCATTTTGACGATGTTTCATGGTGAAAAAATTGAATCGAGTTCTATTTATATTTTTTATCTTATGTATGTTCTCTCGTGCGGAAAAATCTAAAACACTGGTATTGTATTCGGTTGTGCTTAATTTATTTATAGATTTTTAGCCTCCTTGATCATCTCTATAACTCCGTCATGTAAGCTGTAAATGAATTCTACAGTCTAAGATGGTGTATTTTCAAGCAATATTTTTAAAGCTTGAACAAATACAGGCTGCACAAAGAACACCAGTCCGTGGTTAGAAGACTTTGTACCTTAGATCGCTCATTATGTCGCTTGCTTTCGCTGCATAACTTCTTTTAGCCAAAAAATAGAAGTCAAGCAATTCGCACCATGTTTGTAACCATGCAGTTTTTTACGAGTGCATTATTTTTACGAGTGCATTATAAGTTAATTGTAATTCATGCACGGCTTACAACGATGGTTGGGGCTTCCATCTTATTAAAGCACGACTTTAATCTTGAGAAAATTTCAAAACTCGTTTGTGTATTGGCTTCTTAGACATGATACATGATATTTTAATACTCATCTTTTATCTGAAATAGAAACATCACACGGCGTGAACCCATTGTGCAATGTAGTGAGCATATCCCCTTTCACTTTTTGTGACCTCCATCATTCAGAAAGTGTGAGACGATGACCTTTTTGAGTTACTTTTGTAAGATTTATTAAGTTTTCGAAACCTACGAGGAATATAGCAAAAGAAATATTAAGAGTCAAAATTTTTGTGACACTTTTTTTAACTGAAAATAAGGTGTGTCGTGACAAGCAAATAATCCTATATGCATATCTGATCATGGTCGTGGATTTAATGAATCAATGAGATGGTATAATATATCGGTTGCTATAGACTGATCCAACTGACCTTGTCCAATAAATCATCTGCACTAGTTTTCACACATGCATATTTTTCTCGTTCCTGTGACGCTGCACACACAAAACTTTCTTTCTTTATCGATATTATCTGTGAAGGTTAAAACTAGCATGATAACATTGAAAATTTGGGCCGTCATTGCAGAGCACGTGACCACAGCATGACATGCTATTAGAAGTATCAG
This sequence comes from Trinorchestia longiramus, assembly GCA_006783055.1. Classification (NCBI taxonomy): domain Eukaryota; kingdom Metazoa; phylum Arthropoda; class Malacostraca; order Amphipoda; family Talitridae; genus Trinorchestia; species Trinorchestia longiramus. Next base: position 337,187 of record VCRD01000311.1, read on the forward strand.
AGTGGCGTGATAACGAGAAGCATGTCACAGCACCGAGACATATACAAGCCCCTCATGGACGTCAAGCAATGGACGCTAAACTAAGACTAGTCCACAGTGCACTTGCTATGAAATCGATAAGCTTCTATCGACAGTTACATTCGGTTTCTTTCTCGTACCCAGTATCTTACTGGGGAAATTCGTTTGAGTTCCGTTTCTATAATACGTCTCCAGCTTTGTACAGTGAAGCGATTTTAATTGTTTGCTGTTCGAAAATAGAACTTTTATTCACCAGTCACTTTGGCCAAGAGAATATGAGTTAAATTATGAAACACGAGACATGATCAGCTTTACTTGCGTTTGGCTGATATCTATAGTTTTAAACTTGAACAGGCTTCCGCATTTTTCAAGAGCACTGCTTTCAACTTTCCGGCTTGAATTTTTAAAGGAGTTATGAACATAACATTTACATCATGATGAAATTCCACTTGTGGGCGTAGGACTGCGTATTCGGGGTACCTCGGTGAATAATTTATTCAGATCATCAACAATTCAAACCATGTAACTGCACTTGGAGCTACACATTAATATGCATTGATCAGTAATATTTATCAATAATTAAGCACAAAAATAGAATATGAGTAAAATAGAATAATTAATAAACCAGAATTTTATCAATTTAAACCAGTGACTGATAATCCATCCATTTCTCAGACAATAAAAAGTAACATTGCAATGTATAATAAATTTACGTGTAAATCGCAGTTGCAAAAAGGGTAAGTTAAAGAACACTCGTTTAATGCTTAGTATAAAGGTTACTACTCAGCAACTCCCAGAAGCAGCAGCAGAGTCATTGACATTTTCCTCTTACATTACCAAGC
>VCRD01000312.1:11653-48900 GCA_006783055.1 Trinorchestia longiramus
ACCCAGTGGGTGCAGACCGAGTGTACAGTGCACTAGCCACCCAGTGGGTGCAGACCCAGTGTACAGTGCACTAGCTATTCAGTGGGTGCAGACCGAGTGTACAGTGCACTAGCCACCCAGTGGGTGCAGACCGAGTGTACAGTGCACTAGCCACCCAGTGGGTGCAGACCGAGTGTACAGTGCACTAGCCACCCAGTGGGTGCAGACCGAGTGTACAGCGCACTAGCCACCCAGTGGGTGCAGACCGAGTGCACAGTGCACTAGCCACCCAGTGGGTGCAGACCGAGTGTACAGCGCACTAGCCACCCAGTGGGTGCAGACCGAGGGTACAGTGCACTAGCTATCCAGTGGGTGCAGACCGAGTGTACAGTGCACTAGTTATCCAGTGGGTGCAGACCGAGTGTACAGTGCACTAGCTATCCAGTGGGTGCAGACCGAGTGTACAGTGCACTAGCTATCCAGTGGGTGCAGACCCTATGTACAGTGTACTAGCATTTCTTCGTAAATATGGAAGTCGCTGCTTGAAAAACATGTGCATCAAAAAGAGAAAAAATCTGTTCATTTTTTCGTGTCGTAAGCTTAGCTGTGGAATTACAATAGATGTCCCAAATTGTTTTCGCTTAATTCTATGGTATACGTGGAGAACACCGTAAGTTCCTCAGAAAATCCAGTCAATCAACAACTACCGTACGAGTATACTAAAGACTTCGTCTCCAGTTTCTTTAACCTCTCAAGTTAATGCAATTAATTGGTCACTTTGTAATTGCAGTTCATGGAAAGACAATAGATAAATTGAGTAAAATATTTGGGCTGTGGGTATAAATTCTGATATAAATTGACCAATTATAAGGCATGTGACTTTCAAGTTTTAAGATCAGTACAAAATTGATTCTTAATTTTTTTAATATATATCTAATTTTTTTTTTTTATTTTGACCACTTATTATTTATTATTAGGAATAATATGGTGCAAGCAGCAGGGAATAAAGTTGCAGTCGAGTTACTTATACGCGTGTGCATACCGTTTTCAAATAATGTTTATGTCTACAGCTATTGCTTTTTTGTCCTTCCCCAAAAATAAAATTAGCGTCCATGTTCCTGGCACTATTACTTTCTCTTCGACGCCCTGTTGTCAACCACAGGCAATTTATCCATGCCCTGGTGAAATGAATTTCCTTGAAACAAGTATCCACTGACTACGTGTTTTTCTGTTACAATTATTCAGCCGATTATTAATAATTTTAGATACAGGATAATGATAAGTTCGCAGGGCATTTGTGAAAGCGATTATATGAGTACATTCATGTCTTCAAAAGGACCAGCCACAGAAATCCTACATGTTGATATCAGTCGTACTGTTGTGGGTTGTGTTTAATTATTCGAGCGTTACAGTTATAAGGCGAGCTTTGCCTAATCCATGTATGTAGTAGGCCATGCAAATGTGGAGTATACTTAAAAAACATGCTTTCAACGAATTTCAGCTCTTAACATACAATGTTATTTTTGAAACTGTTCCTGAAAGTTTGATCCTATGGGCCTGTGATATAATAGAGGCTATGCTATTGGTGTCCCCTAGAACTGGACGCTCGGAACAAAATATTAGCACGACATAGTTGCAAATTCTGGACGAGAAGTGACATGTTTTTTCATATCGAAGAGTATTGACATAGAACTTATTTCAACATGTTATTAAGCATTGAACAGCTAAACGTTTCATTTAGAAACTTTGCAAAGAACTAATAGATTATGATCGTCATTTTGACTACTCATTTTGTATGAAGTGCTTATTGTTTTAGTGCTAAAACAAATGACAATGAAACTCTTATCAGGACATTTCAATCTAATGATTTCATCAGATGTGGTTTTAATCCTACAAGAGAAGTATAAAGAATACTTAAATAACGGGTTCAGTCAACGTGAACAAAGTGAAAAGAGGAAACGAAAAACACCAAAAACAGACGAAAAGAGGCAACGATTTCTGCATCTCATTGTTCCTAACTTAGTCTGAAGAATAAATAATATTCTGAAAATGTCGCCGTGTCTCGCTATGTAAATCGCCTGAATGAAATCATCGTAGAAATAGTATATAAACAGCAATTTAATCCGTAACATTTAGCTAGATAGTATAAATGCGATAAAGCATTAATGATCGTAATTGTCAATAATTTCCAACAATTTGAACAATTTATTTCTTCGTTATTCTAACTCTGTGTTATCGTGTTGAATCCGACATGACACTGTTGAAATAAATTGTTAGAATTGCTTGAAATTATTTACAATTGCACCTACGAATCTTTCATCGCTTTTAAATAAGGTATTGTCACTTTAAGCTATCGTTCGTTCCTAACTGGATATCTTCAAAAGTAAATCAAAGCGTTTCCTATCAAACATTTTTTCTAATCAAACTATAGACTGATCAGCAGCCGTTTGATTATGGCAGGAAGATGAAATACTGAAAAACAATTTTGTTTGAGAAGTGTAATATTTTGTATCTTCGGAGTATTGTTTTACCTGGAAATGATTTGAATTTTCTCTCTGAGAACTGATTATTGCTCTGAGCACAAACTTTGTTTGTATACCAGCATTTAAAATTATTTTTTTTAAATAAATAATTATTATTTGGTTTGGCTTTTGATTTCCGTATCCCCTTCGTATAGTTGTTGATATTTTTCCCTCATGGAGAACGTCCAGGTACGTTCGGTGATTTTAATACTCGGAATAATGTCCTAAATTTTAATTTGGTTCTGGGCGTATCCATTGGATATACAACCACATGTCCCTTGTGTGTATTATATTTAGTGAGGGTAACTGTTGTTATTTTGTCTTTTTTATAATCCTCGTATCAATATATTGGTAATATGTGAGCTTTTTGGGATTGTAAACAGCTGTTTCATTAGTTATGTTGAATTTGCTGAACATTTAAAACTTTTAATGGGCTGAGGAAACATAATGGTTTAATTAGTTATCTTATAGAAGCATCGGACACCAGAAGTTGATATCTCTATTGGTAAACCAGCTTAGTCTTTGAACAAGATATTGTCAAGTAAATTACACATATAAAAACATTTAAAATTAGTTGAAACACACATTCGGATTGCTGCATAAGTGAACAAATTTTTTATTTCGGTACCATTTTCTGCTTGAGGTACTTAAAAACGCTGACAAATATTTAATTTTGGTATATTCGAGAAATAGAGATTATTTCTGTGGGTCTCGTCTATTATACTTGTAGCGTAATCTACAAGAACTGTCATTTTTCCATAGGCACTCGGTAGTGACAGTAAGTTAGGTCTTCACTATATAATACCGTGTGTTATTACAACTGTAAATGTTAGTGTGTCTTAATTTCTGATCATCTAACTTCTGGAGTCAAACTCTTGGGCCCATGAAAAGTTAGCAGTACCTAAGGCTTTATAATTGTAACATACTTGTGTGGTGTTAAGTAAATAATCAACTTAAAAGGTTTTCTTAATGTAATACTGAAGAGGGACAAAACAAATTATACAAATTGTATTGTAACCTGTTAAAGTGGATTAAAATGACCAAGGACTAAAAACTTTTTTCGGGATAGGTGAACCGTGTTCAATATCTCAAATCACATGAAAGTAATTGTTATTTATCAATAATGTGTTAGTTCTGGTAGTAGTTGCTTTGGCATGAAGTGTTAACACTAAGCTAATTAGAATTTTATAAAAAGGATCTTAATACATAACTTAAGTACGAATAGTGAGAGATATAACTAACACCAATGGAATTTCACTTGCCACCATTTACTGAACATGAACTGAAAATTAAAAATTTAAATGAAACATGTTTCAACATGCAATTGTGGAATGCACACATTGCATCCATCAACTTTCCTTAGAACAAAGCGGCCAACAAATAAGGTTTGGTAATTAGGTGAGGTTAAGGTCTTGCCAAAGCGATTGGGGATGATGTATTGTACAACAAGAAAAAATTCTATATTCTAGTGAGGGTTTGAAGTTTACAGTCTGATTGGAAGCTATAAAATGGCGCATGGTGCATTGTATCCTAGTACAAAAACTCCATATTTACGTTGAAACAATAATATATCAATCTATATATGTGTTACAGTACCAAACAGGGACCATAAATTGTTGTACGTCTGATAATTGTTCATCAATAAAAATCAGTTGGCTCGTTTTCAGTGTGCGGTATAAATGCATTATGCTTGTTTCCAACGTCTGCAAACAGTTTGAAAGAATAAAATTAATTATTATTGGGCAACAGACAGAAGGCCAGAGAGTCAAGTACCGCTACGTAAACAATCTTGAAGGGAAATGAGTCTCTGCAGTGAATCTAAATTGCAGCACAGGAGGCGATAGCTACAACGACAGTATAACTTTGAGTTAAGTAAATTTCTCAAAAGCTATTGAAGAAAATAAACGCGACCAACTGGAAAACTGTATTTCACTCCAGAAGATCGTTAGTACCGTTCATTGAAAAATATTATACTCGTATTATGTCATAGAGATTGGAACCAATAGAAAGAAATATTCCCTATTTACTGTTCTTATGTTTAGTTTATTTCTTGATTTAGTAACATGAAGAAATTTACTAGTTGTAAATTATTAATCTAGTGACAGCCTGATATTTGTTGCCCATTTATTCTGTTACACATCACAGTCGTCATACTCCGCATACATGTGTCATTCTTATCTACATGATGGCAAGTAGGAACTGTTCAATATAGCAAACTCCGCAAAGGTATTAGAAAATCTCACATCATGAGATTATTACTGATTATTTATTTGCAATCTGAGCTATTCAGGCGAAACCACGAGTATGTACTAAATGCAGTAGTAAATTAACCGAAAAACTTTAGTAAGTACAATGTTAGGTTCACTGGGATGGACTTAACGATTTATCGAAAAGAGCTGCCAATAATCCGAAGCAAACACAGTTAGCGACGAAATAATTTGTACACGCACCAATATTCGAAACGTTTGGTCAACCATTAAAATATGATGCTTGTAAGATATCAAACTCTTTAAGGGCAAACATTTGAGAAAAAACTCATACATAAAGTTTTAGATTGTCAGATATAATTGAACAAATTTAACATAGATATACAAAAAATATGTTTTGATGAAATTTTTCCTCTAGTTAGAACACGGGAACATAATATTTCGAATCAATGACCTCTCATCTTCATAACTTTTGTAAATCAATTTTGATTCTTTTTAATCAAATTTGAGATGTTTCGTTGGGGTGTTACTCCATTCTTCAATAGTTTTATGTTATAATTCTTGGGAGATTTGAGGACCCGACGATGTAACTATGATTGAGCTTAACGTATTTTATATTAAGTTTTACACATTTTAAATCTAAGTTAAAATGGTGTAGACTCGTTCATCATGAAATAAGATGAAGATGTTTGTAACGAGCTAATGGTCCATGGAAAATAGTATGCATAATTTTATCTATAAATGTCACGGGCTGGGATCAAAGATGAGTGTACGTTATATAGTATTCAAGAATATATGTTATAAAACCCTAATCTTAAGAGTGCTTGAAAAATGTTGACAAGGAAGTAAGCATATACAATGAAGCCCACACGTATAAGCTTCAAAAAAAAACCTACACATAAAAGCATACACAATGCACACAACGCATGTGCGAAGTGTACCTTAAATATAAACATTCAAAGTGGATATCTCGAAATCAGAATATAAATGGCGCGCTATTGACGCTAAAAGACAAGAATGTCACAGAGAATAAAGAAATACATGTTAAGTGAAAATACAAGTTCGAAAGCTATTCTGGTAAACTGGCATTGATTCATCGATTGTCAACAGTGAATTAGACCGGATTGCATGATTACAGAAGCCTGTCTTTGATAGATGCGATGCAAATCCACAGGATATGTTATCTTTGAGTAGCGAAGTGATATAGATGTCGGCGACCACCAGATTGCTTTCACCAAATAATGAGACGAATTATGAAAAGCTGCAGCGCAGAGTTAGACGATCCAACTTGTGCACTTTAAACTTTGATACAAAGTTACCCTAGTAACTTGACCATGAACACAAGAAGCTTAATATTCCGTAGCGGAACAATAATTGAATCTTCATTGTTCTCCTACACTGAAATAATTTTTTTTAAGATTTGGCTTTCAAACTTTGGTAATGTGAGTTCATGTAAAATATCCCGCTATCTACATATACGTATGATAGACAGTGTATCTCCATCTCTCTCTCTCTCTCTATCTCTCTGTGTGTGTCCGTCCCATTACTCTCTATCTATTACCGAAGAAAAATTATTGAACTGAAATCAGGACGGATATACATTTATTAGAAGCATTTTTTCTGGATACCAAAGCCACAGGATTAATATAAAACAAATTAATTTTTTCCCGTTATTGGCCTTCTTACTTTACGTAAGTCATTTTATTGGTAAATAAGATACACAATGGAAGTTCTGTACGTATTCATGAACAATATTCAGGTTCTGGTAGTATCACAGTTAAAACTGAACATGTGTTTTATTATATAGACACTTAATTTTATCACTTTAAGCTTTGGAATTTCCAAGGGTACTATCTAGGCCATTTTATGGGTAGATAAAATACAAAATGAAAGTTGTATATATATTCATGAAAAATATTTATTCAAAAACAATAATTCAACATAATTCTTCAATACCTTCGTCATTATAATAATTTCAAAAGTTATTTCAAAAGACAACGCAATTATGGATCTAAAAATCTCTAATTTAGAGATTTTAACATATTTATTGCACGCCATTATTAACATTCCTATTACATGTTGAACAAAGGTGTAGAAAGTCTACGGCTTTTACATCAAATATTTCATTATCTCGAGTTAACAAGCTATGATACTCTGCAGATTTTACTACAAACATTTAATTATCTACCCATAGGGACAATTCAGATTCATTTGTAATGACATTTGACTTATGAATATGTTTTTTTGAGTGCTTAATTTTTGTTTGCGTGTATAAATGTTATGAATATGTAGTAATTTAATTAATTTTGTGAATCTTTATGACTATGTAGAGCATTCATCTAGATTTGGTGCTTGCTGGAATTACGTGTGCAAGTGTTTTCAAAAGGGGTGTTTATTATATTTCGATATAGTGGAACTTCGTATAAATAAAAGCAATGATCAGATATAAACTCCACACCTACTACATAACTTTACCACTTTGTGTATGCCTCTGAATATACGTAACGGATTGAAAATCTCTCGATTGAAACTTCGAATAATCTGTGTATCCAGAATTCAATTTCATTTATGATATATAAATACAACCCTTGTAAGGCTGTGTATAAATTTATTGAGGTACTACAATGGCTGAATTTTATGAAGAGAATATCTTAAAAACGTGCAGTCAGTTACTTTGTCAGAATACAAAAAGAATAATCCGCTGTCCTTTTCATTCAAACTCGCTGAAAATAGAAGAAAACTTCTGTAGTGCGTAAAAACATTATTATTGGTAAAAGCATTATTATTAACTTCACCAATATATCATTCATGAGAGATGAAAGTCCGATTACGGTGGAAGTTTTTGGAAAGAGAGGATCGGAAACATGACACAGAAGACATCGTGTGTAAATGTCAATCATAATCACGACATATATAGTTAAATAATTAATGTTATGTTGACAAAAAACATGCCGTATGAGATGGGTGAGAATTTACACACTAAAATAATTTGCACTCGTCGATTTTCAAAATTCTGAAAAAACAATGTAATTCAGCTGAAAAATGTAATTGCCTACAAAACATTTGTCAGGGAGTTCACAAAATTCCTCAACTTCGCAAAACTGAACCCCTTCTAAGCGTATGATATCATAATAAGACATGTATGACGTTTTTGTAGCTATATGACATCATACAGAGATATGTACAGATGATATCTAAACGTCTAGCAACAATGTTTAAAAAAGTCAAAAAAAAAAGGATCACACTCTAAATACTAAATATTGTCATTTATTTAATGTGTAACTATAAATCTATGTACGAACAATTGTGGAATATAGTTTCTAATTTTCATAATTGATATTTTTTCTTACCTACAATGTGCATGCGATAGCAGTAAAAAAGGTCTTTTTCTAATATTGTTGACCAGCATTGCATTTTTCCCAGAATATTAAAAATGCCACTTCAAAACTCAATCTCTGCCTCACTGCAGAGTCTATATTCTGAATCTGTAATTTTAAGCGGCGCAGAAAACTCGACAGAATTTTCTTTGAAGTTTGCACATTATAGAACTTTTTACGCTGACTACTGTTTGAATTATCAATACTAGAAGCAGCACCTTCAATTCCAGAGACCGTACATCGCTCCATCCAGCCAGCTCTTGCAAAAGTTCAAGTATTTCCTCATGACCGGTGGATACATTGGAGGGAATTCCTCAGCCAATATCATAAATTTTCTGAAAGTTGTGTATCATCGCTTCCAAGTTTTCTGTCAATATGAAACGAAATATAGTGATGTACTGCCATAAAAATGATGAGTTTTGGGGAAATGACGAAGTCAATCAAGCTCTATAAATTCGTAAATATTTCCTGAAAATATATTCTGAATAAGAATATATTTTCGAAATGCTTCCGAAATACTTTGCCTAATTTCTCTCGCACTTCAACATCTTGTTCATGCAGAACACTGTTTACAAACTAGCATCCAATCTCAATGCGATAGTAAGTATTATTGTTATAATTACAATTATTATTATTATACTCATGATTTAACCACTGCAGCCAAGGTGACATTAAATACGGTGGGAGACGAGTTTCGCTTCTGCAGATTTTCATCATCGAAACATTGGAAACAGAAGAACGTGCGTAAAAATACCATTCAATGTAGTGTATGTCACTGCTTTTCACCTATTTAAGAAATATTTTCCCCAGTAACTCGTTTCCTGTGCTAAAAAACATGTGACATAATCATCTTCGTGCGTCAGCTCTTCAATCAGTGAAAATAAGCCCATTGCAACGGCAAGATGTTCCCAACAAGATGAAATATATAAAGCCCTGTACGTTCATCCCAAGAGGCAAGTAAGAACATGGCCCCTTCATGCTAGAGGACTCTTGGAAATCGAGACAATATACTCTTGAAACAACACAGAAAATACTTGCATCCTCGAATCATCATATTTTATAAAACTCTTCTATCCACATATACAAGAATTTATTCGGTTGTTATTTCATTCGCAGAAAATCACAATGAAAGCTTGAAGTGAACACTGAGAGCGATGCCACCATTGCTCAACTGTAGATCACAGGTGCAGCAGCGCCGAGTTCCCTTTTAAATGGAACAAAAAGATTTTGTTTTAGAGTTACGTTGCTTTTCTTTTATGTGAGTCCGACAGGGCAGCTTTCGCTCATCTCACGTCTGCGCTCACTGGTATCGTTTTAAAAACTCAAGACTTCATGAGTTCAAAAACCGGACGTCCCAGTCTGTCAAAAATGCGATTACGTCCGACCAGAATTCCACAAAAAATATTTTCCATGAAATACTGGCATTTGAAGAAAAGTATTTTTGCCAGGCACTTTTTCACTTATTTTAAATTTCCATTTTTGCACAGGCGACTCGGGAAGAGTGTGGTTTGTGAATTGGTAGTAAATTATAAACAAAAGAATGAAATTCTTTGTGATAATGGATTTTATAGATACTTTTGCTACAAACTTGAATTATACCAATTAAATTTCACTCCGCGACTAAAATATGACCGACCCATGAAAAGTTTACTCATCAGTAGAATCAATTGACAAAAAATGTCCCATTTCTACTAGCCAGACACATACTATTCCCATATTAATTACAACCGTTCAAGTCCTACGGCCATTAAGACCATAAGAATATCGTATGAAAAACATTTACATTCATTTATGTCGAGAAAAGCAACAAACGCGCTACAATTATGAGGACTGTAAGCATGTTAAATGTCAAGATTGCATTGTTAATGGCCATCTTTTGCCACACTAGACACAAACAGCAACTGTCATAGTAGTAATCGCTGGAATATGGAACCAGTGGAATCTGGAACCAATTGCTTTTTACCGGCGCTGTGAACACATTCAAAAATCGTCTTGACAAATATTGGATAAGAAATCCCCAGTATTTGATAACCAGAACTACAGTATCCTAATGAGTAGAACGAGTACACACTTATCGTGTATCAATGGGCATTCAAATATTACAGTATACTCAACAAGCCTTTTAATTACAATGCCACTTAAGTCACGTAATCATTGTAAACTGCAAAACATAGTCATAGTGTACCACAAATCAAACAATATAATTCTGTAGATTCAGTTACATAATTACTTTACTCTACTCGTCTAAAAATTAATAGGTATCACGAGTGTTGTAGTTATTGTGACCACGAGTCATACTATTAATACGTACCGCGAGTCATATAATTACGAGTGTTGTACCATGAATATATAATTATGTACCTCAAGCCATATCATCGTATACCACGAGTCATATAACTTATGAACACGAGTCACGTGGTGTGTTCTGCGAGTCATGTATTTCCGTGTACCTTGACTCATTTAATAACTAAACACCCTGAGTCATGTACTTACTACGACATTATGTATGTACCATGGGTAACGTAAGAGCTACAAATAATTGTGTACTGCGAGTCGTATAGTAATTGGATATCACGAGTCATATTTATGTCCACCGCGAGTAATCGACTACTGTGTCAGAAGACATGTAACTCTTGTGTATTGCAAGTCATATAACAATTGTGCATTGCAAGTTACATGATAATTGCGTACAATGAGCCATATTTATGGGTTATATTAGTAGGTTTACCAAGAGTCATTGAACTATTGTGTACATAGAGTCATATATATGCAGTGTGATATGAGTCAGGTAATTATAACGTTAAAACTTAAGACTGAGATTATGACTGTTACTACTCCTTTTATTTTTCGTTACTCCTGGGTGCTGGTGTGACTATGCTGCATGTGCGTGATTAAATTACCTGTACGTCATTGATAGGCTAAATTTTAGACAGTGTGAGACTTGGGTAGCAGCCAAAGAATGGACCAAACGGTTCGTTCTCGTTCACATATTCTATTCTATTCTTTATTTTAAGTACGCACGATCACGAATCATGCAGACGCAACAGTTCAGTTATTCAAGATATTATGGATAGTGTCACTGTATCTTAAGTCTTGTCCCACTGATTCAGAACACAACAAAACACGGAACAGTCGATACTCGTGCCCATCAGTATTGGGTTTACGGCAGACAAATCCACTTACTGAGTTCTTGACCGTCTATTTTCAATTCATTCGTAGCTATAAAACTTTGCTTTTGAATTTCTAACTTTGAAGCTCAAAACATTCTAATGGTAGTATCATCAGCCCATAATGCTAATAAACTCAACGCAAAGGAAAAAAGTTGCTTCGCTTGCTACGAGCTCTGCAAAAAAATTAAGTTTGGTAGAAAAATTTACCTACGAGTAAAAATCACCAAGAACAACTTACGGTAAATTATTATTGTCTAATAATTGAAATAAAGGATGAATGAGATACACTTTATTTTATTCAAACACACATGAAAACTACAACGTTTTTTCTTTCATTCCGACCAAACACTAATACTTAAGACGTGGCTATACTTCCAGCGATTGAATACTTTTATTCCACAAATCAAAGTAAGTAACTATCGTAACCGAGGGATTATATTAATAATTTCCCTGTTATAGTTCCTTGTGATTTCCCTGTAATATTCCCCTGTAACTCCTTTGTAATATTTCCCTGTATTCCTCGTAATATTTCCCTGTAATTCTGTAAAATTGACCCATCATTTTCCTGTAATTTCTTTGTAATTCTCCTGTAATGACCAACACATACAAAGATACACGACACTAAAAGACAGCTGGTAGAAGCTTAAAAAATTATGCAAGCTGCTACAAGTTGTCAAAATTTTTTGTATTATTTCAATTTGACAAACTATACTTTTAAAAAGTAATAAAATCATAGCATATAGGTAAACATCAATGTATTTGTAGTATTTTTCAGCCATGCGATTTGTTGGCATAATTTCATATGAAAACAACAAATTTGTGATTACTTAACGACCAATCCCGATTTTCAACGTTTGTTATGATATTATGAAAACTATGTATAGAGGGTGTGTTCTAAGCCCATGAACATCCGTTATAATACACACGACAGCAGAAACTGCTTTACATTAATCGTTTCCTATTCAATTTCACAAATTTCGAGGGCCCTTCCTAGTCATGATGGCAGTTTTATGAAGCTAATCATCGACCGTTCACTTAAGAGGCGCGTCCTGGGCTCATACTCAGCCTATATTAGCCGACTGAGTATCAAGGCGAAGACTGTGCCAATAATCCGTGTTAGAGAACCCAATCGATTAAGGATTTGAATGCATGGCTGAAGTTCATTCAGGCAAAGTGAACGGAGAGAACAATGACGCCAGTATTTTGAGGCGTTGTGTTGTGTGTATAAGGGCTGACAGGGGTTGAATTGAAGCGACAAAGTTTGAAAAGTAACGTGCATTGTTGGAGGGAAGAAAACAATAAAATGATAAGTTGTATGTCGAGTTCTTTAGAGAATCAAGTAAATAAATTGAATTAGAACTCGTAAAAATCATTGGTTTGCGTAAACTGTTCACAACACATAAATAGCATGCATACTGTCTACAGCACGTAAACTGTTTACAGTACACAACTACCCAGTATATTGTTCAAAGCACTGAGAGAGATTGTAATTTTTCGACGTTTCATCGGTTGGGGCACCAATCTGTGTGGAAAAAAGACGCTAGTGACTCAGAATATTTATACAACGTGTGCACAGTGTTTACAAAGCTGAAATATACATAAGGTGAAATAAATATGTCCACATAAATATCAGTATTTTCTTTATAAAATGAAAAGTTCAGGCACACGCTACAGGAACAAAATTCTTCATGTAAGGCGATCTATGTGAAAACTTTCTGTATCGCTACAACTCTTCAGTGTGATGGAACAAGTAACAACTCGTGAGGAAAATAAGCAACAAGAATACTTCACTGCTTCTACAACGCATGAAAAAATGAGTTTTGAGGGCAACGGGCAATAAAATTTTCTGCGCAATTCCATCCATTCGCTTAACTGCAGTGAATATAAAATTGTAATTATTCATTTATGAAATCACATTTAGCACAAACATGCACAAGGACAATGCAGTACGTATTTTTTATTCAGGCAGAATTGATAAGAAGTGTTGTACTCAATCTAATCCGTTGTAGCTCATCGAAGCGCCTCTACGAGCCTACGTATAGTTCGGGTTGCAGCACAGAGAATGGAAATGGTCGCTTACAGCATCGTCACTAGTCTTAAGATGTTAGTATTACCAATTGAAAATCCAGTGTATCTGTACTGTATACTTGATTGAAAATAAAGTATCTTTCTTCTTCCTTTTTTGTTCATATTTTCTAATTGCAATTCGCAGAACTTGACATTGACAGGTTAGGACAGACTTGGACTACAATGCTCACTCCCTTTTTCCAGGCAATTAAAATGCAGAAATAAATGAGTAAAATAAACGCTTAAAGATAGTCATATGAAACATTTTCGTGGGTTCACAAAGTGGGAAAAAAAATACATCTTTAAATTACCTTTCTTTCTGACCGGTGGAGCTCGGCAAGTTGCTACGAGTAACTGAAAACGTTAATTTGTAAAGTGCACTGTCAACATACCAGGAAAAATATATAAATTTCACTACTCAGTGGAATTGCAGCGATGTTTTCGCGGACAGGGTTTCAGTCTATGATTTTGCCCGAAGAGATTTTTGTGTTAATTGACCACTTATTAATGAATTTAGGTTGCCACTTCAACACTTCATTTTGTAAATGAATTCAGCATATTTTTTACGCAGAGATTGTACTATTAATATATTTTTCCAGAATACTTCCTCATATGTTCATACTAACAAAAGTTGAACGTCCACTACGTACAATGGAAAACATAATTTTCCTGAAGATACTAAGCACAGCAAAGACCTGGATTTAAGACGATATTAGAATATCCTATATTTTGGCCTATGTTTCTGTATCGAGAAACATCTCAAGGAGCGAATATCATTTCTGCAGACGTGACCGGCACGAAGAGGGTGAGAGTTGCAACAATTAACACATCCTTACACGACCACAGCCGAGCAGACACTGGCATTCAATGCTTGGCTCGTAGCGCAAGCAGGCAGTAGGCCTGTGTTGGGTACGGCGCTTGATTCTGTCAATTTCTCCTCGAATTTTGGAGTACATGAGTCACAAGGAACGGTAAATACGAATGGAAAAAGAACCAAAACTTTTTGCTTGGTTCCTTGGATAATTTTACATGTAATTGACAGGAAAAGAGTTTCACCTCATATTACAGTTGTGAGATTCATTCAATGAACAGATAATGATTGTTTCGATCATAAGAAGTTGTTTTACGTGTATCAAAAAAAATGATGTCATGTGGCAGCTGACATAGTTTAATTTTTAAGTTAAAATCAAATTATCAAAATACAATGTAACTTCTTCCGAAGTAAACGCTCTGTTTAGTATTAGCACCCTTTCCATTTTAAGCTTTGCTTCAATGGTATAACCATGAGCATTGCTGTTATATTACCTATTATTAAACGAACACCTACCTGTAAGGATTTTATAATAGCATCATCACAAGTTCTAAGTTGTGAGCGTTAGAGTTGAAAAACCGATCACTTGTACCGTGAATTACGGAAAGAGAGACAGGTGCTTTATTTCCACTCATATATACAGTACAAATACACAGGGTTTTGAGTTCTTAATATTAACATCATAGAACTAGTGATGATGCTCCAAGTGATTATTCCCGTCCTCTGTGCTGCAACTGGAAGTAGAGGCTCTCAGCAGCGCTTCGACGAGCTGGATAAAAGTCTAGTCTTACCCTGGGAGTCCAGCGTCGCAGCATGCTGGACGTGTTCCTCGTCCGCCGATGATCAGGAAGAAACAGACCAAGGTGGCGACAGAAATTGAACCAATGGCTTCCTGCATCGCTGGTAGGGATGCACAGCGCTAAACTTGACCGTATCGTTGCATTGATTACTGATATAAAGGTTAGGTTACAGTCATCGGCATTTTGTTGCATTTCATAATGACCAGACTTATTGACCAGCGATATGTAACCAGATATTTTTGCTCTCGTTAGTTAAGAAATAACTTCATGAGATATAAATTATTTCATTCCTTATTTGGTAGTTTTCTGAATGACCTGGCTATATTTTTCAAACTATGTCATTAAGGTAGTTGTAAATGTGTTTTTTTTAATGTTTTTGAAGTTCGTGAAATTCGTAGGGGCATAGGCAGAGCAGCGAAAATTTATGTATTTCTAACAACATTGATCGCGTGTGTGAACTAATAAGAAATCTTGTAGATGACATAAATGTGTACACGGGAAGAGTGAAGTTGAGTCTTAAATGATGGCCACATTGTATTTTATTTTTTAGGCGTGCTCTGCATTACACTCACACACACACACACAATCTTAGAAAAGTTGCAAGCGCTTCAATCATGAGCGCAGTTGTGCCTTAAATCTCCTAAAGTTATTTTCTTATGATCGTTTTTGTGAGGGAACGTCGTGGGAGAGTTTTTGTGCCTTTGTGCCTCATCGACTAAGCTGCTGACCTTACAAATAAAAGAAAGTCGCCGACGATTGAAACCAGAGAAGGCAGTGATAATATGAGGCCAATTATAAAACAGTACGCACAGCTTTATCATTTAGTGTCCTAGTGATCAAACGAATGTATATGACAGCAGTGGCAAGGTAAAAGTAAGAAACTACTGTGCAGCGCAAAAGCTTCAGCGTACAATGATCCTTTGAGCTTGGGCGTGAAGATCATGTGGCACACTGCAGCCCCTGAAAGAGAGAAAGAATTAATAAGAATTTCTGCTTTGTACGTAATAGACCCTTAGCCTACGACTGCTGCATTCCTATTGATGAGAAAAGAATACCAGAGTATGCTATGATCTTTCAAAGTCAAAATTAATGGCTTGACAAACATTTAGCTCGTCACAATATTCCCTAGTGATATTATGAATTTTATTTATAAAATAGCTTGTGATTTGTGATATGAATCAACTTAAGCTCAGTATGTCAAATTTTAAATGCGCTTGAAACTTGTACGGTTATAAATATGTAGTTATATTTTGATTAAATAGCTGCAAGAGAATGTTAATTTGCATACTAATTGTTATCATAAACAATATGTACAATAGAGTAAAAAGCTGCGATAGGAAAAGTAGTTTCGAAGCTATGACGTTGTCGCCCCTACTCTGCACCACCGTACTTTAAGCTAGAAAATTCATCTCCGACTGTGACTGTGAAGATCCTACGACACTGCAGGTGGGCGTTTCGCAGTAAGGATTAAAGCTGAAATACAGGAAAGCTTTTATAATGGATTGTGGGGCTTGACCGTGCACTTCAAACTTCAGTCATCCTAGCATCTGTATTTTGCCTGCGACTAGCATTATTGAAAAAAAGTCGAACTGAGTCACCTCAGGCAATGCAGTTTGACTGGACGATGGTGGTGAGATGTGATAAAGTTACTAGTGGCTTAACTATATGTTTAGTAGAAAAATTTCTTTTGAAAAAATTTTGACATCTTTCCTGTTGTACAAAGATTAGTTCAAACTTTATGTCAATTCCAAAGCCAATGCATGTAGCTAGACTATAAACATTCATTTTGATTACATAGTTATCTTTCCACAAGGTGGGTATACAGGAAAAGTACACATAGTAGCTTTCTAGGTCTTTAGGCGAGTGGATGCGTCAGTTCATACACACACAGCCCCCGTAAAAGGAGGCAGGTTGCGTGGATGACGCGGAGGATGAAGCTTAATGTATGTCTTTCCTCTATGCAAAACTTGGGTTACTTTTCCAAGTGGAGGAACATATCAATACAGTTTTAGCAATCAACACAAACTTTTTAATACCAACTTGTGTGGCCCTCCAGAAATTTCAAGAACATGCATTTTTTAGTAAATGTTTTCTAGGGAAGCATTGATTTTAACCTCCAGCGTTGCAAAGCATATTCACCTGTCAGCCCAGTGCAAGGCTGTAAAGTGGCAGGCCAAACTGAGGTAGCAGTAATTATTTTATAGTATCTAGTAGTGTAGTAATCACTGCCCTTCGCAAAATTTGCATTTAGGTAAAGTTAAATGATATTGAAGAGCATCCCATATCGTTAATTTAAATTCACAAATTTGTTATTTGCAATTTTATTGCTTTTAGAATCGTGTTAAGGCCACCGTCTTCGTGCTATGCTAAGTTCTCTAGCATATTTTGCATCATTGATAATCGTGTCTAATACACGTTTCCGCTTGCATGACTAAATGGAGGTATTCCATGCATTTTTGCTTGAAATTTGCGTTGTTGCCATTCACCGCAAAATTATTTCACCTTTGTATTTTTCTTCAGTATCATAAGAATATTCTCGTTCGAATTGATCATTTTCCGTGGATTTTAAATGGGGCTATTGCGGGGACGTCCTATTTTGGGCAAATTTATTGTGAACCCAACATTTTAAATTCTCTAGGCTTGGTTAGACCACGCACTATGATGCTGCTTCACAATCTCCTAGAAACGGAGGATTAATTTTAGAAGTGATGTACGTAGTGTTTTTAGAACCTGAACGCTGGAGAAATAACGAGGAGTGAATATGGAAATTGTAGGATAAAATGTAACTTTTTTAAAACTTAGGATCGTGTATCGCTGTAAGTGGAAGGCAGTGGGACGATGTGGGGTTTTGAAATGGAAATGAACACCAGGAAAAAAGAAAGCTGAAAGAACTTTTGAAGCACAAAGCCTCTTGTTTGAAAGTGAAAAGAAGTTTGTGTCAGAGTATGATTGTTTCGATTGATCTTTTTGACGTGGTAGCTTGAATACTGAGAGAATTAAATTAAAGATGAACAGGTTTTTGAAATGATGAGACATTTCACAACTAAACAAAGATTCTTGGCTCGTCGCGGTGTAAAAGGAGAAGGCGTACCAGAGGACAACTGTGATGGGTACATTGTGGAGAATGGTTGAGTGCATAACATTTTAATCGTGTGAGTGTTAGCGTTTAAACAGACAATGAATGAATTTACGAACAGCGTAAGGCGGGGTAAAAGAAAAAGCTTAAAGTTCATGTAAGATAGGTAATGGTATACCGATGTATGGATAATTTGTGTAAGTGAGAGGAGAGTTGGGTGAGAACGATTTGTTGATTGCAAACACTGGAGTGCATGTTATACACCTGAGCGGACAATGCAGGTCACCAACAAATTTTCCACACTGCCTCAATTAAAACTAACTCCCAAACTGTGTGTTCTTACCCGAAAAAGTGGCTTGCTGAAGAGAAAGCCTAGCCATGAAGTAGAGGAGGCAAAGCAACGAGAGTTGCTTGACTCTGCAGCAGAAGTTTAGCAGAAAATCTTACTTAAAGAGCCTTAGGTGCTTGACCGAGTACGACCGCTTTAGCTGTTGTATGAATGGTCTGACTCGCATTTGGTCATCTCCCTCCTCCTTTGTGTGGTAATAGTTCTGACGCATAATTTAACATAATATTGAAACGATATTTTGAGCTTATTTAAAGGCATGTTCAATAAACAGTATTATGTTGAGGAAACTGCATGCGAAAGTCAAAAACATGACATGTTTTATCTCTTTAACGTGTTCTATCGTTAATTTCTACCAAGCGTGGATAAACTTTTATGTGTAGCAGATTTAGACTACCAAGTAAGAGTTCCCTCAAAATTAATTTGAACTCACGGCATGACAACGAATTTTCTCCTCGCATCTTGTTTTCGTGCACTCACTTTCAGGAGCGATTTTAATTATCTGCACTTAATGGCGTGGCCTTCAGGTCCTAATTAAGCCTGCTGAGCAAAGCGAGCTACAAGTCAGGTCATAATCTTCGTCCTGCCAAGGCCTCGAAAATAACTTTGCGAACACAGACGTAGCAAGCAACTTAATTCTCGTACAAGCAGAGCCAGCGCTCCAGGGGCCCTGCTACACCGAGGACTTAGAGTTATTTCCGGAGGCAAATTATGGGACGAATATCAGCCCAGTGGGAACCAAAGTTAGTCTAATCGTGAAAATGATATATTTACTTCAAAAATAAACTATAAAATGATTCTTTTGTGAATAAAAAAGTTCCTGTATGAACTTGTTGTCCATCGCATACGAAAAACATTATAATTTCAAACCTGGACATGCACACCATCCAACTTTCAACATCCGGCAATCTTGAGGACTTGGTGCCCAACATCGTCAACATTACCAGCACTGCGATGATGTTTGCAACATCATCAGTTGCTACTGTTAGCCCTGGGCAGCTCGTACAGTGTACTGCAGGTGATGGCGGCGTCGTGTTACTTGTGTTACTTGGTGTTACTTGTGTTACTTGTGTTACTTGTGTTACTAGTGTTACTTGTTACTCGTGTTACTTGTGTTACTTGTGTTACTTGTGTTATTTGTGTTACTTGTGTTACTTGGTGTTACTTGTGTTACTCGTGTTACTTGTGTTACTTGGTGTTACTTGTGTCTCTTGAGTTACTTGTGTTACTCGTGTTACTTGTGATACTTGTGTTACTTGTGTTACTTGTATTACTTCTGTTACTTGGTGTTACTTGTGTTACTTGTGTTACTTGTATTACTCCTGCTGCTTGTGTTTCTTGTGTTACTTATGTTACTCGTGTTGCTTGTGTTACTTATGTTACTTTTGTTACTTGTGTTACTTGTGGTACTTGTGTTACTTGTGGTACTTGTGTTACGTGTTACTTGTGATGCTTGTTACTTGTGTTACTTGTGTTACTCGTGTTACTTGTGTTACTTGTGTTACTTGGTATTACTTGTGTTACTCGTGTTACTTTTGTTACTTGTGTTACTCCTGTTGCTTGTGTTTCTTGTGTTACTTACGTTGCTTGTGTTTCTTGTGTTACTTATGTTACTCGTGTTGTTTGTGTCACTTGTGTTACTTGTGTTACTTGTGTTACTTGGTGTCACTTGTGTTACTTGGTGTCACTCGTGTTACTTGTTTGCTTCAGTGTAACTCTCAAAAGGATATTAACTCGTACACTCCAGATGTAGACTATAGTTTAGATCAACTTCAAAGCTATTTCTAGGATATTGGGGTATCAATAGTTGCATTCCGTGGTATAAAGTTTTTGACAGATGAAATGAAAGTTTAGAAAGCAATTTAAATTATGTTAACGATCAGATATTCTCGTCTTCAGTTTCATGATAGATTTAAGCTCTAACATCAGACATTACTTTCTTTATAATATAAAATAACTCCCCGCTGATTTGTCTCCTCTTTGTTTCATACTGTCAAATAATAGAGTAAGAGCCAGAAATTTTTACAGAAGGTGATAGGAAAATTTGTTTGCTGTCTCTGACAAAACTGAACAGTGAAACAGCTTTTACATGGATAGTGCATTTGACTTTTTTGAAGTATTACGTTGCGCTGTCAGCGCTGCTGTAGAGGTAAATGCATGTTTTTTTATTTTTCATTGTACTGGAAATTCATTTAAATATTTACTGGTCAATAATTAAAGGTGCTACGACTACTGTCGGATTTCCTATTTTTCAAGAATCGTTCATGTTGCTGGAAAACTGCATTACCATAATTTGTTCCTCGATAACCTAGCTGCCAGACGGGCGCGCACTGCTGGCAATGCCATTATCATAAATATTTATAGGCTTTTACCACGGTATCTACCCGAATCAGTTGCTTTAACAGTTGCGTGACTCATTTCAACGAGAGCAAAGTATTCTGAATCAAGTTGACTAATAAAAAGAATCGATGGCAGTCGTGAAAGGGGTTTGTTGCGCAATGCCAGTTTCCCGAACAAAACATAAGAGAAATAGGCAAGTAAAAATCTGAGGCAAAAATTGCAAAATTAAACCTTTAAAATCCTCTTACTTCAAAAGCGTCAGATGTAGACTATGTAGGAGCGGGTTCACTGTACAATTTTGCCACAGACCGTGAAGAAATTTCCATGTTAACTTCTGTAAAATATTATGGCCATTGTTAAAATATTCTGAAGTTTTAACTTCACAAATAATTTCAACTGATAAAGAGGTTTTGTAATTAAAAGTTTCAAACATAATTTTTAATGAAAATAGATTGTAAGATGACGACAATGTCATAACGAATGAAGCAAAACAAAATTAGTGACTCGAATTTATATTTAAAACACCTTTAAGAAGTCTATCTTCAAGATTTCCTTGAGTTGTATTTTGTACATAATTTTACTAGTTTCAATTCGCACTGTAGCTTCACAAGCAGAAGTTTAGCTTAATAGATTTTCTGCTATTTGTTTTGGAGCTTCACGAGCAGATGTTGAAATCATCGTAATTTTAGATGATTTACCGAGAATTGTTTCAGTATCAAATTAAAATGATCACTAAGAAGATTAATATAGTATTTTTTAATTTTCGATATCAGTTTTGAAAATATTACGGTATCAATTGCAAAGCGTGGGCTTAAGATATAACACAAACAACTGCTAACATTATTGTTCCTCCCGTTTAATTAGTGCCTCAAAAAATTTCAGGGTTCCGACGCCTTTCTGTACTGACTTACTTAATTACAAAAATCAGCTTGCGGTTCTATAAAACAGAATGAAACTCAATTTTAGATTTCGAATAACTTAACTGAAATTAACTTAACTTAAACTTTAACTAAACTCATGTGCAGACATCAACTGTGAGGGATATGAACCAACTGAAACTGTTCTTTGCATCGTGAACGAATAGTTGAATATATTTTCTTATCGAAGTTCCTATTACACAGTCCATTAATCATCACGCTCTGCAATTCGGTACGCGGGTGTTTAATGAACGATTCATGCCAGCAATTTAGTTGATCTAAAAGCGAACGTTCAATTCTTAATGAATAACAAAGAGTTGAAAAAAGAGATCGTTAGATGATCGATGAATGTTTGTTTTATATACTATTTATAATAGTACTGAACTAGGCTTTAAAGATTCCTGGTAGTACAACGAATTTATTTCAATACTGAAACAAGGTTTTGAGGATAAATTGCATCATGTTCCATAGAAATTCTTAAAACTGTGTAAGGACTAAAAAATATCATTGTTCTGTTTGAAATTCATTTCTTATATTGTGTACATAGGCATCCAGAATAAGAAATGTATAACAGGTGACACAGATGATTTCATTTGTGTTCCATGAAACTTAGAATCATAACTGAGTTAATACATTTTTCTACTTGCGTTTGCAGCTTACCCCACACAGTTTCGGTATTTTACAAAGACTTGCTTCTCAGTGAACGTCATCTTAAGCTTAAGCCACTTGTATGTTTTGTGCGAGGATGTCACCAGCGGATTAGCAATGCTCACCCATCCACAATTATTATTGGCTCAAAGCCTTCAGCACACATCAAAAGTAAGCCCTTCAGCATTAAATCTTCCAGCAGTCATTACAGTTAAGCCTTTCGACAACTAACAATATGGTACATATTAGCCACTATTAGTATTTACCTGTTTAGAATCCCTCAGTCGTATACTCTTCCAACACATTAGCATTAAACAGTTCAGTAGAGCTTAATATTATACGCGTCTATGTACATCAGGGACGCCACTACTTTTTAGCATGCAAAAAACAATCAATTAATCACGTTTGTGATGCTGAACATAAACATGAACCAACAAGTTGTGCGGATATTGTTTTCCAAGAATCTAAGCAGAACAATGTTCTCAACTGATAAATATTTAATCTAACATTTAAATTGTGAGAAAGTGGTGTATGGTGAGTTTGTGACAGGATGCAAATATTAATTTTTGGATGCACTTTATGAATGAGCAGTGGAGCTACAGAAGTCACCTCGTGTACACAAATTATCCTGCAATTACTTCAAGTCGTAAAATTCTTTCCGCTGAAATCACAGAAATAAAGCAAATGAACCACTCGTTAGTTTTCAATGTATTTGATGAATTCATAGAAATCCAAAGGTCTTCTATGGAAAACAATCACGGTTCTCTATTAAGTTGAGCTACGTTGTCTATAGTGTCTGTTTATGCAGACACTCCAAGTAGCATTGGGAGCACTTTCTCATTATTTCTTGAGTCGAGTCATGAATAATCCTCAAGGCAGCAGTACTCGGAATTCGGCTCCTTCTAATGAACTTGTAGAGGATACACGACTTAATCAATAGCAGTGACAGGCACCGAACTCCTCACTTAATTAGAGCACAGTATGAACTTTTACAACGGCAAACTGCTTGTGCTGAGAAGTGCTTTTGAGGATCGAAATGTACTTGAATTAGAATTGAGCTAACGCTATCCAATACAAGCTATTGTCATGATTAAACAGTTTAGATATTTCAGCACATTAGCTTCTGTAAGTTTGATTGCACAGAACCTTGCGGTGATCCCGCAGAATTTCATTCAAATTCCATTTCAGTGCAAGCTTTTCATGTGGTTGACCCATACTTTGATAACTTCTCTACAGAAGCAATTATATTTTCTAACTAGTCAATTATCTAAAACTGATTTCTATCCATTTGAAACTCGTTCCTGAGTGCAGAAGCTATACTAACTAATTGTTTTGTGACATATAGAAACTTGTTTACTCTAGAGTGAGTTGGAATTTCAATTCCGAAATAGCACGTGGTAGATGATAGCGTCACATGAATTTGCAACCAATTGTGTGGTATAATATTACTGTGTTCTAGGAGGGAGAAAAACCAATTGTACCATATAATATTTAATCCAAGAGGATGAATTCTTAGTTTGTCCTTCTGATCCTCTTCATTACACGTCACGCAGAACTGCACGTACATCAATGGGGGTAAGTCTGTAGTAAGTAAGTAAGTCTGTAAGTAAGTCAGTAAGTAAGTAAGTCTGTCAGTAAGTAAGTCTGTTTCCAGGTGAGTGGGATTTGAATGCAGTGTGTACTGTATGTCTATGTCTCTGGCTCGCTTCTATCGAGAAGATAAACTAGAGAACTCATTGAGTTATACATACTACAATGCCTTTATTATGCTACTGCTCTCTACAATTCAACCCTACTAATTAGATGTGAGGTATTTCAGAAGATCTGAATAAAAGCTGTGTATACACTAGTTTTAGCACACTCTATGATTGAGATTAGATCTCAATGATATTACTTATGAATTATGAGTAAAATAAAATTTTAAATTGTATAATTATGTTTTTTATTTTTTAGAAGAAATCAGTTTCAACTGTTACTCTCTTAAATATTTTCAAGGCTTGAAATATAAATGTTGCTGGCGTTAACGAAACATTTCAACACACATTGCAGTCTGGCAAATATTAAAAATATTCTTGCAGTCCCTAGGATCTCATACTGCAATACATTTATACCATGTCAAGATCATAGAGTGTCGTGGCAGTAATGATAAAAATTGTTGTCTAAACGTTGCATGTATTGTTATTACAATACTTTTATTAATATTGATGTGTACACGGTTGTTTGCACAGCAGCTGCAACATATGTTTCAAGGAACGCCTGCCTTCTATCTGTCAAAATTGCAACCTTGGCTTTCTGGTATCAGTTTCCCCGCTTGCCAGTGCTTAACGAAAGTCGATGCTCTTGATCGATCTTTGTTAAAAGTTGGCATCCACAAAATCGTTTTTCTTGGGAAACTTCATAATGAGGAGTGCAAAGTTTCCATATTAGCAGAAGAGCCGCCAACAAACCTTATGGAGGTTATATCTTTTGGCTCCGACGGGAAACATTCCTGCATTTTTATCATGGAAAAATTAATTGGAATATCTTCTCACTGTTTCCACTTGTCTTGTAAGCTGTTTGGCGTTCCAGAACTCGCACTCTGTTAGAAGAAAAACTTTAGATGTATATATGTGATATGCGTTATTGGCGGGTTTTACGTCAATAATTGATTGTACACTCTTCATTATCATCGGATTTCGGAAGACTTCTGTAATGCTAATAATTGGAACAAATACTTAGGAAAAAATTTTTTTCTTACATAGTCAAAATGTTAATGTACATTGGACTTTTAATTTAACATTCACTCTTCTCGCAAAAACCGAATCATTTTTAAAACATTTCAAATAACCGAATATATGTAGTTTGCACCGTACGAGAACTGTACTCGTTTTAGTCGTTTAAACGACATGAATACAGCATCATTCATCCCTTGGGCATCAAGTTGCATCGTGGGAACTTCCATAACTCCATAACCTCATCTGCAAACGGCATCTTCTGCAGCTGGAACTTGCTTCCTTTTCAAATAGAAGACTGGGACGACAATCAATAGAGGCCTGCAAATATACTAATTTCTTTAACGATACTACTCTGAAAAGGCTTTTTATTAGAAACGAAAACATCTATACTATAAATAACGGTGAAAAACTAATAATGAAAAACTCCACGACACCTCTAACTCCATTTTTTACCCGTTAAAGCGATTAAAATCTAATATCAGCTACCCAAAAATATCATTTCTACTGGCACTGCCAACTCATTCAAAACTCATTTTGACAAATACTGTAAAAGATCCCCTGTATTCTAAAGTACTAAATCGAGGAATGATCGGCATAGAGAGAGAGAGAGAGAGAGAGAGAGAGAGAGAGAGAGAAAGAGAGAGAGAGAAACAGAGAGAGAGAGAGA
This sequence comes from Trinorchestia longiramus, assembly GCA_006783055.1. NCBI lineage: Eukaryota > Metazoa > Arthropoda > Malacostraca > Amphipoda > Talitridae > Trinorchestia > Trinorchestia longiramus. The sequence continues at coordinate 37,295 of VCRD01000312.1, forward strand.
GAGAAAAAAAAAAATAATGAGAAGAAACGAAAATAGTAATTAATCAAGCTACTCTCTCATCAAAATTAGTTATTGTTCTAAATTTAGTATAGCCCTAGTAGTGTTTCATCCGAAAAGACTATCACAATAATATATAAAATGAAGAAAGAGTAAAAATTTAAATGATTCTTATGATTTCTAAGACTGTAAAAACTATTAAGAGAAGGAATCCTAAATCTGTAGAACTGCAGACATCTTCTGTTGAAATGAATTTACTGTTGCCTGTGCGTGAAGAATGATGACTATTAATACATTTGTTACTCTTTTCCTCTCACCTTGCTTTACTCTCACCCTGGTGGGTGATTGCCTTACTCTCACCCTAGTGGGTGATTGCCTTACTCTCACCCTGGTGGGTGATTGCCTTACTCTCATTCTGGTGGGTGATTGCCTTACTCTCAGCCTGGTGGGTGATTGCCTTACTCTCACCCTGGTGGGTGATTGCCTTACTCTCAGTATGGTGAGTGATTGCCTTTCTCTCACCCTGGTGGATGATTGCCTTTCTCTCAGCCTGGTGAGTGATTGCCTTTCTCTCACCCTGGTGGATCATTGCCTTTCTCTCAGCCAGGTGGATGATTGCCGTGCTCTCAGCGTGGTGGATGATTGGTGTTTGACGGCTTGGAAATTGGATAGCAACCCTAGAATAAATATCTAGGTTCCTTCCACTTGCCATACTCTGTTTAATTTACTAACTAGAACTATCCTCGTTAAGATTATTGACAATTACTGGTTTCTTTCCTTCAGAGTTTAATCTCAATTACGTTTCATTTTGAAAGCTAATTCATGATTTTAACATCTTATTTTCTAAATCATAGTTCTAAAATTAGAAGTCAGTCACAAAAGGGGTTGTCATTAGGTTTAGATTTGCTTAGAAATTTGGAAACTCCTTGTACTTATGTGGGTTACACGAATCAGCGTTGCTAACAATAAAGTCATATTTGCTTTGTTAAAACTTACTCTGTTACGTTTGGGAAAATTGGTCTTAATATTTCACAAAGTACTTGCTTAATTCATAAAAAAGCTATTGACCTAAGAATTCATATAAAAATGTTTTCAAATGAGCTTTCAGACACATAAACAGAATGTGTATATTAGAGTACAGTAACTGTAGCTACAAAATTTAATTAATTTCGTTCGTAGAATTTATACTTTTATTATTTCAACGTAGTAACTTGTTTCTGCCACCCCAAGCTCCTATCGAGACTTTGAAGAGCCCTTCAATGTCCTCAGAGAACAATGCAACACAGCAACATTTGTAGAATAAAACAGAAGCACTGACCAACCGTGCTCATGAAAAATGTTATACAGTTAGCGATGAAATTCTTCGCATCCGAACAATTCTTAAAACTATTTATACCTTGGTTTAAAAGAGAACCAAGATGGACTTCAGTTTCTCATGAGTTTCAATGAAAATGTTAATAGTCATGAATTCATTGTTGTGGTGTAGAAGACTAAAGGCTCTTGGCCATAGACCAACGCTCGAATAAACTTTGTTCGAGAAAGCTCCTTGATTTAAGGTTACTATATTGCCGAATGCCAACCGCCAATCAGAATCAAGCGTATCATTAGAAAAAACTCTATCCTTGCATTCCTACGCTGCTATTTTTTGCAAACAAAAGTTTGATCTCAGTGCCAGTGGCTTTGAAGTTACGAGGCTCAACGAAAATTTCTTAGGGCGGAAAGGTTTTGTTTGCCAGAAATACGGAGTTTGCATTCGCTTTATTTCAGTTAAATTTCCCTTTCGGCACTTGAGCTTGCCGTAGCACCTAGGAAATGGTAAAGGCAGGTAAGCAATCATGTTTAACTGCTGTGAGTGAGGTAAGACAAGGCAGTGCTTTAATCTCACGCCCTAAAAGTTTTTGACTTCGTTAACGAATTAATTCAAACGAAGTGGGTATGGAGGGATGGATAAGCAATTATTCGTGAGGCTATTGCTTTCAAAATGAAATATCTTAACTTAAAAAGTCATACTCTGTAGAAGTTAAAAGCCAGTGATCTAGAATGCCTTTTTATACTTAAAATGAGTTAGCTCACCTAAATTTGAGCAATATTCACTTGATTTCTGCTCTTCCAATGTGTGTCCCCCTTAAAGTCTGTCAAAGCAGATATCCAGGTATGATATCTTCATTTGTTACAGCCTCACGAGGCATAAAAATTATTTGTTGACACTAATGCGTATTCTAACGATAAGAACTTACCGAGTAATGATGGATAATAATATCTGGGCTATATACATCATGCTTAAAGGGAAGGGTTACTAATATTTATATTCAGAACGAGCCAATTTAGGCGACAAATAAAAAACGCAAATTGTATTATAATGTTATTCATATATTCCGTATGTAATACTTGAACAAAGCATCATTAATGGTATTCATGGAATGTATCCGACGGATTTATATTCAATCTACTTCGGTCAAATACCTGCAGAAAGAAGTAACTTCCGAACATAAGTCAGAGCTCTTATGTCACTCTGCCTTATCGACACACATCCTAATCCATTAGATTTTTATGACTGGAACAAAAATATCAGACTCTGGATCCAACTGCATCGTCTTCTATACCACAGCCGCTTCGTTTCACCTATAAACTGCAAATTGGAAGAAAAGGTGTATGTAGTTCAATAACACATAACGGCTGTTCCTGATGTTCCTACAAATCTTAGATTCTTCACTAACTATGGCCTCTTGTGCACAAGCCTTCTCACGATGTACACGCCTCGCACAACAGTCCTCTCGAATGATAGTTTCGTCCATTTCTTAAGATGTCTGTTTTTTTAAAGTAGATCATTCATTGTCTCCCTCTGATCAACCACTTCTACATTAGAATCTGGTGGTACATTTGATCATCACGGTAAAGTTCCTTCTTTGCCTTTAATTATTACTCACAAACAAACCATGTAGTTCCCGCCATAGTTCTCACCCTCTTTATTCGCAATTCATTTTCTGCTTAAGAATTAATTACTGTTAGACATCACGTCTCTGAACCACCAAAAACTGGTGCAGCAATTGCATTCCCCTGTAATTCCACATCAAAGTCTGACAAAACTTAATTAACTTCATTACTCCTTTTGTGTCTTCCCACACTCACCCTCAGAACACCTCTTCCCCTTTTTCTTCATAAGTTCACAACCCTTTGCATTCAAAACCTCCTGCATCTACAGTGTTAAGTTCATTTTCACATCCATTCTTCGTATACGACTTTTTCACCCACATTCATTTTTCATTTACCATTATTCTCCTACAAACTGTGTAGAAAATATATAATTGGAATACATCACTTTACCCTTTAAATTTAGGTCCATGCTGCTACGTGTCTAACTGACTTCAATCCCAATCAGATTTTATGATTTCTTCAAATCAGTGCATAAAAAATACATACTTTGCAGACGAATAGATTTTTAAAGCCATGTTAAAAATTTGAATGCTGAATTTGAATCCCAATGAAATTTCAAATTCTGTCACTTCATCAGCTATTACAGAGGATGACTTTACGTAAAATGGGGCTAGGAGAAAATGAAGGTAAATGACTATTGGATGTACGAGTACACCTCAGTTAATCTGATCCACTGCATTTGCTATGCATCTATCTACGAGTTCAAATATGATCTACATTCGTACCCAACAGGAAAATGCTCCGCCAGCAACTTTGATTACGAAACATTCGTCATTTCACTAACAGGAACTTTATAACGGTTGTTACATTTTTCTGCAGGGTTTGTTTACCCAATTAGAATGCTCATCGATTTTTCCATCTATTTCTTACAGTTACAGAAAATATCTCATTTCATCCAATCTCAGATTGAAGGGAAAAAAGTTACATAGTCTTTTGAGCACAATTTGGCCAGATGTTCATAAATAGAATGATGAGACGAACGATCAACAAATTATTTATTAAAGCAACAATTTTCAGCTTATATACTGACTATAATTTGTTTTGAGAGATAAACTGATAGTATAACATATTTTTAAATTATAATAATTTTATCATGAATAATTTTGTATTATTATTTCTAATTCCAACAGAGTTTACCCGTACTTTGCTTATTATGTCAATCAGTTCACGCGCATTCATTTTTAAAAAATGGGTCGCTTTTTTCGGGATGAAACACAACCTCCCTCGTGACTAGAACGATTAACGAGTTATATCCAAAGCATGTTATGTTCCCCTACATGCACTAGATTCAATTTTAATTCTTAATGGTTATGAATTATGAATATATTATTAATAATATTCCAGGAAAATCATGGTGTGTTTTCAATCCCGATTTTGTAAGAGTCTTGACTAGGAGGTTTCTTTGTAATAATGATCGCAATCCTGTACTATCATAACAAAAGTATTTCTTGGAATGCGAAGTTTTTTCTAATCTGAAAAAATTCCAGTTGTAGCAAAGTACTGAGGCTGAAGTAATTATTCCTGTCATAAGTTTGAAGCTCACACTAATATTGTGAACACGACGCTGTCCTCAGCAAACTGTGAGCAGCAGCCATGTGATGGCAGAGTGAAGTTCTTTCTACCAATACTGATCTCTCAAACACAGCTGAAATAGGGTCAATAGCGGTTGTTTGATCTAAGAGCACGTTTGTGAAGGACTGAACCTTCGCTCTTAATGGATTTCACCTTCATTTTGCTGAGCCTAGTGCTCTTCCACGTACGACAGTTTCCCTTCACAAGAATTCATTACTTTGATCAAGTAATGGGGTGTATTCATCGAGGTACACTCCATCCTTGCTGGAAGTAGCATGAGAGAGGGCATCATTAGTCAAGGCAAGGAAAACAGAAATCTAAGCTTACAATATTTGAGGATGAGGATGAGATACCACTCTCGTCATATGAATGAGATGAGACGGTATTAATTTGTAAAAATTAGCGCTATTAACCAAGAGTCGTCTTCACATAGTAGATTTAAAATAATTTCTTATCTTGAATGCTGTTCTTGATAAAAATTTCCATAAATTTACAGTATCTGCACTAGCGTAGATCATCAATAACGTTGAAAAAAATTACACTCATTTTCAGAATTAGAAAGAATCGCTGAAACTCTCATATTTACCCGCCACTGCATGCCCATGCATACAAGGTGACTCGAGTTACACAGTACGCTGAGCTAAATGTCCTCACAGGTTCACAAAACTCTACGGAGCATTCAACCATAGTTTGTTGCCACGCTAAGACTTTCATCTCTCTAGAAAGAGGAGCTGAACACTGAAGTACAGTATGTGTGTAGGTTTATTCAGGTTTGAAAAAAATTTCACATGACGACAGAACAACCAGAGCAATTGAAATTCCATTCATGAACATTGCTGATGCGCTGTCGAGCTTCATATGACTGTTTTCAAGAATAGAATTTGAAGCAATTTCTACGTTTTTCTGGTTAAAGAGTAGAGCTTATGTTATCGAAGAGCTTTGATGACGTACGGGGACACGGTCAAAACGTCAATTAGGTTCATTAATTTCAGTTTTAAATGTTCTGTAACAAACGTAAAGTATTCGAGAGTTTCTAGCTTTTAGCGCGCTATAGATCATCATTAGTGGGGACGTATCTGGCCTGCAATCATAAAAAATATAGCAGTACGAGTTGTGGTGTCAGGATTTGAAACAGCTCAGAGTCTGTGGTTCTCTTCAAATCAGATGACCTCAGAATGATGATGCTTGTCTCGCTACCGTAAGAATGGCAGACACCCTTCTACAATTTCATACCCTATAAGATCTCATTTTCTTCTTATTTACCCCCTACTAATTGAACTTTACTTTTAATTAAGTGATTCAAGCATTAGAGCAAAAAATCCTCCGTTGATTATCAAATTATTTCATTGATCCTTGTATTTCTGAGAGCAACGTGATTGGCCAAATTTACTCAGCGGATTCGAGGCCCTAGATATAAAGTTGTCTTAGATTATGAATAATTTAATTATGAATGACAAATTATGTCTTTTGCCAAGGTAATAACAGATCACCCATTTTTTCTTATACAACCATTAGCTCTGTTAAGCAAATACGTGCATTTTGTCGGTCAGTCCAAGCTTGCTGTTCAGTGTTCGTTTTCTAGCTGAGTTGCAGCTCCGCCTGTAGCTCGTACAGTAACAGAAAAATCATTTTCATACGTACAAGGTATTAAAATACACGGTCGGAGTACCTGACACTTACCAAACAATATATAATACCGAATAAATACAAACCACAAAATTTTGTGTAAACAGAAATTGAGTGAACTTTGTTCCCAATGGTACGCATCACTTGTCCTAAAAACACGGAGCAAATTGCAAAGCAGTAGCAAACAAACAAACAAACAAACAATCTTTATTTCCAATCAAGTACACAGTACATAGACATTTAGTACATTGGTTTTTAAATTCTTAAGGTTAACATTCTTAGAGTAAGGATGATGGTGAGCTCCATGCGACAATCCTGGGATGTGTCCATGGGCGGGGAGTTGAGGTCTTACCGATAAGTGCGAGCTCACGGAGTGAAACGAGAAACAGCTCGTATTCATTGCCGGGTTTCGAACCCGCACGCAGTCTTTCTGCACAAGCAGAGACCCGATACAGAACACGGGCCGCATACCACTCGACTACGGTGGCTGCGTTCTGCTGTTCTGCACTCAAAGCTGAAGCTTTGATGTCGAAGCAACACTAGAATTGCTCGCTCCTCAAACAAGACAATAGTATTTTCTGTAGGTTCATAAGGCCACGAACCTGGGTCTCCGTTTTGATACTGACTCGTAGCTTGCACTGTGGATCAGAGTGGAAGGAAGCAATCTTTCATACATGCCTGTTTTCCCTGTGGAAAGTAAAGGGCATGATGAGTTGAATTATTATTAGGCTACTGAATTTAGTGTGTATATGGTCTACATTCATCATTAACTCCAATACTTCTGTTCAGAATCTTATACTTATAATTCTCCTGTTGCATAGATGTTGAAAAAGAAAAACAATCACTTTGAAAGTGCTTAGGTATAGAAAAACACTAATTTACACAATGTATGAATTCAATTCAGTATCTTGCTAAAATTTCAAAACTTTCAAAGCTCCAATCTTTCTTATCTGACGTTAATGTATTAAAACTGAAAAAGAGAAACAATTCGTTCAATTTATTTATTCTAAAACGTTGCACTAGGTTCTGTTCAGGGCTCAGTCACATAAGTTACACCTCAACTTTATAAATAAAACATTTTCTGAGTTGAAACTCATCAAGGTAGTTAACACAAAGAAGGTATTCATTTGCAGTTTGACATGATTTCAAGCAAGGAATTTAGCATAAATAGTATATTTTTAGATGTCAGTCGGCTACTTGAAAATGCAATACAGTTAGCTTTATTCACATTAACTGATTGTCATTTTTGATTACTGCAGGTAGTTTTTTGAGAAAAATATGCCCAGTCAAAGTTTTCGAACTCAGTATGTATATAAAAACACTTAGAGACAACTTATCCCAATGGATTAAGTCTGACATTTGCTTCGATTTGAATTCTGTTATTTCAGTCTGATCTCCAGCTTCATGCCTCTCATGTTTTGCTGATGATGAGCTAAGTTAAAGGAATTTACAAAGTGACTACCTTTAATATTTTGTAATGACATCATATCCAACCTTGCTTAAATATTGGGCTTTTACCAGCCAATATAAATTACTCAAATTAATCAATTTTAGTTTCTTTTTTATTGCATGGGGCCCACACAACCAATTAAATGTTCCATATCTTGATCTTATTAATAAAAATGTCCATGACACATGTTGAGCCTATTCACATTTTGTTCGTTATTATGGATGCGAAGCCGATTTCAATGAACTTTATAAAATTTATGTGCTGGTGAAGAATTATAATTTCACTGTACAATTCTTTGAGGAGTCTGCACTACTGTTTCTGTTTTACGTCACAATTATAATTATATTAGGCATGTATTTATGAGAAACAGTGAGAAATCTATCTACGAATAAGACCAACGAATTCTTCAAGCATCAGAGGAAGTCCAAATACTTACATTTTATGTCTGCATGAAACTAAGTCCCGTTGGTCTTAGTTTTTTGCCCCCAGTTGAAAAGCAAAAAAAATTTCGCATGTCAAAAGCCTCTCCGTTAGAAATGAAACAAGCCGATTTCTTTAAAATGTCATGCTCAACTGATTTCATTCGTTCGAAATAATAAAACCAGAGCTTATGTCCTGACATAGAAATTTGGTCCAAGTATAGAAATAAAAGTACAGCAGCTCAATTCTTCCGCCGCGTGAGCAAAGTCCTGCAAAAAGATGCTGCTTAGAAAAGCCTTCAAATTATGAATCGTGAAAACTAAAAATGAGAAAAAATTAGATTGATAGTACGAATAGTAAAATATCAGAGAAAAACCTATAGTGCACCTATGTGATTTTTGATTAACTATCTTATAGATTTACAACATTTTCATCTACAGTTAATAATAGGATAACTCGGTGTTGCATTCAACTAATGCTACAGTTTAGTAATCATTTTTAAACATAGAATCTTCGGTGGATAAAAAAAATATTCGGAGAATAGCATCAGATTTACGGCAGTAAAAAACAAATAGAAATGTTTTTTAACATCCGACCAAGGACACATCATCTTGGTTTCTAACGGAATGAAAGAAAGGTAATACAGCCAGACCTTAATCCCACTGAAAACCTCTGACGACAATTCAAACTACGAGTTCAAAAAGAAGATCTTAGAAATCTGAGGGAGTTAAAATAAATGCCAAAAATGGCATTCCAAAATACCAACAGTTGTTTACAAGAACCTTATAAATGACCATCATAGCTGGTAATGGCAAACAGAGGCAATACCATCAAGTGGTAGCTGGTTTTCATAAGTGAATCGGATATTTTTTTTAAATTTACTTCAACATTCTAATAATACGATGTTCATGCTTGATTTTTTCTGTGATGCAATTTCAAATTTCAATAATTCGTTGCACAAAAATACACAAAATGTTCAAATTTTATTTGTTTTCAAGTTGTGTAAGTGTAGTCACTTAAACTTTTGACTATGTGAAGGATTTTCATTCCGCCTACTGAAGGTGCGTTAAAATCGGACTTGAGATCCCACGTGTTCTAAATTTGGAAGTAGTAAGAGGAAGAACTTCAAATGAACTCTGGTGTTTATTTAATTAACAAATCTTGCTGCCGAAGTCTGATGTGACCAGGTCAAGCGTCTGATGGCACCAGATTTATTTATTTTTCAATGTCTCAGCTTCGAAGCTTAGTAGACGAAAAAAGTTATTACTCCGGACGATCAACAACTTAAAATATAGAGATGATTAATTTAGGTCATATCTACTAAAAAATTATTTTACAAATGAACCGCTTTTAAGTTATTTTTCCTTATGAACGTCATCAAACGTTTAGCAATTTAAAATAAAAATGATGTTTACGGAATGAAAATTTAAATCAAATGCTCATTTTAGATATTATTTCATGGTTGAAAAATAAACGTACCTCTCTAGTTCATTCTCTCTATTGAGTTTCCGGTTTCTGAGAAAATGACTTTGATTCTGAGGAATTGATTGTGAGCCACGACGAGTTGCCATGTGAGGCACTCACGGAAGAGCTGCCATCATCTGGCGGTCCTGGAATCATTTATCTCAGCCTGGAAGCACAGGGGCGGCGTAATCTCGGCCCAGCAACTCCCGCTTAGCATTAATGCGATCCTGAGCGAGTCGGAACCAGCCTAAAAAGTGATCTAAACTACCCTTAGTAGAGCAGAGGCCGGCCAAAAAAACCTGCCTGAACTATTGTGAGTAGATCAAGAATCTGTCTGAAGACTGACTTAGACTAACGTGACTAGAGCAATGACTAACTAAATTAGATCGAGTCAGCTACCGTGAGTAGATCAAGAATCTGTCTGAAAACTGACTTAGACTAACGTTTCTAGAGCAATGCCTAGCTAAATTATATCGAATAAATCACCGTAAGTAGGTCAAGAATCTACTTGAATATCATGAGTAAAACAAACACAAATCTAAAAACTTTTCAAAGTATCTGTGAGTGCAACGGGTGCCAGTATAAAAATTAATCATCAGCCTTGAGCTCTAATTAGTAAAATTTTTGCGGCATCATAGAATTGACGCCAAACATTTTTTTGAAATGTTCCAGATAAATTCTTTCATGTATCCAAATGATTAATTCATAATTGAATTGTTTCATATTCAATCACCAGAAAGAGTTAAATGATAAATTTAATTTAACTACAAATGCCATACTATCAAACTTTGTTTCATTTGTCTGTCAAATGCTATCTATTTCTGTGAGTCTCATCGAAAACAGGATCCTACCAATCGAAGGTGCATCGGTGGTATCCTGAAGTTATTGTTGAACTTCAATATTATGTATATAAAATATATGTCGAAATTAACTTTTTCCAGAGCCTCACGAACACATACTTACTAGTATTTGACTCAATGTAAGTAGGCCAGTACAATTACTATTTACTATACAGTACAATCACTGCTGGTATCATTCAAGACTTTTCAAAAAGAAACTTTTCAAAGTAGTTGAACAAACAAAGTCTTTAAAACGATATGTCTAGTTGATGTCTACATTTTCATTTCTGATTCTTAAAGTTAGAGCTCATAATAATTGATTTTTCAGAAAATATGAAATTCATAAATTTTAGAACTCCATTCATGCCTAAACTTCGATCTTTGATCGCATTTGCATAAAAATGTCAATGGAAAGCCATTGAGCTCAGTGAGAGTACTGCAATAAGGAGTATAAAAGGCTTGTAAAGCTTAAAAGCAGATAAAATGTGAGAAAATGCTGGAAACTTTCAAGAGTGTTGAAGATGCGATTGAAGTAAAAAGTGGACATATTCGGTAATATAATAAACTTGACTTTCAAAGGCCTTATGTCTTACGAAGCAATGAATATACATGTTATTCCACTACCGTTTAAAATATTTTAATTTAGTCATGTGTTTTCCCGTAATTCAATGTTGTATACTATGAGCGGTTTTAAATAAACTAGGAGCTTACCTAAAAATCGTGCTGAACGAAATGGTGCTGAGTTGTAGTCGTGAGCCTGAACGCTGTTCTGACCAGTCCTGAGTAAAGTACAGCAAGATCATGAGTTTTGCCTTTAGAATAAAGCTTGAAATCAACTGAAGAATTATTCTAAATTACTAGTAGCATCCTTAGAACCGAGCTCAAATGTATTCTTATTATATATATGTAGCTGAGTCCTTGCAGCACAAATGTTATTTTGGGGGATTTTACAAGCAAGGACTGCGCCACGATGAAAATACACGTGTAAAATTAATTCATAGAAATTACCTATGATGCATCGTTAGCAAAATAACGCATTGCAAAAGTCCACGCATTCATTTATTCATCAAGGAATCTACCTTTACCAGCTTGCTACACGCGAGAAACATTGAGTGGCCAAGATATACGAAAACTCATTTACTTTTCATAGAAGTAACTTGATTCAAATAGAGTAGATGTGTACCAGAATAAGCGAAGACTTCTCTTGAATAGTAGATAATTTTGGTTCCGTGCGCTGAATTCACTATACTAGATTTTGTACATGTAAGATATATAGCTTATGACATACATATATATATATATGT